>JALIZH010005774.1:0-25410 GCA_030522465.1 Rhipicephalus appendiculatus | reverse complement strand
CCTACTTCTCTGCACGAAATCTGCTTTTTTTTAACGGCGTTTATGTTGTGGCGTTCTGCCCTCCTGTGCCCTTGTTTTCACGACCACCCTCTTTCCTGATGAATACTTATCGAATCAATCTACTTTCTGTCATTTTGAGCTTCATTTTTAATACTATGTGCCTTTAGCCATGCTCACCTACTTCTCTGCACGAAATCTGCTTTTTTTACCACCGTTTATGTTGTGGCGTTCTGCCCTCCTGTGCCCTTGTTTTCACAACCGCCCTCTTTCGTGATGAATACTTACCGAATAACTCAACTTTTTATCATTCTAAGCCTCATTTTTATACTATGTGGCTTTAGCCATGCTCACCTACTTATCTGCACGAAATCTGCTTTTTTTAACTGCGTTTATGTTGTGGCGTTCAGCCCTCCTGTGCCCTTGTTTTCACGACTACCCTCTTTCGTGATAAATACCCAGCGAATCAATCTACTTTCTGTCATTTTGAGTTTCATTTCTAATACTATGTGTCTTTAGCCATGCTCACCTACTAATCTGCGCGAAATCTGCTTTTTTTAACGGTCTTTATGTTGTGGCGTTCTACCCTCTTGTGCCCTTGTTTTCACGACCCTCCTCTTTCGTGATGAATACTTACCGAATCAATCAAATTTCTGTCATTTCGAGCTTCATTTCTAATACTATGTGGCTTTAGCCATGCTCACCTACTTATCTGCAGCAAATCTGCTTTTTTTTAACGGTGTTTATGTTGCGGCGTTCTACCCTCCTGTGCCCTTGTTTTCACGACCACCCTGTTTCGTGATGAATACTTACCGAATCAATCAACTTTCTGTGATTCTGAGCTTCATTTTTAATACTATGTGGCTTTAGCCATGCTGCCCTAGGTACCTGCACGAAATCTGCTTTTTTTTAACGGCGTTTATGTTGTGGCGTTCTGCCCTCCTGTGGCCTTGCTTTCACGACCACCCTCTTTCGTGATGAATACTTACCGAATCAATCTACTTTCTGTCATTCTGAGCTTCATTTCTAATACTTTGTGGCTTTAGCCATGCTCACCTACTCATCTGCACTATTCCGCCTTTTTAACGACGTTTATTGTGCGTTCTGTCGTCCTGTGGCCATGTTTTCACAACTGGCCTCTTTCGTGATGAATGTTTACCGGATAACTCAACTTTCTGTCAGTCTAAGCTTCATTTCTAATACTATGTGGCTTTAGCCATGCTCACCCTCTTATCTGCACGAAATCTGCTTTTTTTAACGGCGTTTATGTTGTGGCGTTCTGCCCTCCTGTGCCCTTGTTTTCACGACGACCCTCTTTCATGATGAATACTTACCGAAGAACTCAACTTTCTGTCATTCTAAACTTCATTGCTAATACTGTGTGGTTTTAGCCATGCTCATCTACTTATCTGCACGAAATCTGCTTTTTTAATGGTGTTTATGTTGTGGCGTTCTGGCCTCCGGTGCGCTTGTTTTCACGACCACCCTCTTTCGTGATGAATACTTACCGAATCAATCTACTTTCTGTCATTTTGTTCTTCATTTTTGATACTATGTGGCTTTAGCCATGCTCACCTACTTGTCTGCGCGAAATCCGCTTTTTTTAACGGCGTTTATGTTGTGGCGTTCTGCCCTCCTGTGCCCTTGTTTTCACGACGACCCTCTTTCATGATGAATACTTACCGAATTAACCTACTTTCTGTTATTTTGAGCTTCATTTTTGATACTATGTGGCTTTAGCCATGCTCACCTACTTATCTGCGCGAAATCTGCTTTTTTTAACGGCGTTTATGTTGTGGCGTTCTGCCCTCCTGTGCCCTTGTTTTCACGACCACCCTCTTTCGTGATGAATACTTACCGTATCAATCTACTTTCTGTCATTTTTAGCGTCATTTTTAATGCTCACCTACTTATCTGCACGAAATCTGCTTTTTTTAACGGGTTTATGTTGTGGCATTCTGCCCTCGTGTGCGCTTGTTTTCACGACCACCCTCTTTCGTGATGAATACTTACCGTATCAATCTACTTTCTGTCATTTTGAGCTTCAATTTTAATACTCTGTGGCTTTAGCCATGCTCACCTACTTATCAGCACAATTCCGCTTTTTTAACGACGTTTATGGTGCGTTCTGCCCTCCTGTGCCCAGGTTTTCACAACCGCCCTGTTTCGGGATGAATACTTACCGAAGAACTCAACAGTGTCATTCTAAACTTCAATTTCTAAAACTGTGTGGCTTTAGCCATGTTCACCTACTTATCTGCACGAAATCTGCTTTTTTCAACGACGTTTATGTTGTGGCGTTCTGCCCTCCTGTGCGCTTGTTTTCACGACAACCCTCTTTCGTGATGAATACTTACCGAATCAATCTACGTTCTGTCATTTTGAGCTTCATTTTTAATACTATGTGGCTTTAGCCATGCTCACCTACTTCTCTGCACGAAATCTGCTTTTTTTACCGGCGTTTATGTTGTGGTGTTCTGCCCTTTTGTGCGCTTGTTTTCACGACAACCCTCTTTCGTGATGAATACTTACCAGAATCAATCTACTTTCTGTCATTTTGAGCTTCATTTCTAAAACTGTGTGGCTTTAGCCATGTTCACCTACTTCTCTGCACGAAATCTGCTTTGTTTACCGGCGTTTATGTTGTGGCGTTCTGCCCTTTTGTGCGCTTGTTTTCACGACAACCCTCTTTCGTGATGAATACTTACCGAATCAATCTACTTTCTGTCATTTTGAGCTTCATTTTTAATACTATGTGGCTTTAGCCATGCTCACCTACTTCTCTGCACGAAATCTGCTTCTTTTACCGGCGTTTATGTTGTGGTGTTCTGCCCTTTTGTGCGCTTGTTTTCACGACCACCCTCTTTCGTGATGAATACTTACCGAATCAATCTACTTTCTGTGTTTTTAAACTTCATTTCTAATACTATGTGGCTTTAGCCATGTTCACCTACTTATCTGCACGAAATCTGCTTTTTTCTACGACGTTTATGTTGTGGCGTTCTGCCCTCCTGTGCGCTTGTTTTCACGACAACCCTCTTTCGTGATGAATACTTACCGAATCAATCTACGTTCTGTCATTTTGAGCTTCATTTTTAATACTATGTGGCTTTAGCCATGCTCACCTACTTCTCTGCACGAAATCTGCTTTTTTTACCGGCGTTTATGTTGTGGTGTTCTGCCCTTTTGTGCGCTTGTTTTCACGACAACCCTCTTTCGTGATGAATACTTACCGAATCAATCTACTTTCTGTCATTTTGAGCTTCATTTCTAAAACTCTGTGGCTTTAGCCATGTTCACCTACTTCTCTGCACGAAATCTGCTTTTTTTACCGGCGTTTATGTTGTGGCGTTCTGCCCTTTTGTGCGCTTGTTTTCACGACAACCCTCTTTCGTGATGAATACTTACCGAATCAATCTACTTTCTGTCATTTTGAGCTTCATTTTTAATACTATGTGGCTTTAGCCATGCTCACCTACTTCTCTGCACGAAATCTGCTTCTTTTACCGGCGTTTATGTTGTGGTGTTCTGCCCTTTTGTGCGCTTGTTTTCACGACCACCCTCTTTCGTGATGAATACTTACCGAATCAATCTACTTTCTGTGTTTTTAAACTTCATTTCTAATACTATGTGGCTTTAGCCATGCTCACCTACTTCTCTGCACGAAATCTGCTTTTTTTTAACGGCGTTTATGTTGTGGCGTTCTGCCCTCCTGTGCCCTTGTTTTCACGACCACCCTCTTTCCTGATGAATACTTATCGAATCAATCTACTTTCTGTCATTTTGAGCTTCATTTTTAATACTATGTGCCTTTAGCCATGCTCACCTACTTCTCTGCACGAAATCTGCTTTTTTTACCACCGTTTATGTTGTGGCGTTCTGCCCTCCTGTGCCCTTGTTTTCACAACCGCCCTCTTTCGTGATGAATACTTACCGAATAACTCAACTTTTTATCATTCTAAGCCTCATTTTTATACTATGTGGCTTTAGCCATGCTCACCTACTTATCTGCACGAAATCTGCTTTTTTTAACTGCGTTTATGTTGTGGCGTTCAGCCCTCCTGTGCCCTTGTTTTCACGACTACCCTCTTTCGTGATAAATACCCAGCGAATCAATCTACTTTCTGTCATTTTGAGTTTCATTTCTAATACTATGTGTCTTTAGCCATGCTCACCTACTAATCTGCGCGAAATCTGCTTTTTTTAACGGTCTTAATGTTGTGGCGTTCTACCCTCTTGTGCCCTTGTTTTCACGACCCTCCTATTTCGTGATGAATACTTACCGAATCAATCAAATTTCTGTCATTTCGAGCTTCATTTCTAATACTATGTGGCTTTAGCCATGCTCACCTACTTATCTGCAGGAAATCTGCTTTTTTTAACGGTGTTTATGTTGCGGCGTTCTACCCTCCTGTGCCCTTGTTTTCACGACCACCCTGTTTCGTGATGAATACTTACCGAATCAGTCAACTTTCTGTGATTCTGAGCTTCATTTTTATACTATGTGGCTTTAGCCATGCTGCCCTAGGTACCTGCACGAAATCTGCTTTTTTTAACGGCGTTTATGTTGTGGCGTTCTGCCCTCCTGTGGCCTTGCTTTCACGACCACCCTCTTTCGTGATGAATGCTTACCGAATCAATCTACTTTCTGCCAATTTGAGCTTCAATTTTAATTTTATATGGCTTTACCCATGCGCACATACTTATCAGCACAATTCCGCTTTTTAACCACGTTTATGGTGCGTTCTGCCCTCCTGCGCCCGGGTTTTCACAACCGCCCTCTTTCGTGATGAATACTTACCGAAGAACTCAACTTTCTGACATTCTAAACTTCATTTCTAATACTGTGTGGCTTTAGCCATGCTCACCTACTTATCTGCACGAAATCTGCTTTTTTCAACGGCGTTTATGTTGTGGCGTTCTGCCCTCCTGTTCCCTTCTTTTCACGACCACCCTCTTTCGTGATGAATACTTACCGTATCAATCTACTTTCTGTCATTTCTAGCTTCATTTTTAATGCTCACCTACTTATCTGCACGAAATCTGCTTTTTTTTATCGGGTTTATGTTGTGGCATTCTGCCCTCCTGTGCGCTTGTTTTCACGACCACCCTCTTTTGTGATGAATACTTACCGAATCAATCTACTTTCTGTCATTTTGAGCTTCAATTTTAATACTATGTGGCTTTAGCCATGCTCACCTACTTATCAGCACAATTCCGCTTTTTAACCACGTTTATGGTGCGTTCTGCCCTCCTGCGCCCGGGTTTTCACAACCGCCCTCTTTCGCGATGAATACTTACCGAATAACTCAACTTTCTGTAATTTTAAACTTCATTTCTAATACTATGTGGCTTTAGCCATGCTCACCTACTTATCCGCACGAAATCTGCTTATTTTTAACGCTGTTTATGTTGTGGCGTTCTGCCCTCCGGTGCCCTTGTTTTCACGACCACCCTCTTTCGTGATGAATACTTATCGAATCAATCTACTTTCTGTCATTTTTAGCTTCATTTTTAATGCTCACCTACTTATCTGCACGAAATCTGCTTTTTTTTAACGGGTTTATGTTGTGGCATTCTGCCCTCGTGTGCACTTGTTTTCACGACCACCCTCTTTCGTGATGAATACTTACCGTATCAATCTACTTTCTGTCATTTTGAGCTTCAATTTTAATACTATGTGGCTTTAGCCATGCTCACCTACTTATCAGCACAATTCCGCTTTTTAACCACGTTTATGGTGCGTTCTGCCCTCCTGCGCCCGGGTTTTCACAACCGCCCTCTTTCGCGATGAATACTTACCGAATAACTCAACTTTCTGTAATTTTAAACTTCATTTCTAATACTATGTGGCTTTAGCCATGCTCACCTACTTATCTGCACGAAATCTGCTTATTTTTAACGCTGTTTATGTTGTGGCGTTCTGCCCTCCTGTGCCCTTGTTTTCACGACCACCCTCTTTTGTGATGAATACTTACCGAATCAATCTACTTTCTGTCATTTTGAGCTTCAATTTTAATACTATGTGGCTTTAGCCATGCTCACCTACTTATCAGCACAATTCCGCTTTTTAACCACGTTTATGGTGCGTTCTGCCCTCCTGCGCCCGGGTTTTCACAACCGCCCTCTTTCGCGATGAATACTTACCGAATAACTCAACTTTCTGTAATTTTAAACTTCATTTCTAATACTATGTGGCTTTAGCCATGCTCACCTACTTATCTGCACGAAATCTGCTTATTTTTAACGCTGTTTATGTTGTGGCGTTCTGCCCTCCTGTGCCCTTGTTTTCACGACCACCCTCTTTCGTGATGAATACTTATCGAATCAATCTACTTTCTGTCATTTTTAGCTTCATTTTTAATGCTCACCTACTTATCTGCACGAAATCTGCTTTTTTTTAACGGGTTTATGTTGTGGCATTCTGCCCTCGTGTGCACTTGTTTTCACGACCACCCTCTTTCGTGATGAATACTTACCGTATCAATCTACTTTCTGTCATTTTGAGCTTCAATTTTAATACTATGTGGCTTTAGCCATGCTCACCTACTTATCAGCACAATTCCGCTTTTTAACCACGTTTATGGTGCGTTCTGCCCTCCTGCGCCCGGGTTTTCACAACCGCCCTCTTTCGCGATGAATACTTACCGAATAACTCAACTTTCTGTAATTTTAAACTTCATTTCTAATACTATGTGGCTTTAGCCATGCTCACCTACTTATCTGCACGAAATCTGCTTATTTTTAACGCTGTTTATGTTGTGGCGTTCTGCCCTCCTGTGCCCTTGTTTTCACGACCACCCTCTTTCGTGATGAATACTTACCGTATCAATCTACTTTCTGTCATTTTGAGCTTCAATTTCAATACTATGTGGCTTTAGCCATCCTCACCTACTTATCAGTACAATTCCGCTTTTTAACGACGTTTATGGTGCGTTCTGCCCTCCTGCGCCCGGGTTTTCACAACCGCCCTCTTTCGTGATGAATACTTACCGAAGAACTCAACACTGTCATTCTAAACTTCATTTCTAAAACTGTGTGGCTTTAGCCATGTTCACCTACTTATCTGCACGAAATCTTCTTTTTTTAACGGCGTTTATGTTGTGGCGTTCTGCCCTCCTGTGCCCTTGTTTTCACGACGACCCTCTTCGTTGATGAATACTTACCGAATTAACCTACGTTCTGTTATTTTGAGCTTCATTTTTAATACTATGTGGCTTTAGCCATGCTCACCTACTTATCTGCACGAAATCTGCTTTTTTTAACGGCGTTTATGTTGTGGCGTTCTGCCCTCCTGTGCGCTTGTTTTCACGACGCCCTCTTCGTTGATGAATACTTACCGAATTTTCTGTTATTTTGAGCTTCATTTTTAATACTATGTGGCTTTAGCCATGCTCACCTACTTATCTGCACGAAATCTGCTTTTTTTAACGGCGTTTATGTTGTGGCGTTCTGCCCTCCTGTGCCCTTGTTCTCACGACGACCCTCTTCGTTGATGAACACTTACCGAATTAATCTACATTCTGCCATTTTGAGCTTCCTTTTTAATACTATGCGGCTTTAGCCATGCTCACCTACTTATCTGCACGAAATCTGGTTTTTTAATGGTGTTTATGTTGTGGCGTTCTGCCCTCCTGTGCCCTTGTTTTCACGACCACCCTCTTTCGTAATGAATACTTACCGAATTAATCTACATTCTGCCATTTTGAGCTTCCTTTTTAATACTATGTGGCTTTAGCCATCCTCACCTACTTATCTGCACGAAATCTGCTTTTTTAACGGCGTTTATGTTGTGGCGTTCTGCCCTCCTGTGCGCTTGTTTTCACGACCACCCTCTTTCGTAATGAATACTTACCGAATTAATCTACATTCTGCCATTTTGAGCTTCCTTTTTAATACTATGCGGCTTTAGCCATGCTCACCTACTTATCTGCACGAAATCTGATTTTTTAATGGTGTTTATGTTGTGGCGTTCTGCCCTCCTGTGCCCTTGTTTTCACGACCACCCTCTTTCGTAATGAATACTTACCGAATTAATCTACATTCTGCCATTTTGAGCTTCCTTTTTAATACTATGTGGCTTTAGCCATGCTCACCTACTTATCTGCACGAAATCTGCTTTTTTTAACGGCGTTTATGTTGTGGCGTTCTGCCCTCCTGTGCGCTTGTTTTCACGACCACCCTCTTTCGTAATGAATACTTACCGAATTAATCTACATTCTGCCATTTTGAGCTTCCTTTTTAATACTATGTGGCTTTAGCCATGCTCACCTACTTCTCTGCACGAAATCTGCTTTTTTAACGGCGTTTATGTTGTGGCGTTCTGCCCTCCTGTGCGCTTGTTTTCACGACCACCCTCTTTCGTAATGAATACTTACCGAATTAATCTACATTCTGCCATTTTGAGCTTCCTTTTTAATACTATGTGGCTTTAGCCATGCTCACCTACTTATCTGCACGAAATCTGGTTTTTTAATGGTGTTTATGTTGTGGCGTTCTGCCCTCCTGTGCCCTTGTTTTCACGACCACCCTCTTTCGTAATGAATACTTACCGAATTAATCTACATTCTGCCATTTTGAGCTTCCTTTTTAATACTATGTGGCTTTAGCCATGCTCACCTACTTATCTGCACGAAATCTGGTTTTTTAATGGTGTTTATGTTGTGGCGTTCTGCCCTCCTGTGCCCTTGTTTTCACGACCACCCTCTTTCGTAATGAATACTTACCGAATTAATCTACATTCTGCCATTTTGAGCTTCCTTTTTAATACTATGCGGCTTTAGCCATGCTCACCTACTTCTCTGCACGAAATCTGCTTTTTTTAACGGCGTTTATGTTGTGGCGTTCTGCCCTCCTGTGCGCTTGTTTTCACGACCACCCTCTTTCGTAATGAATACTTACCGAATTAATCTACATTCTGCCATTTTGAGCTTCCTTTTTAATACTATGCGGCTTTAGCCATGCTCACCTACTTCTCTGCACGAAATCTGCTTTTTTAACGGCGTTTATGTTGTGGCGTTCTGCCCTCCTGTGCGCTTGTTTTCACGACCACCTTCTTTCGTAATGAATACTTACCGAATTAATCTACATTCTGCCATTTTGAGCTTCCTTTTTAATACTATGTGGCTTTAGCCATGCTCACCTACTTATCTGCACGAAATCTGGTTTTTTAATGGTGTTTATGTTGTGGCGTTCTGCCCTCCTGTGCGCTTGTTTTCACGACCACCCTCTTTCGTAATGAATACTTACCGAATTAATCTACATTCTGCCATTTTGAGCTTCCTTTTTAATACTATGTGGCTTTAGCCATGCTCACCTACTTATCTGCACGAAATCTGGTTTTTTAATGGTGTTTGTGTTGTGGCGTTCTGCCCTCCTGTGCGCTTGTTTTCACGACCACCTTCTTTCATAATGAATACTTACCGAATTAATCTACATTCTGCCATTTTGAGCTTCCTTTTTAATACTATGCGGCTTTAGCCAACCTCACCTACTTATCTGCACGAAATCTGGTTTTTTTAATGGTGTTTATGTTGTGGCGTTCTGCCCTCCTGTGCCCTTGTTTTCACGACCACCCTCTTTCGTAATGAATACTTACCGAATTAATCTACATTCTACCATTTTGAGCTTCCTTTTTAATACTATGTGGCTTTAGCCATGCTCACCTACTTATCTGCACGAAATCTGGTTTTTTTAATGGTGTTTATGTTGTGGCGTTCTGCCCTCCTGTGCGCTTGTTTTCACGACCACCCTCTTTCGTAATGAATACTTACCGAATTAATGTACATTCTGCCATTTTCAGCTTCCTTTTTAATACTATGTGGCTTTAGCCATGCTCACCTACTTATCTGCACGAAATCCGGTTTTTTAATGGTGTTTATGTTGTGGCGTTCTGCCCTCCTGTGCCCTTGTTTTCACGACCACCCTCTTTCGTAATGAATACTTACCGAATTAATCTACATTCTACCATTTTGAGCTTCCTTTTTAATACTATGTGGCTTTAGCCATGCTCACCTACTTATCTGCACGAAATCTGGTTTTTTAATGGTGTTTATGTTGTGGCGTTCTGCCCTCCTGTGCGCTTGTTTTCACGACCACCCTCTTTCGTAATGAATACTTACCGAATTAATCTACATTCTGCCATTTTCAGCTTCCTTTTTAATACTATGTGGCTTTAGCCATGCTCACCTACTTATCTGCACGAAATCTGGTTTTTTAATGGTGTTTATGTTGTGGCGTTCTGCCCTCCTGTGCCCTTGTTTTCACGACCACCCTCTTTCGTAATGAATACTTTCCGAATTAATCTACATTCTGCCATTTTGAACTTCCTTTTTAATACTATGTGGCTTTAGCCATGCTCACCTACTTATCTGCACGAAATCTGGTTTTTTAATGGTGTTTATGTTGTGGCGTTCTGCCCTCCTGTGCGCTTGTTTTCATGACCACCCTCTTTCGTAATGAATACTTACCGAATTAATCTACATTCTGCCATTTTGAGCTTCCTTTTTAATACTATGCGGCTTTAGCCATGCTCACCTACTTCTCTGCACGAAATCTGCTTTTTTAACGGCGTTTATGTTGTGGCGTTCTGCCCTCCTGTGCGCTTGTTTTCACGACCACCCTCTTTCGTAATGAATACTTACCGAATTAATCTACATTCTGCCATTTTGAGCTTCCTTTTTAATACTATGTGGCTTTAGCCATGCTCACCTACTTATCTGCACGAAATCTGCTTTTTTTCAACGACGTTTATGTTGTGGCGTTCTGCCCTCCTGTGCGCTTGTTTTCACGACGATCCTGTTCCGTGATGAATACTTACCGAATTAACCTACTTTCTGTTATTTTGAGCTTCATTTTTAATACTATGTGGCTTTAGCCATGCTCAACTACTTCTCTACACGAAATCTGCTTTTTTTAACGGCGTTTATGTTGTGGCGTTCTGCCCTCCTGTGCGCTTGTTTTCACGACCACCCTCTTTCGTAATGAATACTTACCGAATTAATCTACATTCTGCCATTTTGAGCTTCCTTTTTAATACTATGTGGCTTTAGCCATGCTCACCTACTTATCTGCACGAAATCTGGTTTTTTAATGGTGTTTATGTTGTGGCGTTCTGCCTTCCTGTGCCCTTGTTTTCACGATCACCCTCTTTCGTAATGAATACTTACCGAATTAATCTACATTCTGCCATTTTGAGCTTCCTTTTTAATACTATGTGCCTTTAGCCATGCTCACCTACTTATCAGCACAATTCCGCTTTTTTAACGACGTTTATGGTGCGTTCTGCCCTCCTGTGCCCAGGGTTTCACAACCGCCCTCTTTCGTGATGAATACTTACCGAAGAACTCAACACTGTCATTCTAAACTTCATTTCTAAAACTGTGTGGCTTTAGCCATGTTCACCTACTTATCTGCACGAAATCTGCTTTTTTTCAACGACGTTTATGTTGTGGCGTTCTGCCCTTTTGTGCGCTTGTTTTCACGACGATCCTGTTCCGTGATGAATACTTACCGAATTAACCTACTTTCTGTTATTCTAAGCCTCATTTTTATACTATGTGGCTTTAGCCATGCTCACCTAATTCTCTGCACGAAATCTGCTTTTTTTTTAACGGCGTTTATGTTGTGGCGTTCTGCCCTCCTGTGCCCTTGTTTTCACGACCACCCTCTTTGCTGATGAATACTTATCGAATCAATCTACTTTCTGTCATTTTGAGCTTCATTTTTAATACTATGTGCCTTTAGCCATGCTCACCTACTTCTCTGCACGAAATCTGCTTTTTTTACCGGCGTTTATGTTGTGGCGTTCTGCCCTTTTGTGCGCTTGTTTTCACGACAACCCTCTTTCGTGATGAATACTTACCGTATCAATCTACTTTCTGTCATTTTTAGCGTCATTTTTAATGCTCACCTACTTATCTGCACGAAATCTGCTTTTTTCAACGACGTTTATGTTGTGGCGTTCTGCCCTTTTGTGCGCTTGTTTTCACGACAACCCTCTTTCGTGATGAATACTTACCGAATCAATCTACTTTCTGTCATTTTGAGCTTCATTTTTAATACTATGTGGCTTTAGCCATGCTCACCTACTTCTCTGCACGAAATCTGCTTTTTTTACCGGCGTTTATGTTGTGGTGTTCTGCCCTTTTGTGCGCTTGTTTTCACGATCACCTTCTTTCGTGATGAATACTTACCGAATCATTCTACTTTCTGTGATTTTAAACTTCATTTCTAATACTATGTGGCTTTAGCCATGCTCACCTAATTCTCTGCACGAAATCTGCTTTTTTTTTAACGGCGTTTATGTTGTGGCGTTCTGCCCTCCTGTGCCCTTGTTTTCACGACCACCCTCTTTGCTGATGAATACTTATCGAATCAATCTACTTTCTGTCATTTTGAGCTTCATTTTTAATACTATGTGCCTTTAGCCATGCTCACCTACTTCTCTGCACGAAATCTGCTTTTTTTACCGGCGTTTATGTTGTGGCGTTCTGCCCTCCTGTGCCCTTGTTTTCACAACCGCCCTCTTTCGTGATGAATACTTACCGAATAACTCAACTTTTTATCATTCTAAGCCTCATTTTTATACTATGTGGCTTTAGCCATGCTCACCTACTTATCTTTACGAAATCTGCTTTTTTTAACTGCGTTTATGTTGCGGCGTTCAGCCCTCCTGTGCCCTTGTTTTCACGACTACCCTCTTTCGTGATAATACCTACCGAATCAATCTACTTTCTGTCATTTTGAGTTTCATTTCTAATACTATGTGTCTTTAGCCATGCTCACCTACTAATCTGCACAAAAACTGCCTTTTTTAACGGCGTTTATGTTGTGGCGTTCTGCCCTCTTGTGCCATTGTTTTCACGACAACCCTCTTTCGTGATAAATACTTACCGAATCAATCTACTTTCTGTCATTCTGAGCTTCATTTCGAATACTTTGTGACTTTAGCCATGCTCACCTACTCATCTGCACTATTCCGCTTTTTAACGACGTTTATTGTGCGTTCTGTCGTCATGTGGCCATGTTTTCACAACCGCCCTCTTTCGCGATGAATACTTACAGAATAACTCAACTTTCTGTCATTTTGAGCTTCAATTTTAATACTATGTGGCTTTAGCCATGTTCACCTACTTATCTGCACGAAATCTGCTTTTTTTAACGGCGTTTATGTTGTGGCGTTCTGCCCTCCTGTGCGCTTGTTTTCACGACCACCCTCTTTTGTGATGAATACTTACCGAATCAATCTACTTTCTGTCATTTTGTTCTTCATTTTTGATACTATGTGGCTTTAGCCATGCTCACCTACTTGTCTGCGCGAAATCTGCTTTTTTTAACGGCGTTTATGTTGTGGCGTTCTGCCCTCCTGTGCCCTTGTTTTCACGACGACCCTCTTTCATGATGAATACTTACCGAAGAACTCAACTTTCTGTCATTCTAAACTTCATTGCTAATACTGTGTGGCTTTAGCCATGCTCATCTACTTATCTGCACGAAATCTGCTTTTTTAATGGTGTTTATGTTGTGGCGTTCTGGCCTCCGTTGCGCTTGTTTTCACGACCACCCTCTTTCGTGATGAATACTTACCGAATCAATCTACTGTCTGTCATTTTGTTCTTCATTTTTGATACTATGTGGCTTTAGCCATGCTCACCTACTTATCTGCGCGAAATCTGCTTTTTTTAATGGCGTTTATGTTGTGGCGTTCTGCCCTCCTTTGCCATTGTTTTCACGACGACCCTCTTTCATGATGAATACTTACCGAATTAACCTACTTTCTGTTATTTTGAGCTTCATTTTTAATACTATGTGGCTTTAGCCATGCTCACCTACTTATCAGCACAATTCCGCTTTTTAACGACGTTTATGGTGCGTTCTGCCCTCCTGCGCCCGTGTTTTCACAACCGCCCTCTTTCGCGATGAATACTTACCGAATAACTCAACTTTCTGTCATTCTAAACTTCATTTCTAATACTGTGTGGCTTTAGCCATGCTCACCTACTTATCTGCACGAAATCTGCTTTTTTCAACGGCGTTTATGTTGTGGCGTTCTGCCCTCCTGTTCCCTTCTTTTCACGACCACCCTCTTTCGTGATGAATACTTACCGTATCAATCTACTTTCTGTCATTTTTAGCGTCATTTTTAATGCTCACCTACTTATCTGCACGAAATCTGCTTTTTTTAACGGGTTTATGTGTTGGCATTCTGCCCTCGTGTGCGCTTGTTTTCACGACCACCCTCTTTCGTGATGAATACTTACCGTATCAATCTACTTTCTGTCATTTTGAGCTTCAATTTTAATACTATGTGGCTTTAGCCATGCTCTCCTACTTATCTGCACGAAATCTGCTTTTTTCAACGACGTTTATGTTGTGGCGTTCTGCCCTCCTGTGCGCTTGTTTTCACGACAACCCCCTTTCGTGATGAATACTTACCGTATCAATCTACTTTCTGTCATTTTGAGCTTCAATTTTAATACTATGAGGCTTTAGCCATGCTCTCCTACTTATCTGCACGAAATCTGCTTTTTTCAACGACGTTTATGTTGTGGCGTTCTGCCCTCCTGTGCGCTTGTTTTCACGACCACCCTCTTTCATGATGAATACTTACCGTATCAATCTACTTTCTGTCATTTTGAGCTTCTATTTTAATACTATGAGGCTTTAGCCATGCTCTCCTACTTATCTGCACGAAATCTGCTTTTTTCAACGACGTTTATGTTGTGGCGTTCTGCCCTCCTGTGCGCTTGTTTTCACGACAACCCTCTTTCGTGATGAATACTTACCGTATCAATCTACTTTCTGTCATTTTGAGCTTCAATTTTAATACTATGAGGCTTTAGCCCATGCTCTCCTACTTATCTGCACGAAATCTGCTTTTTTCAACGACGTTTATGTTGTGGCGTTCTGCCCTCCTGTGCGCTTGTTTTCACGTCCACCCTCTTTCGTGATGAATACTTACCGTATCAATCTACTTTCTGTCATTTTGAGCTTCAATTTTAATACTATGTGGCTTTAGCCATGCTCTCCTACTTATCTGCACGAAATCTGCTTTTTTCAACGACGTTTATGTTGTGGCGTTCTGCCCTAATGTGCGCTTGTTTTCACGACCACCCTCTTTCGTGATGAATACTTACCGTATCAATCTACTTTCTGTCATTTTGAGCTTCAATTTTAATACTATGAGGCTTTAGCCATGCTCACCTACTTATCAGCACTATTCCGCTTTTTAACGACGTTTATGGTGCGTTCTGCCCTCCTGTGCCCAGGTTTTCACAACCGCCCTCTTTCGCGATGAATACTTACAGAATAACTCAACTTTCTGTCATTTTAAACTTCATTTCTAATACTATGTGACTTTAGCCATGCTCACCTACTTATCTGCACGAAATCTGCTTATTTTTAACGGTGTTTATGTTGTGGCGTTCTGCCCTCCTGTGCCCTTGTTTTCACGACCACCCTCTTTCGTGATGAATACTTATCGAATCAATCTACTTTCTGTCATTTTGAGCTTCAATTTTAATACTATGTGGCTTTAGCCATGTTCACCTACTTATCTGCACGAAATCTGCTTTTTTTCAACGACGTTTATGTTGTGGCGTTCTGCCCTCCTGTGCGCTTGTTTTCACGACAACCCTCTTTCGTGATGAATACTTACCGAATCAATCTACTTTCTGTCATTTTGAGCTTCATTTTTAATACTATGTGGCCTTTAGCCATGCTCACCTACTTATCTGCACGAAATCTGCTTTTTTTAACGGCGTTTATGTTGTGGCGTTCTGCCCTCATGTGCGCTTGTTTTCACGACCACCCTCTTTTGTGATGAATACTTGCCGAATCAATCTACTTTCTGCCATTTTGAGCTTCAATTTTAATTCTATGTCGCTTTAGCCATGCGCACCTACTTATCAGCACAATTCCGCTTTTTAACGACGTTTATTGTGCGTTCTGTCGTCCTGTGGCCATGTTTTCACAACCGCCCTCTTTCGTGATGAATACTTACCGAAGAACTCAACACTGTCATTCTAAACTTCATTTCTAAAACTGTGTGGCTTTAGCCATGTTCACCTACTTCTCTGCACGAAATCTGCTTTTTTTACCGGCGTTTATGTTGCGGCGTTCAGCCCTATTGTGCCCTTGTTTTCACGACTACCCTCTTTCGTGATGAATACTTACCGAATCAATCAAATTTCTGTCATTTTGAGCTTCATTTTTAATACTATGTGGCTTTAGTCATGCTCACCTACTTATCTGCGCGAAATCTGCTTTTTTTAACGGTGTTTATGTTGTGGCGTTCTACCTTCTTGTGCCCTTGTTTTCACGACCCTCCTCTTTCGTGATGAATACTTACCGAATCAATCAAATTTCTGTCATTTCGAGCTTCATTTCTAATACTATGTGGCTTTAGCCATGCTCACCTACTTATCTGCACGAAATCTGCTTTTTTTAACGGTGTTTATGTTGTGGCGTTCTACCCTCCTGTGCCCTTGTTTTCACGACCACCCTCTTTCGTGATGAATACTTACCGAATCAATCAACTTTCTGTGATTCTGAGCTTCATTTTTATTACTATGTGGCTTTAGCCATGCTGCCCTAGCTTTCTGCACAAAATCTGCTTTTTTTAACGGCGTTTATGTTGTGGCGTTCTGCCCTCCTGTGGCCTTGCTTTCACGACCACCCTCTTTCGTGATGAATACTTACCGAATCAATCTACTTTCTGCCATTCTGAGCTTCATTTCTAATACTTTGTGGCTTTAGCCATGCTCACCTACTCATCTGCACTATTCCGCTTTTTAACGACGTTTATTGTGCGTTCTGTCCTCCTGTGGCCATGTTTTCACAACTGGCCTCTTTCGTGATGAATACTTACCGAAGAACACAACACTGTCATTCTAAACTTCATTTCTGAAACTGTGTGGCTTTAGCCATGTTCACCTACTTATCTGCACGAAATCTGCTTTTTTTCAACGATGTTTATGTTGTGGCGTTCTGCCCTTTTGTGCGCTTGTTTTCACGACAACCCTCTTTCGTGATGAATACTTACCGAATCAATCTACTTTCTGTCATTTTTAGCTTCATTTTTAATACTATGTGGCTTTAGCCATGCTCACCTACTTCTCTGCACGAAATCTGCTTTTTTTACCGGCGTTTATGTTGTGGTGTTCTGCCCTTTTGTGCGCTTGTTTTCACGACCACCCTCTTTCGTGATGAATACTTACCGAATCAATCTACTTTCTGTGATTTTAAACTTCATTTCTAATACTATGTGGCTTTAGCCATGCTCACCTACTTCTCTGCACGAAATCTGCTTCTTTTTTTAACGGCGTTTATGTTGTGGCGTTCTGCCCTCCTGTGCCCTTGTTTTCACGACCACCCTCTTTCCTGATGAATACTTATCGAATCAATCTACTTTCTGTCATTTTGAGCTTCATTTTTAATACTATGTGCCTTTAGCCATGCTCACCTACTTCTCTGCACGAAATCTGCTTTTTTTACCGGCGTTTATGTTGTGGCGTTCTGCCCTCCTGTGCCCTTGTTTTCACAACCGCCCTCTTTCGTGATGAATACTTACCGAATAACTCAACTTTTTATCATTCTAAGCCTCATTTTTATACTATGTGGCTTTAGCCATGCTCACCTACTTATCTGCACGAAATCTGCTTTTTTTAACTGCGTTTATGTTGCGGCGTTCTGCCCTCTTGTGCCCATTGTTTTCACGACAACCCTCTTTCGTGATGAATACTTACCGAATCAATCTACTTTCTGTCATTCTGAGCTTCATTTCTAATACTTTGTGGCTTTAGCCATGCTCACCTACTCATATGCACTATTCCGCTTTTTTAACGACGTTTATTGTGCGTTCTGTCGTCCTGTGGCCATGTTTTCACAACTGGCCTCTTTCGTGATGAATGCTTACCGAAGAACTCAACTTTCTGTCAGTCTAAGCTTCATTTCTAATACTATGTGGCTTTAGCCATGCTCACCTACTTCTCTGCACGAAATCTGCTTCTTTTTTAACGGCGTTTATGTTGTGGCGTTCTGCCCTCCTGTGCCCTTGTTTTCACGACCACCCTCTTTCCTGATGAATACTTATCGAATCAATCTACTTTCTGTCATTTTGAGCTTCAATTTTAATACTATGTGGCTTTAGCCATGCTCACCTACAGCACAATTCCGCTTTTTAACGACGTTTATGGTGCGTTCGGCCCTCCTGTGCCCAGGTTTTCACAACCGCCCTCTTTCGTGATGAATACTTACCGAAGAACACAACACTGTCATTCTAAACTTCATTTCTGAAACTGTGTGGCTTTAGCCATGTTCACCTACTTATCTGCACGAAATCTGCTTTTTTTACCGGCGTTTATGTTGTGGCGTTTTGCCCTTTTGTGCGCTTGTTTTCACGACAACCCTCTTTCGTGATGAATACTTACCGAATAACTCAACTTTTTATCATTCTAAGCCTCATTTTTATACTATGTGGCTTTAACCATGCTCACCTACTTATCTGCACGAAATCTGCTTTTTTTAACTGCGTTTATGTTGCGGCGTTCTGCCCTCTTGTGCCATTGTTTTCACGACAACCCTCTTTCGTGATGAATACTTACCGAATCAATCTACTTTCTGTCATTCTGAGCTTCATTTCTAATACTTTGTGGCTTTAGCCATGCTCACCTACTCATATGCACTATTCCGCTTTTTTAACGACGTTTATTGTGCGTTCTGTCGTCCTGTGGCCATGTTTTCACAACTGGCCTCTTTCGTGATGAATGCTTACCGAAGAACTCAACTTTCTGTCAGTCTAAGCTTCATTTCTAATACTATGTGGCTTTAGCCATGCTCACCTACTTCTCTGCACGAAATCTGCTTCTTTTTTAACGGCGTTTATGTTGTGGCGTTCTGCCCTCCTGTGCCCTTGTTTTCACGACCACCCTCTTTCCTGATGAATACTTATCGAATCAATCTACTTTCTGTCATTTTGAGCTTCAATTTTAATACTATGTGGCTTTAGCCATGCTCACCTACAGCACAATTCCGCTTTTTAACGACGTTTATGGTGCGTTCTGTCGTCCTGTGGCCATGTTTTCACAACTGGCCTCTTTTGTGATGAATGCTTACCGAAGAACTCAACTTTCTGTCAGTCTAAGCTTCATTTCTAATACTATGTGGCTTTAGCCATGCTCACCTACTTCTCTGCACGAAATCTGCTTCTTTTTTAACGGCGTTTATGTTGTGGCGTTCTGCCCTCCTGTGCCCTTGTTTTCACGACCACCCTCTTTCCTGATGAATACTTATCGAATCAATCTACTTTCTGTCATTTTGAGCTTCAATTTTAATACTATGTGGCTTTAGCCATGCTCACCTACAGCACAATTCCGCTTTTTAACGACGTTTATGGTGCGTTCTGCCCTCCTGTGCCCAGGTTTTCACAACCGCCCTCTTTCGTGATGAATACTTACCGAAGAACACAACACTGTCATTCTAAACTTCATTTCTGAAACTGTGTGGCTTTAGCCATGTTCACCTACTTATCTGCACGAAATCTGCTTTTTTTACCGGCGTTTATGTTGTGGCGTTTTGCCCTTTTGTGCACTTGTTTTCACGACAACCCTCTTTCGTGATGAATACTTACCGAATCAATCTACTTTCTGTCATTTTGAGCTTCATTTTTAATACTATGTGGCTTTAGCCATGCTCACCTACTTCTCTGCACGAAATCTGCTTTTTTTACCGGCGTTTATGTTGTGGCGTTCTGCCCTTTTGTGCGCTTGTTTTCACGACAACCCTCTTTCGTGATGAATACTTACCGAATCAATCTACTTTCTGTCATTTTGAGCTTCATTTTTAATACTATGTGGCTTTAGCCATGCTCACCTACTTCTCTGCACGAAATCTGCTTTTTTTACCCGCGTTTATGTTGTGGTGTTCTGCCCTTTTGTGCCCTTGTTTTCACGACCCTCCTCTTTCCTGATGAATACTTACCGAATCAATCAAATTTCTGTCATTTCGAGCTTCATTTCTAATACTATGTGGCTTTAGCCATGCTCACCTACTTATCTGCACGAAATCTGCTTTTTTTAACGGTGTTTATGTTGTGGCGTTCTACCCTCCTGTGCCCGTGTTTTCACGCCCACCCTCTTTCGTGATGAATACTTATCGAATCAATCTACTTTCTGTCATTTTTAGCTTTATTTTTAATGCTCACCTACTTATCTGCACGAAATCTGCTTCTTTTAACGATTTTATGTTGTGGCATTCTGCCCTCGTGTGCGCTTGTTTTCACGACCACCCTCTTTCGTGATGAATACTTACCGTATCAATCTATTTTGTGTCATTTTGAGCTTCAATTTCAATACTATGTGGCTTTAGCCATGCTCACCTACTTATCGGCACAATTCCGCTTTTTTAACGACATTTATGGTGCGTTCTGCCCTCCTGTGCCGAGGTTTTCACAACCGCCGTCTTTCACGATGAACACTTACCGAATAACTCAACTTTCTGTCATTTTAAACTTCATTTCTAACACTATGTGCCTTTAGCCATGCTCACCTACTTATCTGCACGAAATCTGCTTTTTTTTAACGGCGTTTATGTTGTGGCGTTCTGCCCTCCTGTGCCCTTTGTTTTCACGACCACCCTCTTTCGTGATGAATACTTACCGAATCAATCAACTATCTGTCATTCTGAGCTTCCTTTTTAATACTATGTGGCTTTAGCCATGCTCACCTACTTCTCTGCACGAAATCTGCTTTTTTTACCGGCGTTTATGTTGTGGCGTTCTGCCCTTTTGTGCGCTTGTTTTCACGACAACCCTCTTTCGTGATGAATACTTACCGAATCAATCTACTTTCTGTCATTTTGAGCTTCATTTTTAATACTATGTGGCTTTAGCCATGCTCACCTACTTCTCTGCACGAAATCTGCTTTTTTTACCGGCGTTTATGTTGCGGCGTTCAGCCCTCCTGTGCCCTTGTTTTCACGACTACCCTCTTTCGTGATGAATACTTACCGAATCAATCAAATTTCTATCATTTTGAGCTTCATTTTTAATACTATGTGGGTTTAGTCATGCTCACCTACTTATCTGCGCGAAATCTGCTTTTTTTAACGGTGTTTATGTTGTGGCGTTCTACCTTCTTGTGCCCTTGTTTTCAAGACCCTCCTCTTTCGTGATGAATACTTACCGAATCAATCAAATTTCTGTCATTTCGAGCTTCATTTCTAATACTATGTGGCTTTAGCCATGCTCACCTACTTATCTGCACGAAATCTGCTTTTTTTAACGGTGTTTATGTTGTGGCGTTCTACCCTCCTGTGCCCTTGTTTTCACGACCACCCTCTTTCGTGATGAATACTTACCGAATCAATCAACTTTCTGTGATTCTGAGCTTCATTTATTACTATGTGGCTTTAGCCATGCTGCCCTAGCTTTCTGCACAAAATCTGCTTTTTTTAACGGCGTTTATGTTGTGGCGTTCTGCCCTCCTGTGGCCTTGCTTTCACGACCACCCTCTTTCGTGATGAATACTTACCGAATCAATCTACTTTCTGCCATTCTGAGCTTCATTTCTAATACTTTGTGGCTTTAGCCATGCTCACCTACTCATCTGCACTATTCCGCTTTTTAACGACGTTTATTGTGCGTTCTGTCCTCCTGTGGCCATGTTTTCACAACTGGCCTCTTTCGTGATGAATACTTACCGAAGAACACAACACTGTCATTCTAAACTTCATTTCTGAAACTGTGTGGTTTTAGCCATGTTCACCTACTTATCTGCACGAAATCTGCTTTTTTTCAACGACGTTTATGTTGTGGCGTTCTGCCCTTTTGTGCGCTTGTTTTCACGACAACCCTCTTTCGTGATGAATACTTACCGAATCAATCTACTTTCTGTCATTTTTAGCTTCATTTTTAATACTATGTGGCTTTAGCCATGCTCACCTACTTCTCTGCACGAAATCTGCTTTTTTTACCGGCGTTTATGTTGTGGTGTTCTGCCCTTTTGTGCGCTTGTTTTCACGACCACCCTCTTTCGTGATGAATACTTACCGAATCAATCTACTTTCTGTGATTTTAAACTTCATTTCTAATACTATGTGGCTTTAGCCATGCTCACCTACTTCTCTGCACGAAATCTGCTTCTTTTTTAACGGCGTTTATGTTGTGGCGTTCTGCCCTCCTGTGCCCTTGTTTTCACGACCACCCTCTTTCCTGATGAATACTTATCGAATCAATCTACTTTCTGTCATTTTGAGCTTCATTTTTAATACTATGTGCCTTTAGCCATGCTCACCTACTTCTCTGCACGAAATCTGCTTTTTTTACCGGCGTTTATGTTGTGGCGTTCTGCCCTCCTGTGCCCTTGTTTTCACAACCGCCCTCTTTCGTGATGAATACTTACCGAATAACTCAACTTTTTATCATTCTAAGCCTCATTTTTATACTATGTGGCTTTAGCCATGCTCACCTACTTATCTGCACGAAATCTGCATTTTTTTAACTGCGTTTATGTTGCGGCGTTCTGCCCTCTTGTGCCATTGTTTTCACGACAACCCTCTTTCGTGATGAATACTTACCGGAATCAATCTACTTTCTGTCATTCTGAGCTTCATTTCTAATACTCTGTGGCTTTAGCCATGCTCACCTACTCATATGCACTATTCCGCTTTTTTAACGACGTTTATTGTGCGTTCTGTCGTCCTGTGGCCATGTTTTCACAACTGGCCTCTTTCGTGATGAATGCTTACCGAAGAACTCAACTTTCTGTCAGTCTAAGCTTCATTTCTAATACTATGTGGCTTTAGCCATGCTCACCTACTTCTCTGCACGAAATCTGCTTCTTTTTTAACGGCGTTTATGTTGTGGCGTTCTGCCCTCCTGTGCCCTTGTTTTCACGACCACCCTCTTTCCTGATGAATACTTATCGAATCAATCTACTTTCTGTCATTTTGAGCTTCAATTTTAATACTATGTGGCTTTAGCCATGCTCACCTACAGCACAATTCCGCTTTTTAACGACGTTTATGGTGCGTTCTGCCCTCCTGTGCCCAGGTTTTCACAACCGCCCTCTTTCGTGATGAATACTTACCGAAGAACACAACACTGTCATTCTAAACTTCATTTCTGAAACTGTGTGGCTTTAGCCATGTTCACCTACTTATCTGCACGAAATCTGCTTTTTTTTAACTGCGTTTATGTTGCGGCGTTCAGCCCTCCTGTGCCCTTGTTTTCACGACTACCCTCTCTCGTGATGAATACCTACCGAATCAATCTACTTTCTGTCATTTTGAGTTTCATTTCTAATACTATGTGGCTTTAGCCATGCTGCCCTAGGTATCTGCACGAAATCTGCTTTTTTTTAACGGCGTTTATGTTGTGGCGTTCTGCCCTCCTGTGGCCTTGCTTTCACGACCACCCTCTTTCGTGATGAATACTTACCTGAATCAATCGACTTTCTGTCATTCTGAGCTTCATTTCTAATACTTTGTGGCTTTAGCCATGCTCACCTACTCATATGCACTATTCCGCTTTTTAACGACGTTTATTGTGCGTTCTGTCGTCCTGTGGCCATGTTTTCACAACTGGCCTCTTTCGTGATGAATGCCTACCGGATAACTCAACTTTCTGTCAGTCTAAGCTTCATTTCGAATACTATGTGGCTTTAGCCATGCTCACCTACTTATCTGCACGAAATCTGCTTTTTTTAACGGCGTTTATGTTGTGGCGTTCTGCCCTCCTGTGCGCTTGTTTTCACGACCACCCTCTTTTGTGATGAATACTTACCGAATCAATCTACTTTCTGCCATTTTGATCTTCAATTTTAATTCTATGTCGCTTTAGCCATGCTCACCTACTTGTCTGCGCGAAATCTGCTTTTTTTAACGGCGTTTATGTTGTGGCGTTCTGCCCTCCTGTGCCCTTGTTTTCACGACGACCCTCTTTCATGATGAATACTTACCGAAGAACTAAACTTTCTGTCATTCTAAACTTCATTGCTAATACTGTGTGGCTTTAGCCATGCTCATCTACTTATCTGCACGAAATCTGCTTTTTTAATGGTGTTTATGTTGTGGCGTTCTGGCCTCCGGTGCGCTTGTTTTCACGACCACCCTCTTTCGTGATGAATACTTACCGAATCAATCTACTTTCTGTCATTTTGTTCTCCATTTTTGATACTATGTGGCTTTAGCCATGCTCACCTACTTGTCTGCGCGAAATCCGCTTTTTTTAACGGCGTTTATGTTGTGGCGTTCTGCCCTCCTGTGCCCTTGTTTTCACGACGACCCTCTTTCATGATGAATACTTACCGAATTAACCTACTTTCTGTTATTTTGAGCTTCATTTTTGATACTATGTGGCTTTAGCCATGCTCACCTACTTATCTGCGCGAAATCTGCTTTTTTTAACGGCGTTTATGTTGTGGCGTTCTGCCCTCCTGTGCCCTTGTTTTCACGACCACCCTCTTTCGTGATGAATACTTACCGTATCAATCTACTTTCTGTCATTTTTAGCGTCATTTTTAATGCTCACCTACTTATCTGCACGAAATCTGCTTTTTTTAACGGGTTTATGTTGTGGCATTCTGCCCTCGTGTGCGCTTGTTTTCACGACCACCCTCTTTCGTGATGAATACTTACCGTATCAATCTACTTTCTGTCATTTTGAGCTTCAATTTTAATACTCTGTGGCTTTAGCCATGCTCACCTACTTATCAGCACAATTCCGCTTTTTTAACGACGTTTATGGTGCGTTCTGCCCTCCTGTGCCCAGGTTTTCACAACCGCCCTGTTTCGGGATGAATACTTACCGAAGAACTCAACACTGTCATTCTAAACTTCATTTCTAAAACTGTGTGGCTTTAGCCATGTTCACCTACTTATCTGCACGAAATCTGCTTTTTTTCAACGACGTTTATGTTGTGGCGTTCTGCCCTCCTGTGCGCTTGTTTTCACGACAACCCTCTTTCGTGATGAATACTTACCGAATCAATCTACGTTCTGTCATTTTGAGCTTCATTTTTAATACTATGTGGCTTTAGCCATGCTCACCTACTTCTCTGCACGAAATCTGCTTTTTTTACCGGCGTTTATGTTGTGGTGTTCTGCCCTTTTGTGCGCTTGTTTTCACGACAACCCTCTTTCGTGATGAATACTAACCGAATCAATCTACTTTCTGTCATTTTGAGCTTCATTTCTAAAACTGTGTGGCTTTAGCCATGTTCACCTACTTCTCTGCACGAAATCTGCTTTTTTTTACCGGCGTTTATGTTGTGGCGTTCTGCCCTTTTGTGCGCTTGTTTTCACGACAACCCTCTTTCGTGATGAATACTTACCGAATCAATCTACTTTCTGTCATTTTGAGCTTCATTTTTAATACTATGTGGCTTTAGCCATGCTCACCTACTTCTCTGCACG
>JALIZH010005772.1:0-12961 GCA_030522465.1 Rhipicephalus appendiculatus | reverse complement strand
TTCCTGTCGGAAGTCGTCAAAGCCATTCTCACGGAGTGCCATTCTGTCCACCGCAAAACTACTGCTTACCACCCGCAGACGAATGGCCTCACTGAACGCTTTAACCGCACCATCGGCGACATGCTTTCGATGTACGTCGCCGCGCACCACACGAATTGGGATGCTATGCTGCCCTTCGTCACCTACGCTTACAACACCGCCCCTCAGAGCACTACTGGTTTTTCACCCTTCTTCTTACTATACGGACGGCACCCGTCGCACACGATCGACACGATACTCCCGTACAAGCCGGATCCATCTGAGGGTGCCCTTATTTCTGACACAGCCAGGCTTGCTGAAGAGTGTCGCGAGCGGCAGAACAGTATTCTTGATGGCTTTGCCACTTCTGAGCCCACGTTTCTCCCTGGAGCGCTCGTATGGCTTTCCGTCCCTACCTCTGTAGCTGGCCTCTCTTCAAAACTACTGCCAAAATACGAAGGCCCCTACCGTGTCATCGAGTGCACATATCCGGTCAACTACCTGATCGAACCCATCGAACAATCTTTCGGACATGCGCCTTCGGTCGTCGCCATTACGTATTATCGCTGAGTGCCGGCAAATAAACACCTTAACAGTATCCAAATGTTACACGTTGAATGCCTAATGCGGTCAAAATTATCAGGGGCCCTCCACTACGGCGTTGCTGATCACTTGGTTTTTTCACGTAATACCTGAGATGGTATTATTAGGTCCCTGAGCAGGACAAATTAATACACGCACCCACTGTTAAGGGCCCTCTAGCAGGGGATTTTTCGTGAGCTGCTACATACTAAGGTGTAAATGTTCTCGCTCATCTGCATCACCTGTGGATTTATTCAGCATTAGTTGCGAATAATTTCTTTTCAACATAAAGGCACTTTGAATCTATGTCCATAGCAATCCAATAATCGCTACATATGTATTCATATCACCCAGCTAGCTATAATTCCGTCGTTTGTCTACCCTGGAAGACCTTTCACCGTAACGTACTTTTTTCTTCCAGAAAACTGATGATTGTGTTCCATTGTCAACGCCGATATTGCATCGAAGCAAAAACTACACTTTAGGCTCCAGTATAGCCGATATGCGTAGTGAGCATACGATATGCACTCAACTACTCAAAATGCACAAACACGTCAATCCACCTTGCAAAGGTTGGTTTAAAGCATACAAAATGTGGCATAGGGTGGCACTCGCTGACTGCTTCGCATGACAGCGACTGCCACAATGCGTAGGATCTGCTGGAATTTTTCACTGTGCTTATTTTGGATTGGGGCTCCGTCTTTTCTAGGTATATTTTTTGGTAAAAATTCGCCACTGATATAAGTTTGCTTTCTCGCAAAATCCCCAATTCTCCACAATTCGGTGTGTAATCTCCCATAATTTTGAACGCTCGAATACCCTAAATAAATAAAATGAGCTTGAACACGAAAACATGGGAACACACGAATCGTATTTTAGCTGTCTCGAAGGCTTTAAAGGAGTACTGACTCAAAATTTTTCACTTATCGTTTTCTTGCGTCAAATCATAGGCCAGGCCCCCCAAGAGCCTAGGAAATGTATCGGCAAGCGTGAGTGCACCCTGAAAAAATTAATTACAGCATGTTTTTAAAAAGCTAGTTTCAGTTCATACTGTTTCAGTTCATACGTCACGACGTGGTACAGGCAGCGCCACCAGGCGGTAGTATGTGAATGCGCACGCTTTCGTGACGTATCCTCGTGCGCGCGTACTCCATCGTCTGCTTCGTCTGCTGCGCGCCGCACATGTGGCAACTGTCGCGCCATCAACGATGGACGAATATTTGTCAACAGACTCCGACGACAGCAACGACTTCGGCAGAGAGGAAGATGCCGAGCTTGCCGACCCCGCGAATCATTTCGCATTCGACCCGCTTGCAAGTACGTCAGAAGACGAGTCGTCTGAGAGCGATAGCACCACGCAGACGGCTTGCACATCGGGAATGTCGATTGGTAAGAATTCACTGTTTTTTGCTTGATTTTGCGCGGGCATCTTCCGGGTGTTCTAGGGAACTCAATAGCGTTCGTGTGGATTTCATAATGTTATTACTTGCTTGAAATTATTGGTACTCGGCGCCGATTTCACACCGCATGTATGCTTTGTCCTGCCGCTTTCCTATGCAGCCGCACTGCGCACGCAGTATGCCAACCTCTTGCTGGTCGTAACGCCTGAACGTTATATCGATAACCATAGGCGTGCGCAGAGTTCCCCTTCAGGGGGGAGGGGGGGCGAAGGTTCGACGCAGCGCCCCCCCCTTCCCTATTAGGTCAATGTGTGGGGCCGACTTGCGCCCCCCCCCCCCCCACGAGTCGCAGCGCCCCCTCCTAATTATGACAATGTATGGGGCACTCACTTTGCGCCCCCCCTCTTAGGTGACTAGGGGGTGGCCGCCCCCCTCTGCCCCCCCCCCCCCCCCCCCCGTGCGCACGCCTATGTCGATAACGTAATCTGTGTAGGTGCCTCTGTGGGAGTAGCCACCCGATGGACACAGACGTAGTCGGTGTGCTGTAGGGAAATCGACAAAGTCGCGCTCTAGTGCCGGATGAGGCAGCCTGTGTCACCGCGCACCCGAGGTTACAGCGTGGGTGCCTAGGCATTTACTCCCTCGAGATAGCGTACTACCCTTGATGGGAGATCGACCAGGTGTCACTGAGGCACCGGGAATCCACAGGTATTACTGCTCCGGTTGATCTAAGTTAGCTGTTGCTGTTGAAGCTGATGTAGGCCGAATCGCAAGCTGTCCCTGGCATGCAAAGTGCATGCCTTAGGTATACTTCCTGCAAAACGAAGTATACCGCGGTATACTTCCGCTAGTACGACGCGTCATCCACGCACTCAAAACGAGCATAGGCGCATGTTACTTGCTAATATTGCAATGTCCATTTCCATATTGCGTGTCCAACTAAATAAAGGGAAATGAAAAAAATACATGTATAAGTGGCATTGGACACCTCCGGTCGTCAAGCAGCGCAAATTATGCACGAACTCGAAATCACAATATGTGAAAGAAAATCTGTAAGCTTAGAATAGCTCCTGCTTACATTGTTAGATAGTTCTTCACAAGTCAAATTACTTGATCTCGCCTTTCACGTTCTTTGTGATGGACTTATGTACTTCACTGTTCTTTTTTTTCCTCTATAAGTCATAGTTCTCGGCAGTGCCTTTGGCCCATTGGGTTGATTAAGTAAACGATAAATAAAATGAAGCGTTTCTGCATATCTGTGCTTGCTAAAAAGGAATCTGCATGCTACATAACAATGACATTTTATTTCGTAATTTTGTCTCCTCGAAAGAGCCCCTTGTCAGTAGATCGTTCTGGAATATGACTCTGTGCACAGATTTGATTCAGCTGCAGGATATGTCTACCTTTACTCTTGCCACTGCATTTTTATATCGTATTGCATTCATATTTCAGGCGATATCGTCCCTTTGTAGGATGGGTCTGGCTTCGCCTCGGCAAACGAAAGCGAGTGGTCCTGCCCAGCTGCGTCGTCTCTGCAGTGCGTCAAAATTTCCCTTGACAAGACTACTGCGGCTTTAAGTATCGAGAATAATAACATACGAACGTCATGGAGATGCAGTTCAATAAAAGAAAACATATTCAACTCGATTTATTTCTTTAGGCATAACAGCCTGTGTCACTGACCTTTCTTCTGGTCGTATGCAAAACACATGCTATATGACCAGCACTACATAAGGAACTCAACACTTAGGCTAACGCACATGAAATTCAAGAAAGAGGCTGTAGTTGTTAAAGTAAGAATAACAAAACAGAAAGAGCTGCTAAGTCTGCACACATGGCAGTAAATACGTTCTCCAGATTTCTGGGTCTTGACCTCATTGACTAGGTAAGAAGTGAACAGGAACCTGAAAGACGGCATTAGCCTGACAATGATGAACTCGTACATAACCAGAATTGCATGTTCACCATGTCTCAACCCAGCAACTGAAGTACACGGTGTAGCTATGCACGAAAAACAACACTGATTTCGATAACACGTGTGAAAGCAGTGAGGCAATGGCCACGGTTGGTAAGGTGACAATAAAACAGAAAGAGCTGCTAAGTCTGCACACATGGCAGTAATTACGTTCTCCAAATTTCCGAGTCTTGACCTCATGGACTAGGTAAGAAGTAAACAGGAACCTGAAAAACGGCATTTGTGTGACATGCTTAGCTGCACAATGTCCTCCCTGATGAGCTCGTACATTACCAGAATTGCATGTTCACCATGTCTTAACCGAACAACTGAAGTACACGGCGTAGCTATTCACGAAAACAACACTGATTTCGATAACACGTGTGAAAGTAATGAGGCAAAGGCATTAGTCGGCAAAATTTGTGGAGCTCACTCAGACTCACCTATGAAATATGACAAAACGGAATCTTGGGCTAATTGGTGATTTGGAATCAACATCTTTACACAGCGCGAGAAAGGAGGGACGTGAAGCACCAGCGAACTGTGCAGCCAGTGACACTAAGCTTGTCGCGGTGCTCCTCTATCTACATAATATTTCACACAATTTGAAAAAGACAGGGGATAAGGTTGACGTCAAGGTTGTTTTCTCTGCCCCAGAAAAAGCTTTCAGTGCTCTGTAAACGCGTGAATGCTCAATCCACACAAAAGAGCGGCTGCACAACCAAACATAGGAGGCAATTCGTAGCATGTGCTGTGGCTGTTGTTTACTTGATCCCGTTGTCTTGTGGCAAGAAGTATGTTGGACAAACGGGCAGGTGCTTGAACGAGCATTTAAAGGAGCATCACTATCATGTAAACACAGCTGTTCGAGGCCATCTGGGTATTCACTGTAGAGATTGTGGTTGTAAACCGGAATTTGAAAAGTGCACCGTTGTCGCAAAATATCGTCAGCAGCTAACACGCGAAATCATCGAGGCTAATCAAATGCAACTGCTGGGTGACCTCTGTGTTAGCATGCCTTCTGTTGCGCTCACTAAAAAAAGAAATCGAGTATCTGGCTGTGACGTAATAGGTTGTGAGTTTGTGCTAAGGTCTGCTGTTGCTCTCACTTAACAAGATATAGAGTATCTAGCTGTAACGCAATAGGTTGTGCGCTTGTGATGAGGTGTGCTGCTTGCTATCATATGTATACATTTCCAGCTCTTTCGCTAATAAAATTTAGTTGAAGTCAGCACCCGTGTCGTGGTCCCTACGTCCTCGTCTTTCTCGCGCTGTGCAAACATGTTGATTCCTATGAAATGTATTTTGCTCTTAGGGCTCACTCGAACTCAGACTCACCAAAATTTTCTTTAGCCGGACTCACACTCACCAAAGTTTTTTTTTTCAACTCGACTCACTCAAACTCACCAAAACATTCTGACCTGGACTCACTGAGACTCACGTCTCGATCTGAGTCTGAGTCAGCCCGAGTGAGTCAACTCATCAGTCCATTAGCCTAGAATTCGCTTTTTCGACCATGGTGTCAATGCTCTTTAACACCAATATCTCACGTAATCGGTGCTTTTCTTGGGGCCTTTTGATATAGAACCTTCGAATACGAGTTATGAGTGCTCGCAAACAAGTAAGGTGATTTTTCTTGAAATATATGACAACGTAAGATATATTTATCAAGAACTTCCCTGGAACAGTTGGTGGGGGGGCGGGATGGGAGGTCCAGGCACCTTTCTACGTAATTCTTGCCTCTGATCAATAAATATTAAAATGGTGTGTGAACGACACTGCTTTGGAATACGTGTGAATAGACGTGAGTATAAGCGTGACTCCAGGTAAGGCTGATAGTAATGCTGGAGATGAGTAGGTAGGACCATAGGTCGGCAAAAAAGAAAAGTGGAACTCACTCAGACTCGAGAAATATGTTTTGCGCTTCGGACTCACTCGGACTCAGACTCACCAAAATTTTCCTGAGCCGAGCTCACTCGGACTCACACTCACAAAAATTTGCTTCAACGCGACTCACTCGGACTCAAACTCACCAAAATATTACTCACCCAGACTCAGACTCATGGCACGGTCTGAGTTTGAGGGAGTCCGAGTGAGTTTGCCGACCTATGGGCAGAGGCCACAGTTGGTAACATGACAATAACGTAACAGAAAGAGCTGCTCAGTCTGCACACATGGCAGTAAATATGTTCTCCAAATTTCTGAATCGACCTCATGGACTAGGTAAGAAGTAAGCAGGAACCCGAAAGACGGCATTAGCCTGACATATGCTTAGCTACACAATGATGAACTCGTACATTACCAGAATTGCATGTTCACCATGTCTCAACCCAACAACTGAAGTACGCGGTGTAGCTATGCACGAAAACAACTCATTTCAATAACACGTGTGAAAGTAATGAGCCAAAGGCCATGGTTCGTAACGTGATAATAACAAAACAGAAAAAAGCTACTAAGTTTGCACACATGTTAGTAAATACGTCCTCCAAATTTCTGAAAGGTAGTCGTCTTGACATCATGGACTAGGTAAGAAGTGAACAGGAACCTGAAAGACGGCATTAGCCTGACATATATATGCTTAGCTACACAATTAGGAACTCGTACATTACCAGAATTGCATGTTCACCATGTCTCAACCCAACAACTGAAGTACACGGCATAGCTATGCACGAAAACAACACTGATTTTGATAACACGTGTGACGATTTCGATAACACGAGTAACCTCCGCTGGAGCACGCAACTCGGGATCGCCTGCACGCTTTAAGTTGCTGCCGCTGCAGTCTCTTTATCTATATCCTTGAAAGGCATCGTGATGCGCGGTTGCGGCAGTGGGGCACAACGTTGGGATGGCATCACTTATAAGGCGCAGATTCTTCGTCGACAATCCGAAGTCGGTCAGCAACTGCATGCTGCGCGTGTACGCGTCCGGAGTGAAGTGGAGCGAACAGAGTAAACTCCGCTTGGTTGGCGTCCAGTCTCCGCCTCGGCCGCGACGCACGAAGTCGACCCACGCTTGTCTGAGCGACAGATCGGACGGGAATCGGTGGAACTTGCACCTATTGTCCCCCCCTTTCACTGGCACAAGACTTCACAGGGTAAAATATCGGTGGCATGACGACAAATTCAAAATCAGACGATACCCTTGCCCTCTGATTAGAGTATATTTGGTATTCGCGTGCACGCACTCTATTCCAGACACCGCTTGCTCGCTTCACAAGTGCACTGGATGACAGTGACCGCAAGGCGCGAGCAGATGATCGAGAAGGTGACGCGCAAGCTGCCATTTCTTGTGCTTTGGTGCTTGACGTCACCACAATTAGCCAGAATGCTGCGTGAAGTCACCAGGATTAGTACTGTAGTCTGACGTCAGGTTAGTGTTGATGTCAGTGGGGATGCCGCGAGAAAATTGACTTCAATATCAAAATAAAATATCTCATCAGCATTTGCTGAGCTTGATACTTGCTCAGAGCCATGTATGCATACAGGAGATTTGTATGGCAGAGCAAGCTCGCCTTCGAAAAAAGGTGTCAGTACTCCTTTAACGCAAAAACATATGCACCAACAAGTAGGAGTGGTTGAATACGAAATACCTGTTTTTGTTGGTGTCAGAAACGTGGAATGTGTTGTAATAAACGCAAACATACTTTTTGAGGTCCGTATGTTCGATGTTGTCCGGTGAGCCCGAGTGCCGCTGGGGGCAGTATTTCAAGACATCGACTCGCGCTCCCAGGGGTCTTACATACGTTGATGTCGCTCGCTCCGTGCGCTTCAAGCCCTTTGTTGCATATGCGATGGATTCGGTCTACGAGATATTTTGGCGTGAGGTAAAGTTTACGTCGTCCAAAACCACGGATGTATCAGTTACCGCTTAGAACAAACTTTGACGACGTAAAAGGAAACAAGGTCATATGCGCGGTTAAAAATCACTTTTTGCGATAAATCCGAAACGCCAAAAGGTTCATTGACGAGAGCTTATTGGGTTTTTTCAGGTATATTCGAAAAGACGGAGCCCTTGTTATGAAGCCTATGAAGCGCGCGAGCGAGCGCACGCACGCACGCACACACACAGACACACACACACACACGCACACACACACACACACACACACATGCGCGCCCGCGCTTTGTTTTCCGTTTGAAGCATAAGCTCAGAGATTAGGTCTGTTTGAACTTTTTATGCCATAGTAAATAACTATACACTTTGGAACGGGCAGTCTTAACGGAGTGCATATTGGTTCGAAGGGAACACAAGGAAGCGCAGAAACATTTAATCGCAGTCGAAGTCGACACCACAGATTCAGTTATAATTAATGTTAAAGCAATGGCAAGCTTCATTTTCCATGATTAGTCGTCCTCACATTATTACTGAACAACTATTTCTTGCCTTGAAGTCACCATCATCGTGAAATCCAAAATCTAGGGTTAATGTATGAGTATTCACTGGCAGTGGCGTGTATGTAGGTCTTGTATTCCATTTGTAATTAATATCAGTAAATTGTATGTCAAGCAATTTGTCAAATGTAAGTACCATAGCAGCTGCGTAATGTGGTACACTGTATGGCACGTATCGTAGCACAAATGTTGCAGGTAAACTGAAACGAGGTATTCCAGCGTAATTTCTAGATTATGATCAACTCGCCAAAAGTAACCAAGATTAACTAAAATTTTTAATTTCCAGCAGCGTTCCAGGCTAGGATTGTTATTGCAACATGTGGTTTATGAAATCTGGTTAAAAAAAGTACAACGCCGCTTTTATTTGAAAATAGTGAATGATGTTTTTTTTTCTTACTTGAAAGCTATGTTGCCAATGAGAGAGCGGTGGTTGATGAAGCAAATGATGTGTTTTTGTTACTCAAAAACCCAATTCGCAGTGAGAGAGCTGTAGTTGAAGAAAAGATTGACGACAAATTGGGTGACGTCGTAAGACAGAAAAAGAAAAAAATGCCCCCACCTCCCCGAAGGTAATCATTTCGCGCGCGCTTCACTCCATTTATATGTGGTGGTTGTGGTTCGAAGAAGGAAAAGGCGTCTAATTTCTGCAACCCGGTCGGGAGCACGGCGCAGCGCCTGTTTTTTTTTATTTTTTATTTTTTACTTTTTTTTGCTTTGCTTTTTTTTAATATATATATATATATATATATATATATATATATATATATATATATATATATATATATATATATATATATATATATATATATATATATATATATATATACCTGCGAGCGAGCTGACGGGAGTGGGGCGCAGGGAGGAGAGAGAGCGAACGGCGAGAGGGAGCGGCGAAGCACTGCACCTACCCTCTCCTACACTCTCTCCACACACGCCGGAGCTCCGCCGAGCTCCCGCAATGCGAGCGCCCTCACACACCAGAGCGCGCTCCTCCTCTCCACTCACTCTCCACTACTCCCCACTACTCCGCCCGCACCACCTGCTCCGGTTGCTAGGGGCGAGGATAAGCGCGCGCGCCCGCAGCTGTTGCTATGGGAGAGGGAGTGAGAGCGGAGAGATGCGGACACCGACGGACGCCTTACATAGCCCGACTAAGAAATGCATTCGCATTTAAAAATAACAGCATATCCACGGAGTGAATGATGATGAGTGGGCGAAGCTCTGGAGGTTCATCGGTAAACCGTGAATCTTCCATGAATTTTCGTCCAGTACATCATCAAAGACGTGATAAACACTGTGTATATATATACAAGAAATTTTATTTATTCGTAAATGGTAGCTAGACGTGGCTACCGGTCCCCCTTCATTATAACGGCTTTATGGTCGGTGAAGTGGAGGGATAGGGGTTCTTGTATGGCTCCGTAGAGGATTCCTAGAGGGGAGAGAGGGGGGTGAGCGTAGAGGAGAGAGAGGAGGAGAGGACGCACATCCGCTGTGGGGGATGTGGAACGCGGACGCCGCTCCGTAGAGTAGAGGATTCCTAGAGGAGAGAAAGGGGGTGAGCGTAGTAGAGGAGAGAGAGGGGACGCGCGCGCCGCTCCGTACAGTAGAGGGTTCCTAGAGGAGAGAAAGGGGGTGAGTGTTGGAGAGGAGAGAGGGGGGGGAGGGGGACGCGCATGCTCTGGAGGCGTGTAGGATGCGGTTAGGGAGGGATGCACTGAGCCCCCGCAAGCACATCAAAGCAAGATCAAGGAATGGAGCCAACCTAGGCGACAGACACCACCTGCCTAGCCATTGCTAAGCTGCCCCTCTATGCTCTCGGCCATGACTCCAGTGACTGTAGTGGTGGTGGACGGCCTTATTGTACTACAGTGTTCTGCTTGACATAGATGGCCACACCACCTGCGGGACGCTCTGCTTCCTCGGTGCACACGATGGGAACTAGAGGTGGTCTGGAACGCGCTTATTCTTCATGGTCATCAGCGTCATCGTCATCATTATCACGAGATACTGCCGGTTACGCCTCACGCTGGACAAGGTTAGACTAAGAGGAGCTTCGCCCCTAAAACAACCTGTCCATGCCCTTCCGAGGACAATTTTCTTCATCGGAAAAAATATCTCTTGCATCTGCTGAATCAGGACCTGTCCTCTGTGGGTAGCTTGGCGAACGAAACAAAGGGCCGGACCAACGTCCACCGTGCTATTGCTACGGGCGGAAGCAAAACCCACGTTGGGCGCCAACTGTCGGTATCGGGCTTGCTGCGTCCCGTCCGTAGCTAAAGCAAGGACGATGGAGGCTTCAAGTCAAAACAAACAACAACAATTTATTTAACTATGCGCTGCATACGGCAGGGTTGGCCTAGAGACTCGAGACAGCGCGAACGGCGACCATGATTCACGGGCAGCCGTAATTGGCCAGCGCAGGTGGCAGCAACCGTCCTTCCCGGTAGCCCAAGTCACCTCTCCTCCGGGCAGCGTGCAGCCTGCCGCTTTTGAAGAGCGCAGGTGGGCCATGCGCACCACCACTGCGCAACACGTTACGCTATCTCTGGATAGGCGGTATGCGTGGTTCCCATACCTCATAGGAGAAATAGAGAAGCGAAGGCTTGCGAAAACATGTTTTGTTCCTGGCGACAAAAATTCGTTTTTGACGAACCGATACAAGTTGATGTCGCCGAACAGAAATCATTCAGTGTGAAAGGGCTTAAAAGCTACATGTCTAATAGAATAGCAAATTATTACAAGTTCCCTGACGTCATGTTTCTTGGTGTGATCTTCTGCAGAACGTAATGAATAAACCTGAGTATAGTCATCAGAATAGTGTGAACATTAACAGAAAGTCACCACCTCATAACACAAACTTTCGGCTTATAAGGCCTACGTTTCACCAAACTTGAAGTATGTCATTCCATTCGGGCCCTTTCTACAAGGTCGACAGATTTAACTCCACTGCGTTTTTTTTTTCACCAAGAAGCGCCATGGTCAGCATGTATTGTCTACTGGGTGAGTCGGTAATTTCAGACGTCAGGTAAACAAAGGTTACCTAGACATTTTGAGTGTCAGGGACTCCACTGTACCAAAGGGAGCAACAAGACGCCCGATAAAACGTACACAAATTTCTGCATCAGACGACGTCCTGCTTTATGAAAAAATATTAAATTTTAGTGACTGGTTTCAGGCAAAAACCTATTTTCAGACTTAAAGGCGGCTGAGTTGGGGCGTCTGTGCTATATCATCTTTACAATTCCTGTAGTAGGCTACATATGCACTCGACTGCGTGCTGAACCGAGGGAACTGTCAGGAAAGAAACCATAGCAACAGATGATATCGAAGTGGTCCTTCTTTTTTCATTCGCTAATTGCGTCCCCGAATATTCTGACGTTCAGCATAGAGGGGAGTGAATGACCAGGAAGCCTACTTCTAAACAAAATTTGCAATATATGTAATTATTTCATTTGTACTGAGCTTTCAACGAGAAAATTAATTACGCACAGGTTTTGTATCTAAAGTAAATGTGCTCAGTTCATGAACAACGACTTCATATGCTTCTTCCTATTTTCACTAATGTTTCACGCGCAAAACATCAATAAACATGGTGGATCTCTTTGTCGTAGCAATCGGTAAAGCAAGGAAGTGAAATATGTCGTCACGGAGGCCACTGAGCATTTATTGTGCATTGTATCGCCACAAGGGCGAAGGAATGAATGCTATCGCAACAAATTGTAATGCCACGTGAAGAACGGCAAGCAGCGTGAAACTTGCAGCTCACTCCTCATGCAGAAATGTCGCACGAAAAGAATATACACGGGACGAGCGCGAACTAACAACTGTAACAGCTCGACACTTAAAAGCGTGCTGCTCAAATAGAAAGGAGGACGCACGAAACGAACCCGCAAGTATACACAGGAAGAGCGCGAACTGACAATGATATCTGGGGTTTATCGTCGCAAAAGCCACAATATGATTATGAGAGCGCGGCTCGCTCTCCTCCGATGTGCGGCGGTCTTTGAACAGTTCTATCACTCCTTGATCTGTGTGCAAGGTCGAAAAAACAAATAACAGCCATGAAATAGGAAAAACTAGTCAAAAATAGCCAACGTGAGACAAGGGCACTAAAAGTGGCCAAAAGTAGCCACGTGTGGGTAAAGACAACCTTGACGTTCTTACTTGAATCACTGAATTCAAGAACCTTCTGATGGAATTGTGAAGTGCACAGCAAGAACCCTTCAAAATATTCACTCCTTAGATTAAAGTACAAAACATTGACTTTCGCAATCATTTTGTGCATGGTGAAGTTTCTTGGGCTCTTTTTTAAATTCTCTTCGCGCATCTGGCGTGACTTTTCTGAAAAGGACTGGAAGTAATAGTGAAAATGAAAGAAAATTAATACTACTTGGGTATGCTCAAAATCACAGTTGTGGTGAGTGAAATATAAGTTGTAGTCACATCCGCAATCGTTGGTAGAGTGATGATGGTCTGAGCGATTAATCTTCTTCGTAGGATTCCGCACCTAATCATAATGGCTCGCGCGTTTCTTGTTTCGATTTTTTCTGTATTCTGTTTACGCGCACAATGACTGTCAGCGATGCTTCATATTAATATCTAGTGTTTAA
>JALIZH010005765.1:0-10844 GCA_030522465.1 Rhipicephalus appendiculatus | reverse complement strand
GTTTCTTTCTCGTCCTATTTTTCTCTTCCTCTTACTTTCTAGGTTTTTTCGCTCTGTTTCCTTTTTTATCTTCCTTTGGCACTCTCTTTTTTCTCTGTTTATTTCTCTTTTTGTCTTCTTTCTTTTTTACTGTTGTTTGTGGCATTGCTCCTATACCTTCTCTCTCTCTCCATATCTATCTCTTTCCCTTTCTTTCTACCTTTTTCTTTCTCTCTCTGTAATCGTTCTCTCGTCCATCAGAGTTATTGCATCCAACGCTGGACTTATTGGCACACGTGTTGTGGGAGCGAAGCAGAAGATGAAGAAGCGGACGAAGAAAGCGCGTGCTCTTCATGATGATGACAGTTTTCTGCTCGATTTGCACGCACAAATGCTGGAATAAAACAGTTCATCTCCTAAAATAGTACATGCCGATGATTGGCATTAGCGGTTATCTTTGACGTCTTTACATAGTTAGAATAGGATCCTTTCCAAATAAGCTAAGATCAATTTCGCACACACAATCGTCATTTTTTTGCCTGAAGGAGGTTGCGAGGTACTCTCTAGTAGTGCCATAAAGTACATTAGATTTAAGGCGTTTCAAGATTACATACGAATAAAATAAATTTTAAGCCAATGAAGTATTGCAGATGACGTAGAATTTCCGAATAATCACGTTTTTCTAATTTCTGCAGTTAACAAGTAGTGCCAAATGACGCCCCTCGGCGAGTGCGTCATTGTAACTTTTTCCTTCTTTCTCTCCTCTTGCTTTCCCTATATATTTCCAAGCTGGAAATAAACGCTCGTCTTTTTGCCCTGCCACTTCGACTGGTTTTCATGTCACCGCCGCCGGCCTCTGGCCGGTATCGAACGTAACAGTGGCGACGAGAATTCTGCTGCAGTGAGAAGTTCAGCATATGCCCACATGCGACGGCCTGCAGAACGAACCCACCATCCATGGCACACCAGCTACCGGAATTCGAGGACGCAAAAGATAAGTGGCAGGCGTACTTAGTAAAAGTGGAAGCTTACTTTGAAGCTAATGATGTGAAGGACGATGCTAAGAAAAAGGGCCCTGTTGGTAGCCGCGCTTGGAACAAGGACAATTGAAATCTTGAACGGAAAAGTAGCGCCGCGGAAACCTAATGCTCTGACCTACGAAGAAGTTGTGCAGACGTTAAGCAGCTACTACGACCCAGTGCCGAATGAAATATCTGAAAGTTTCAAGTTCTTCCATCGCTGCCAGCAAGAAGGGGAGTCTGTACATGCATTTATTGTGGCACTTCGACAGATGGCCCAGAATTGCAATTTTTTCGACGATGCTTGACAGAATAAGGGACCGTATTGTGTGCGGAGTCAGGTCCAAAAATTTGAAAAAGCAGCTGCTAGCAAAGAAAGACCTTAATCTTGAAGATGCCGAGGCTCTTGCCATTGCCGCAGAAAGCGCTGAACGCGATTCGCAAGGTATTGCTTCGGACAAAGAGCAAACGAGCTTGTTTAAGTTGAGCGATCAATACGAGTCACGCACAAAGTCGTCGGGCGTGCAACGATGCAATTGTTGTGGGAAGCATGGTCACAAAACCAATGCTTGTCGACTAATCAAGCGCAGATGCTTCAAATGTACACGGCGAGGGCATTTAGCCAGAATGTGCACGATGAACGACAACACAAACATAATGCTAGCAGTGACAGCACAGGCGACATAAACTGAAGACAGCGATAATAGCGCGTCGCAAATTTGGTCCTTGACTACTAAGCACTCACTCATACCCCCCGATCAGGAAAGCATTCGCGTGGAATGGCATTGAAGTAACGATGGACATCGATACGGGCTCTCCTCTTTGCGTCCTTCCTAAGAGCATCTACGAGACGTACTGCCATGAATGGTCCCAGTTACAGAAGTCAGAACTACAGCTTTCATGCTATCTGGGAAAACTGCCGCTTCTCGGAGCACTAACAATGCAGGTTTCATATGAAGGTGCAACAGTGCAGTGCAGTTTGACGGTTCTAGACTGCGATGGACCCAGTCTTTGCGGTCGGGACCTGCTGAAGAAATTAACACACGAATGTATCCAGGTTCTCAACGTGCATCCGCAGCCTTCAATGTCAAGTCAAGCCCGGGAGGTCGTTCCGAAGCTGATCCGCCAAAACGCTGATCTTTTCACGGAGGTAACTGGTCTCATCAAAGGTCCGCCGGCTCGACGGCACGTCAAGGCTGGATCAAGCCCCAAGTTTTAAAGGCAAGGAAAATTCCTTTTGCACTTCCCGATAAAGTGTCAAAGGAACTTGACAGATTAGTCTCTGCCGGAATAATCTCTCCAGTCTCTCATTCCGAATGGGCGACGCCCATTGTTCCAGTTTTGAAGAAGGATGGAATGGTGAGCATATGCGGTGACTTCAAGGTGACTCTAAAGCCGGTGTGTGAGGTTGAGCAGTACCCGTTACCTGTCATAGACGGCATTTTTGCAAATTTATGCGCAGGAAAGAAATTCAGCATATTAGACCTTCGCGATGCGTACAACCAGGTCGAGCTGGACGAAGACTCGCGGAAATTAGCAGTTATAAATACACTGAAGGGGTTTTTCTGTTACAACAGGTTACCGTTTGGCATCGCGTCAGCTGCTGCGATATTCCAACGGAAGATTGAATCGGTGTTGCAAGGGCTAGAAGGGACTCAGGCATATCTGGATGATGTTCTGATAGCCGAGAGCAACAACAATGAAAATGTAAATCTACAAGCAGTGTTGCAGCGATTCCGCGAGAACGGCATCAAGCTGCGTGCGGACAAGTGCAGGTTTTGTGAATCGTCGGTGACGTATCTTGGACATCGTATTGATGCCGAGGGACTACATCCGCTCGAAAAGAACGTCGACGCAATCAGACTAGCTTTGTTACCACGAAATGTTGCCGAGTTGCGATCCTTTCTAGGAATGGTCACTTTTTACAATAAGTTTTTGCCAAATCTTTCCACTGTGCTTGCACCTTTGTATAAGCTTCTTGAAAAAGACGCAAAATGGATTTGGCACACGAAAGAAAATGCGGCATTTCAGAAGGCAAAGTGCGCTCTGTGTTCGGCTCCAGTGCTAACATACTTTGATCCTCAGCGGGAGTTGCTGTTGGAATGCGACGCTTCCCCTTACGGTGTCGGTGCTACCCTTTTTTCACCGTATAAATTGCGAAGACAGGCCAATTGGTTTTCGGTCGCGAACGCTCACCTCAGCTGAAAGGAAGTACTCCCAAATCGAGCGAGAGGCTTTAGCCCTAGTGTTTGGCGTGACACGGTTCCGCGATTACCTTTAGGGACGGGAGTTTACGCTCGTAACGGATCACCGTCCTTTGTTGGGACTACTGAGACCGGACCGTCAAACTTCTGTCATGGCTGCCGCCCGAATTCAGCGATGGGCGCTTTTACTCGGGGCGTACAAATACAAGCTTATTTGTAAGCCCGGCAAACAGATGTTAATCTCTGATGCCCTAAGCCGCTTACCGCAATCATTGCAGGAGCCGGAAGCAGAAACGGAAGACCTCACGGAAATGGTGCTTGTCATGGATCAGTGGGACGAGCCAGCGGTTTCTCAGAAAGAACTTCAAGCACTCACAGAAGCGGACGACCTTTTACAAGAAGTATGCAGGTACGTGACTGAAGGATGGCCCTCCGTCTTCAGGGACAGCAGAGAAATGGCAGAATATCAAAAAGGCGACATGAGTTGTCTGTCGAGAAGCGCATGTCATTCTGGGGCCATCGTGGAGTGGTACCAAGAGCGGCGCGCGAGAAACTGTTGAAATTGTTGCACCAGTCTCCTCAGGGAGCGTCCACAATGAAGACGAGGGCAAGGGCTAGCTTTTGGTGGCCCGGTCTGGATCAAGACATTCATAGGGCTGCCTCAGACTGCAGGAATTGTGTGCAAGCTTTGCCTATGCCTCCGGAACGGAACCGCGTCAGTTGGTCAATTGCGCGGGAGAAGTGGTCGCGGTTGCATGCAGATTACGCAGGACCTATTGCAAACAAATTGTTGTTAGTAATTGTGGCTGCCCACAGCAACTGGATGGAAGCCATTCCTGTATCTCGAGCAACCACTAGTGCGACGGTGGATTCTATGCGAACCTTGTTCAGCCGGTTTGGATTACCCCGCATCATAGTAACCGACCAGGGCAGAATTCGCTCAGTTCGTGCAGAAAAAATGGAATCGAGCACATTCGTACCCCGCCTTATCACCCTCAAAGCAATGGGCTCGCCGAACGCGCCGTGCGAACTCTTAAAGACGGGTTGAAGAGAATGCCCGGAGTAGAACTGTCAACGGCTCTGTCAAGAATTCTTTGCAATTACAGGAATTCGCCGCAACCTGCGGGGTCCTCGCCGTCTGAACTACTTTTGGGTTGTCGTTTGCGTACTAGACTGGATGTTTGCTTTCCTCCCAGAAACCATGAATTGCCGAAGAATCCAGGTGCCGAGTCCGCCAGTTGGTACTTCGCCCCTGGAGATGCAGTCTTTGTGCCCAACTACGGCGTAGGAGACAAGTGGACGCCAGGCAAAGTGAAATCGACTAGTGGAGCACGTCTCGTCACTGTAGCTACGGAGGACGGCGTCGTTAGACGTCATGTCGACCAGATACGAAAACGCTCATCCGACACGGCCGCAAGCAGAAAAATTCCTACTTCAGAACCACCTCCCGAGGAACAACCTGGAACGACCCAGGATGCCCCGAAATGCGAAGCTGAATACCTTTCCGAAAGCCCTCTTCCCGAGCTACGTCGGTCCACAAGAACCAAAAAGGCAGTGGAACGCTACGGCTACTAGGGGGAAGGAATGCTGCAGATAAGAAGTCATGCCAAATGACGCCCCTCGGCGCATGCGTCATTGTAACCTTTTCCTTCTTTCTCTCCTCTTGCTTGCCTATATATTTCCTAGCTGGAAATAAACGCTCGTCTTTTTGTCCTGCCACTTCGACTGGTTTTCATGTCACCGCCGCCGGCCTCTGGCCGGTATCAGAACGTAACACTAATGAGCCTATGTTTTTCTATTGTGACAAAATAGCAAGTTGGGCGAGTTGGTGCGTATTCATATTTGAAGAAATACCGCGCACTGAAAAAACGAAGACAAGGAAGAGATGGAACACACACAGCGCTGCACTCACAACTTCTGGTTTTCAGTTTTTCTTGCTATATTAACGAGCACCGCCAGCCACCTTTCATCATGTAAAGGGACAGCAAAAATTACAAAAGGTATCAAATGAAAAAAGACGAATACTTATTCCGGGTCTACTGCTATGATTTCGCTCTACACAGTAACACCAGCACGCACTTACTCAACTAAGTTTCCCTTTTCATTACAATGCTTCACACTTCGGGTGACAGGCTCAAGTGGCAAAAAAAAAAAAAAAAAACACATCAAAGCTGATCAAAGAAACGTTTTTCCTCGAACGGCTACTTGAGGCCCCAGCTGTTTAGCGCCATGTAGTAGGTTTCGCGTCGACCCCTTCTGTAACCAAGCGAACGAAGAAAGCAGCTGAGAAGTAATGTAAAAGGAGTACAGTGTCTCCAAAAGCTTCGTTGAATGTTTAGTGGTGTTACTAACACAAACCACCTGGTAAACTCATCAAGTAGAAATGCACACGCACTTTAGCAATTTTTGAACATTTGGTCAAAATACGCCACCTACATTTTGTATTTATATTTTCGCCGGATGTGCGGGCTATTTTCCTTGGCGAAGACAGAGCATGCTCCAGAAATTGATACCAGAGGGATGTGGATTCGTGGTGAATGTCAATGATAATACACACGTATTATTAGAGCTGACGACTGACGCTGCTGCAGCCGAAATTAACCCTCTATTGCATGGTGTCCCATATTTGGCACATACCGATTAACATTTTTTATAGCGGGCGCAAGATGACCAGTGGAGAATGTGACACAGTTAGAGTAATCCTTTGAGTTACGTGCACTAAATATAAAAAAAAGCGCTGCCATCCCTGGAGCAGTATGAAATCTAGGCATGAAATAGATTTCACGGTGCACGTGCAAACTCGGATCATGAACAACAGTGACTGCTATATTTTTCTTGCAACCATTTTCTCGTTGCAGAAGCAAGAAAAAATTATTTTGGCATATCTCGTAGCTTTGAAAATTCATGCTCATTAAGGCTCTTCTCAATTCCGTTTTCCACTACGGTATATAGTCGGAAATCGGTATGTGCCATATTTGGCACAGTATGCATGGGAGTGATGAAATGTGCAATATGGTGCCATCTATGTTTTGTTGCACAGTGCAAATACAAACAAACAGAAATCTTCTGAGATCATGCAGCACAGCTCGTTTATGCCAGATTTCAGTTGTGGCGGTTGGTTTTGAGATGCTTCACGAAAATATCGAGTGTCAGCAGCAGTACCTGGCAATTTTTTGTTATATTATTGGCGTGGGTGCACGAAAAAATTATGTGAAGTGTAACCAGTGCACGGCGATATTTAGCTTTTACGATTTGTCCACAACTGACGCTCACAACCAAAAGTCAGCGGTTGGAAATTCGGGCAGGAAAGTACAGCAAGGCGGCACCATGCGAAGAACCAAACGCGTAAGCGGCCATCTTGCACGTAGATGTCGGTAGTCAGATGCACTAACTAAAATGTTCAATTATGCCTGAACACAGGAAGCAATTGCTTTGCTTTATTCCACAAATCAAGCTAAAAAGACCGCAATCAGTGAGATTTTGTTTTTCAGCCATGGGAGCAAGTTTGCTCGCCCACGTGCATAGTGTGCCATATTTGGCACAAACCTCTATCTTCATTAATACAGTCGCAATAAATCTGAAAATTTTTGTACATGTTATTCTTCATGTAGTTGATGATAAAAAATGATCAAATAATTTTTCAATTGATTTTTTCATAATTCATGCAATAGAGGGTTAAAGGAGCAGGCCATCTCCGTTGCACGAAGGGTACGTGCGATCACATTACCCAGAGTGCAATACCTGCCGTCGATGGATAGCGTCGAATGCCCTACACGTCTTCCGTCGATCTAATAATTATGAGAGTGCGCTAATGGGGGGAGGGGTGTTGTTGCAACAATTGTGAACTTTGATCATAAGGGCGCAGTCAGAGTGCTCGCGCGAGCGCTACTTCGACAAACATCAGTAGAATCGGATCCAAGAGAGTTAGCTCCTAGCCAACTTCCTTGATCACCTCCGATTTGCTGCTATCGCCTTCGTTGCTCCGCGCTTACGGCGAAAGTAATTTTTAGATGTGAAGCATCTTATGGCGAAGCTTAATCCGGTGGTGGTGGTGGTGTGCCGAGTGCCCACCCTTACTGCGCATGCGCAAACCCTTTAAAAAAATAAAAATAAAAAACCTCCTCTTCCCCCTCTCTCTCCTCTAGGCATCCCTCCCCGCGGCAACCACACCCTCACTGCGCATGCGCCTCCCCTCCTCTCTCCCCTCTTACACTCCCCCCTCTCTCCTCTACGCATCCCTGCCCACGGCGTTCACACTCCCACTGCGCATGCGTGTCACCCCCCTCTCTCTCCTCTTCTACGCTCCCCCCTCTCTCGCCTCGCGACGCCAACGCAGGCAGCGTCTGCTAGCGAGTTTCTTGGTTGAAAAAACCGACTGCTCGCTCTGCACAACCGTTCACTGGCCACCCCGTATATATGGCAATGGATCTTGACCTCTAAGGTGGTGCCGGTGGGAGATTTCTCCTGTGCGTTGTTGAACAATAAAAATTCGCAGCGTGCGCGTTAACTAAAAGCAGAGTGCGGGTCTCTGTGTCCAGTCGGAGTCTTCTGTCTCTCATTGCCCATTAGCAGCGATTGACATGTTCCAGTAGGAAACACTGCTCCATCACTGCCTGCTTTGCGCCTCCCCAGTTTTCTCTCCTGCGCAACGCTGCGATGAGCGCCAGCGTCAACGCCGCCGCCAGTGTAAGCGTTAGCGCCCGCTGCTTCACATCTACACGTGGTTCCCTTTAGCGGGAGATGGTGTAATTTTTAGGTGCTAGCATCTATATTTCCTTGTAAAAAGTGGCGTCATTAAGTGTTTAAAATTAAACACTAATTAGGCAGTAATATTGCGCGGGTCTACGTGTACTGAGCTTCCGACGAAATGGTACTTACCTAGGTTAGATAGGAGCTTATCGCTTGAGCTGAAGACCAACAGCTTTGTTTTTTAGGGCTAATGAAGAAAAGAATTTGTTATTTCTTCACTTGTTAACGATACTTAGTTCATCATTTATTTGCTCTGTTGGTGTAGTTATGTCGTTATCAGAAGTATCAACAGTGGCGTCTCTCGCGCATTTAAGACACTCTGTAGAGGTTACGCAGTATGGAATATCATTAACAATTAAAGAGCCCTTGTCCTAATAAAATGGGGGCAAGCAAATGCGTGTGCAAGCTTGACATACTTTTCATTCTTCCTTCCTATCTCATTACGCAAGCCTCCATACTTTCTGTTTCTTCCTTCTTTGTCGGCAAGTCGACCGTGATCAACCTGCTTAGCATCGAAACGCTTCAGTTACAACAGGCAACAACGACGATCGCGCATTAAATTTTAGAAAATAAATAAATGTATCAATTTCACCGTGATAACGTCGCGGAAAGGTCACACTGCCGTGACAAATTGCGTTGCTTGAGAACAATGAGCAACAACTGCAAACTCTGACCAAAAGGATGCGTCGAAGAGCGCTATCTCTATAGACATCACCAAACGTCCCGCACACCGTAGCACTTGCTGTGCTCGCACCACTTACATGTGGTCGAGAGGCCAGACAGCGTGAAAACCGCTGCTCTCGTTGGGCCGGCCGTATTTCTTTAGGCCAGAGTTTTGTTGAGTTACGCCAGGTCCGTTGCAAAAAAGAGTTTTCTGTTGGCGTTACTTCGTATAATATTCCTAATTGTTGCTATCACACTCATTGGTTCGCCCTTGCTGCGAAACTATTTTTTTTTAGATTCACGATTGCAGCATGAACAACGGAACATGTAGTTGGAAAAGGAAAAGAATGATCCTTGCGATGATTTTTCAGAATACATAAGTTGAAATTGCTTTTCATGAATATTTGCGATTGGGCCTCCGGCAGTCTTTTATTTAGAAACCTGTTTAGCATCTCCCATTGTCAACATAAATTATTAGCGGTGTTATTCATTACAATTACGTTGTAAATTCTTCTCATTACATGCGTCGGCAGAGCACCAAACGTCTACCGATGGCTAACACTTTTCTTCAATGACTGATTTTTTCGCTTTCGTTATAGAGGCTATCCTTCTTGCGCATGCTCTTTAGTAATCTAGGAGTAAGCCGAGGGTTCAGATACAAGGGAAAATGTTTACGGCTTTTCACTGCGGTTGATTCGGATCATATGTAATCTTTCATTATGCCAGAAAACTTTGAAGTGGCCTCGAGAACGAACAGAGTGGGCACCTAGCGGCGAGTGGACAAAACACCGCAGTGTGGCCGACTCATTGCGCCGTCTGCTAGCCACAACCTGTTTGCATGTGTGCGAACGTAATGCACGTCCTCAGAGGGCAGCTTTCTCCGTTGTTTAGAACAGCCACAAGTACTCGTTTGTAGGCCTACATGATACCCACAAGCACATCACCTTCCGAGGCTTATATGCACGCTAATGAGAGAATGCATCCATGTGTTGGGTTGGCGTAGATGGAATCATTGCACCATCTATTTGCCAAGATCATTTCAATATGGATGCCACTTAACAGTTCAAGCACATCGCATGGTGCCTTTGGCACCGTCCTAAAAAAAGGTATCAAATATCGAGGTAACAATGCAGCTTAGCGTCGAACCTTGGGCGTGTTGGTTGAACAGTGGAGGGAAAAACACCGCAAAAGAAGACGGGGACAAGGAAGGGCGACACACAAACAGCGCTGTATGTACATCGCCCTTCCTTGTCCCAGTCTTCTATTACGCTGTGTTTCCTCCAATAAATGCAGCATTTTATCGACATCATCACGTGAAGCGTCAGTGATTTTGAAGTGATTGCGCTACTGCAAGGCATGAACTATCGTGTGCAAAGGCTGGTTTGATTTACAAAGAGCAAAAAATGTGGATACGTGTACGTGCAAGCAGAAAAAGATGATTGCAGAAAGTTCTGCTTAACTCCTTACGCAGAAATACCGGATTGTTTTCCTTTCTTTCTTGTTTTGTTGCGGCTAGAGCAGGAAGTTAATACTGACTTTGTTCAGTCGCGTAACACCATTTTAACACAAGCTGAACACTTCAAAATAAACCAAGAAAAAACATCTGGCACCGTGTGCAAACACTGCTGTCGGCGAAGGTCAGCACCTCATTGATTGGCAGATTGCGCTTGCCTCACCCGTAATATCAACTTTATGACTTCATGCATTAATCTGACAACGGAGGACGTATATAAACCGCCCTTAGACTGCCGTAATTACACTTTATTAGCCGACATTCGACTGAAACCACCTGTAACGAAGCGCCGCTATGTACATTTGTATTTACGTCACCGACTGCATATCCACACTAACGCGGTGACGGTGTTTCAACGTTTAGCGCGATCGCGCAGCGATTAACAAGGCTCAGGATCTGATATCGGTGTAACGCGTGATCAATAGGAAATGAAGGTTATCTCGCTGAAGCGTATTAAATTGAATGATGATTTTGTGAACAAACCCTTAGCGGCATCATTAAATCGATGAAAGCGCAGTATAGGATAGGAAAGTGGTAAGTTATCTAGGTTTTTAAAATCAGTGCCTCGGGGAATAAAGCAGGTAAGTTAATCCATGGTCAGTAAGTGCACCCGAGTTAGCAACGCTTCTAGCTGGTAGTTTTAACAATGACTCGATGATGTTGCCACAGAAGTTCTTAGTATATTCTCTTTTATAAGCAATGTTGTCATCCTGAATA
>JALIZH010005764.1:30000-121379 GCA_030522465.1 Rhipicephalus appendiculatus | reverse complement strand
CAATACAACCGTGCAACAAAAAATGCATTTTGAAATTGGTATCCAGATGTTAGCCATTCTGGAATTGAGTACTGATGTGTTTCTCGAATCCTGATGTCAAATCCCCTTCATAGGTCGCCTACGTGTGAGATATAGGAAAGCCCTTCTTTCAAATGACAACGTTAGCTGATATTTTGTTCCCACCCGAGTCTTCGCTGTTGTGGCCCCTGCGGAACAGTAAATGTTGTGACTGGGGCACGCTAGGTGAGGCAAGTTTCAGACCCCCGCTTTAAAAGGTTCCTGCCACTGTAATTCACAGCTCTTCCTTGATTGGCAATACATTGCAAATGAAGTAATGAAAAACTTTCGGACTAGTGGATCTACCACAGCTGGTACCATTATTGTGTATAGTGCATGAACAGAGAGATTGCGCAATGCCCAGAACAGTAATCACAGTCTACACTTTGCCTGCATGTCCCCATGCCTCCTTATCATTACAAAATGTGCATCATTTCATTTCCATTGTCATCAGGTACACTTTGCACAGTATTATGGTTAAAGGACCCCCAACATCAAAACGCAATGCTCGAGATGTTTGTGTTGCTTGAATGTGGTCACTTCTGACCAATTATTAGTGGCAAACATTGTCTCTAAGATATTTTAATTGGGTTTTAAAGCACTTGTGAGTGCTCATCTGAGTTGGCAGCACCTCGTGAAATCGCCACTGCTTCGGTGTAGGTCGGGGACCCCCTGTTAAGCTCCATGAGTAAAGCGAGTATTGCCGACATCACAGACAATGTGTGGGGTGCACACAATACCACAACTTGCATCCGACAAGGGCTACTGTTCCTCGCCCCTCTCGCTTTATTATCGGGCTGCTCTCAAGGTGGTTCTGGCTGGACACTCTCATGACAGTCTAGCGAATGCTTAACTCATACCAAAGCACCCACTGATTCGTTCTTTACCATGCGCAAGCCCCGATTTGAAAACGGCACTTTGGATGTCACCAAAGCTTGAGCGCATGTCATGTTAAACGCTCACCTGTGGTGGTGAGCTAGGTTCTTGTGAGGTTAGGCCGGCGTTTCGAAGTGACCTTAACATTGGTCACAATTTACGACAATATCATTAATTATACAATCCGGTACGGCCTTTACAATTCAATTTTGTGATTAGCACACACAAAGCTACGAATTGCGGCAAAAAAGCCACAATAAAAAAAATTCACTTGCAGGTCTTTCACGGGATACTGAACAAAAATTGGAAAAACTGACGAAAACTTCGAAATTCTACTACGAAGACGCCACTGCTCTGATAAACAGAGTTTATTTCACGTATTTTTGAACAGTTGACTGTATTTTTGGTTGATTGTCAGCGCGCGGCAGCTGCACGTGAGCGCGAGCTGTGACGTCACATTCTCCCTGGCGCATGCAGGGTGCACGTGCTCCTGTCCTTCTCTCCCCCTCTCCTTTCATTCAATTCTCTCCCTTCTACAAATGCGGTAATGCCTTACCCCAGCCGGGAGCATTGTTCCCTGCCGTAGTGGTTCTGGGAAACGTAGTGCGAGCTGAGCAGGTTGAGACGTGAGTGACGGCTGACATTGGTGGGATGCCTGTTTCCGGCGAGTTTCACGTCGCCCCCCCTAGTTCACGGTGCGACCGCTAGACGCGGCGGTTAGTGAAAAAAAAATGCCCCCCACCTCCCCGAAGGGAATCGTGAGGAAATGCGAATGCATTTCTTGCGCCGAGAGATTTCGCCTTCCACCGACTTCTGCCATCGCCTTAAGAGGCGCCCAGCCAGCGAACGGTCGAGAGTGAGGTGCGAGCGGACGGGAGAGTGGGGCGCAGGGAGGAGAGAGAGCGAACGGCGAGAGAAGGAGCGGCGAAGCACTGCACCTACCCTCTCCTACACTCTCTCGCACCACATGCTCCGGTTGCTAGGGGCGAGGATAAGCGCGCGCGCCCGCAGCTGTTGCTATGGGAGAGGGAGTGAGAGCGGAGAGATAACACCTGCCGGCGCGCGGACGCCGCCGCGGACAACGCCGGACGCCTCACATAGCCCGACTAAGAAATGCATTCGCATTTAAAACTCATTAAATTCATTATTTTCCTCTAGTTTCTGCCTGAAATGAAGGTTGTGTCCATCGGTTTCAACCCCCAATCGTTCAATTTGGCTGGAAATCTTGGCGGCAAAAAATTTTGTTCAGTATCACTTTAAGGCACAATAAGCCTTATTATGAGTGAAGAGTACGGGCAATGAGTGTGGATTCAAGAAAGTGAAAACTAAACAAATGGAACATGATAAATAATACACAAAAAAATCAACACGTTTTAAAACAACAGTTCTTGCAGCAGTTGGAATGGCATGTAGCCTGGACAATGCCACGTTATTTACATTCACTCTGTAGTGCTGGGTGCAAGTACTCGCAAAAGAGCGTTCCTGCTGCTTCGAGAAATTGCTCGAACTGCACTTCGTCAAATTTCAGAGTTTCAAAAACGGCTTCATTTTGATTTACATAAGCAACGTAGTCGCACTCTGTCAGGTTCAATATACCCATCACTACATTCATTTGCGTTTGACAAACAAGTGTTTCGGCTTTTTGCCCTGGAGGTCTCTGAACGAGTTCTCAATTTTCAGAGGACATTCATCTCAAGGGCGCGAACTTTCTCTCTGCAGCATTCGCAGGTGAACGATATCACCACATCAGGTGATGCACCAATGAAGGGAATGTCTTTGAACACTTTAAGTCCAACATCTGTGAGAGATGCAGCATGTCCAGATTTTTCAAGGCTCGACATGTAGAACAACTTAACCTCTGCTTCCTTTCGCGAGCCATCCTTCATCGCAGCACTCTTAAATGTTGAAGAGTACATTACCAGGTTGACGACACCTCGCCAGTTATGGGGTCGTGGCTCTTTCTTCAAGCTCTGCGTGCGAGTCAGGCATGCACGGGCTATACTTGCCGTCACCATGCCTTTCCTGTGTTGCATCCACAGAGGTGATTGGGCTTGCAGTCGCGTTGAGGACTCAATATTCGAAATGTCCTGCTCTGTATAGGCTTGTTTTAGCCAGGACAGGAATGCTGGTCCAGAAAGTTCACTCTTGTCTTCAACTAAATCCATGAGGGTTGGAACCTTTTGTGTGGCTGTAAGAACATCAAGCAACCAGCAAGACCGGCGTTAACTCTATTGCACAATTTATTAAATCATGAAGGAAACAATTTTTATGCCATGCAATCGTAGTTTGCATCAAGAGAAAGCATTCCGAGATATATTATTTTAATGAACACATAGAAATGAACATATCGGTATCGGTCAAACTATTCGCTCCCGCATCATTTGACAGACCAAAACTAGGATATCCCACTGCCATTAGAACCTTCACCCCATAGGTCGGCAAAACTTGCGGAGATCTCTCAGACTCACTCATGAAATATATGTTGCACTTAGGGCTCACTCGGACTCAGACTCAACGGAATTTTTCTGAGCCGGACTCACTCGTACTCACACTCACGACAATTTTCTTCAACCGGACTCACTCGGACTCAAAGTCACCAAAACATTACTCAACCGGACTCACTCAGACTCAGACGCACGGCTCAATCTGAGTCTGAGTCAGTCCGAGTGAGTCGACTCATGAGTGAGTTCGCCGATGTATGACCAAGTATATACATCAATGCGCTTGAATCAGTTCAGAATCAGACTCACCCATTCTTCATACTCAAATAACATCACAATTTTGCTCTTAATGGCAGAATCTAGCTTGTCATCCCTTGCTTTTTGTTGTCGTGTTGCCATGCACCGTCATTTTCACAAATTCTTATACACATCACTGAACTGCCTAGCTTACATCACGCTATCATCTTCATGTGCATCACAGCATACCAGCCGCCAATAGCAAGTTCACCCCAAAAAAGATTGAGTAAAAAGGGTGTCTTTTTTGTCCAACAATAATGGTCATCTGGCTTCCCGGAGCTTCCTTTCTTGAAAACTCGGCACTGGCCACTTTCCTATAGAGAGTGCTAAGTCACGCTTATAGCGCCATTCGTGACCTGAAAGTGCTTGGTGCGTGGCGATAATGTAGGGAAAGGAATGCAAGATAGATGACGATTATTGTTGTGGGACAAAAAAATGTTGGAGTGGCTTAGCTCGGCTATGCCAGGATATACGTAGCGTTAGCAAAGGTTCAGCTGATTATTCTTAGCTTTCCTGATTGTCTAGATTGTCTAGGATGAGCTTGATTATCATGCTTACTGCTGCTCCAATGACACACAAACACGGTATACGTATTATGTGGCACATGTATATTTTTGCTCAACGTCAGGTTGCTTCTCTATTGCCACAAAGACGGCTTGGTGATCAGTGAAGTAACACGCTGCCGTCTCTATGGCCCAAACACAGTATTCTGTTCATTTTTCCTACCCTCAACCGCTCATTGCCAGGCAACTACTTCGTGATCCGATGAGTCACGCTTCTCCGCTCTTCTGCGCCGTTGAGCAGCATTTGCGCTCTCCTTCTCCATGGCTATACCACACTGGCAAACGCCAGTCAGAAGCGCAGCGGCTCCAGCGCAGTGTCAGACGGCGACTGCACAGCGATGGCGAATAGCTTCGCGCGCGCCGGCGCCAGTGCGTCTACCACGGCTACGACGTCACTCCTCTGGAATGCGCAGACCGGCGGCGGTGAGTTGCGCGCGGTGGCGGCGGCGGAGTGCGCGGGAGATGCCGGCTCCGGTGCGCCAGCTGTGTGACATCACTGATCCTCGCGCATGCGCAGCACGGCTTTTGATGAACCGCGCGAAACGGGTTTGGCTAGGCCAGTGTAGCTAACGCTACAAAAGATGCCCTATTTACTCGATCTTTTCTTAGAGTGTTATCCATCCTCGTACACAAACAGTAACCTTTGAAGGCTAAATTTTCCTCAGGCTGCTAGAGACTGGAACGACCTGCCCTAACATGCTGCTACCATAACAAGTCATTCCTAATTTCTGGACTATGTGCAAACATGTATCACACCATAACACCTGCTTTTATTGTATCAACATGCTAACCACCCATATGTGATACCCAAAACCGGGTCTTTAAGGTATTAAACATGAAATGAAGCAGCTTGATTAAATACCGAAAAGGACACAGTCACTTTCCACCAATGTTAGCGGAATGCGGGCAAAGGCTACGGTGGAACAATGTGGTCTTTGATCATGCAAGGTGCATGTAGGTGAGAGTGCACTTTAAGACAAGAAGTGCACATTCGGAAAGTGCCTCAACTATGGCTTTATGACAATGCACCAGCTAGTTGACACAACTGTAATTTAGCAGCCAGAGAAACCCAAATTTCTTAAAGCCCAGGAATGTGTGGAGCAAGTTCCCACTTTTCTTAGTGTAACACCTCTACTGATTGCACGCTAGTTTTAGGGAAAGTTTGTCTTAGTTGCAATACAGCGCATCATAGAATAAAGTACCTTCAGGTGCCAAGCCTGCTGCGTTCACATGATCATCTGGGGGGCTGAAGTGGCACTGCAAACAGAAGCACAACTTACTTCAGCAAAGACAATGCTAAAACAAAGCAATGATACAGGCTGAACTGAACAAAATTCTACGAAGTAGTCTCTAGCAGACCAGCCTTAGAGAAAGTTTGTCTTAGTTGCAATACAGCGCCACATAGAATAACGTACCTTCAGGTGCCAAGCTTGCTGCGTTCACATCATCTGGTGGCTGAAGTGGCACTGCAAACAGAAGCATAACTTACTTCATCTTAAACAATGCTAACACAAAGCAATGATACAGACTGAACAAATGATTATAATTATTAATTATAGTAATTGTAATATATCTCGCGCCAACCTTCTTGAGACGATGGCAAACTGTACAAGAAAGGGATACTAGCAAGTGGCTTCTTTTCACGAACTCTCATTTTCAACCGAGCCTTTCATCTCAGATTTCACATGTGTGAAAGAATTCTCAGGCGTTTGAAATCTGAGCTGAGAGGCTCGATTGAAAATGAAAGGCTTAACAAGAAGAAGCCGCTTGCCTGTGCAGTGCTGGCACACATTAAGGCACCTCAGGTAGTTAAAATTATATGAAGCCCTCCGCTACAGCGTTTCAGCTTAAGTCTCTTCAGGACTTTATACACAATAAAACAAACTGACAAAGCATACGTGGAGATGCGACAACTTACATGGACGTCCGCAGGGGGTGGGCAGCTGCCCCTCCCCCCTGGAATTTAATATTTTTCTGTGCAGTAACAATAAGCTGATGCCACCCCCCTCTCCCTGTCACCCAACGGATGCATCCCCCCCGCAAAAAGTTTTGTGGGTGCCCTTGGCAGGGGCATAGGCAGAAAGTTTTTTCAGGAGGGAGGGGGGGGGGCGTCTTGATCTGAAGTGGGGGGCTGGCCCAGTAGAGTCAGGCTGAGTGTCATTTTGGGCTCTGTATGGCATGGCAAAAAAAATCTCGGAAGGGGGAGGGGGGTGCACGGGACAGGTGTGCCACCCCCTGGCTACGCCACTGGCCCTTTGTGACAACACAAGTTAACTTGTCTTGCGTACGTTATGTGCTTGTGCTCATCTTGCGACTTACTGCACATAAAGACTGCGTACCAACAATGCACAATTTTTGCCTGATTAGTGAGGTAGAGTTATATCAAACCTTACTACCCACTGCACTCACTATATCACAAAGGTGAGATTACAACGTGTGTTTCTTAGCGTATTGTAGGATGGGTTGGTCCTTTCATGAATGTTAACCACTACAAGCCAATTTATGTTCTAAACACTCACGTGGTGATAACAGGCTGGTTCCCTCAGTTGCATCACCCTGAAACACAACATTGAAACTTATTCAATGATCTTGACAAAGAAGTGCAAAAGCTAAGGAGACCAAAGACTCCACAGTACTCACCACGCATTGCTCATTACTGAAACTGCTGAAACGTGATGAGCTGTCGTGTATATTATGTGTTATTCTGCAACGTATGACTTGTAACAGCATTGCGCGTGCAGGCAGGAAAATTGAAAGCAATGAATGTTCTGCAACCCTTACCATCATGATTTCAGTTGCACTAAGTGAAGCAGTGTCATAAGATAAGCTTGTCACTTGAGGTAAGAGCAAGTAGCACCAGATATCAGACTAAAATTAATATTAATGCTTACGAAACTACCTCATGATTTAGCTTCGGCAGCAACACGTTATGCTGCATTAATGCTATGCATGCATTATTGCTGCACTATGCATGCACTATTGCTGCCTTGCATAAATGTTTGTAACTTGTGAAGACACATCTTTGTGCTAATACCTTATTATAGCAAAGCCACACAGCTCGTGGTGATGCTTGCTGTAGACTCCTCCTGAACGTGCCCATGTCTAATGGCCTTGCCTGCGGACAGGTGTCGTACGATCGTTTTCTTTTGACAGAACTAGCCTTCTGGTTGGCCACCGCAAAAGTGATGTCGCTTAATGCCTTCGATGTCTCCAGCTTCTTGGCTAGAAAGTGAAAGAATTATTTTAATATCGGTAACAACGAGGTGATGTGCTCCGAATGAAAAAATATTACCTCCCGGGGGCACAATCCAAGCACATGGCACATCAGTGCACGAGGGTTCAAAAGCAGTTCTGTCGGCTGCACTCAGGAGCAGTCCAACGACCTGTCGGCATGTTCCACTTAATCTGCAAAACACAGACATGCTCTTACTTTGCAGTCCCCTTCAAGACATACTTGTGGCTCAATGCTTTCTTTACAACTGTATTTATCCAATGCCCTATCTTGACAATGAGGCTATGGGCCAAGTATTTGATAGGGCAACGCTGAATACACAAGAAGCTAACCGAAACATTGGCTGCTAGAGCAAATGCTTAAAATAAAATAAAGTGGAAGAAAACAGCTACCAAAATCTCCAATGGCATGCTGGCTCATAACAGCGCAAGTATAACGCGACCAACAAACACTTACTACATGATAGGCACGTGAAATATGCGTTTAACATCCGAAGCGATTGCACGTGAACAAACATACTCACCCGGCTGGGCAAAGCCAGCGGGCAGCGGTGACGGCTCCTGTATCCTTGCGAAGAGCAGCGTGTACCAAGTAGTACCCGCCCTTCATAGACGGTAGGCAAATCGACCGTAGAACACCCACTTCACTCTGCGGTGACACTTCATTGTACATTATGTTCCGGACGTACCCTTCCTCGCTGAAGCGCTGAACCCTTTTGCAACTGGCGCTCGCACCTCATTCCTGACGACTGCAGATAGTGATGTATTTGCCGCTCTGTCAGCGCAGCGCCGCGAATATTTTTTATCCATCCCTCCGTGAGAGCCAGGTAACCCCCCGAAACAATATCTTGGCCGGGAGAGCTCATTGAAACGGCAAATGTGCCAACGCCGCACTATCGAATACACGCCTTAAGCGCTGGACACATGGTGCGAATTCGGATGCGATTTGCCGTACGGCGCACCGCAGTCCGATTTTCCGCATGCGACGATTCGGGACACACGGCACGGCGCCTTCGAAGTCTGAAGCTCCGCCCAGATCATTGTTGCTTGCCTGCTTTTTATTTCCGCCGGGTTGGCGTCAAAGTCATGTTTCAGAAACGTGCTGTTTTTTTATTGAAAACAATACTCCCATTTATAAATAGTGGCTATGGTTATAACTTATTATGTGCAGTTGCGATAAACAGTATTTGACAAGAACAGAATAGCTGTTTTCCAAAACTAGAAGACTGCGCGTTGAAGTGCTGGCAAAGCGATCGAAGCGACCACGCGACCAGCAGCTCAAGCGGTGTGTTGCATGGCGTGTTGGTAGTGTGCTCGGTGTGCTTGTGCTGTTCGTTTAAGGTTACACAATGCTGCACATGGACCAACGCAGAAGGCTGCTGCTGTTAAAGAAAAAGGTAATTTTGATTGAAAAGCAGCGGAGAGAACGAAAGCGCAAGTGGTAGGTGAGGCCTTCATGGAGAAAGCGCCACACCGAAAGCGAGTTTTTTACGACGGTAAGTAGCATTTCTTTTCATTACTGTGAGGTGAGCGTACACTTGGCACGAAGCTTCGGCGATGCAACCTTCCCACGATCAGTTAATCTACCAGGGAGGTCTGACGCACACGGATTGTAAGGGCTCGTGTGATGTGAATTTTGTTCAGGTGTATATCTGTGCTAAACACACCCTATCTAATATCCTCAACACGAGGGATTTTAGCTGTAAGATGAATAAGGGAATTAAGGTTCAGTGTAATCAATTGTGTATGCCTTGGAACTGTCGCACATTTTCTTTTTTTTTGAAGTTGGTCTCATTAACCTCGAAACTTCAGTTGCATGAGAAAATTTTCTGCATTAGCTGAAAAGTATTTTTCCCCAGATGCAGAGAATGCGGCAAGGCGATATTGAGTACTTCCAAAAGTACTATAGAATGACGCCACAACAATTCGACTTTCTTTTGAGACTTGTCGAACAAGACCTTAAGAGGAAGCATGTGGTGAGAGAGCCCATAAGCCCTGCTGAGCGACTGGCCATGACACTGAGGTAATATGGTTATATGTGTACTTTTGTTTTTCCCTGTGATTTTTTTTCTCTCTCTCCTACAAATGTTATGTTGTTATGGCACAGTGCAACACATACCCCCATGTATGTGTTGCACTGTGCCTTTCAAAATTATATCGCCGGTTTAATCAGGTTGCATGTACGACATGATAGAGCAAAGCGGCTTTGAGAGGAGACCAGCGGAGGTTAGCGAAGAAAAGAGCGAAAGGAGCAATCACCGCGTTTTCATTAACTCCGCTATTACGGCACCAATTAGAAAAATTCACACAGCTACGTATTTGTTGTAGACCCGTGCACAACTTCCCCACCACAACTACATTTTGACCGCTGGATGGTTTAGGGGCCCTTAAAGTTCAGTAAAGTAGCTTTATTATAGTTGTGGATCCTTAACTGTTAGAGAAATGTTGTCGAGTTAAAAAAAAGTAATTGTTGCTGGATATACAAGTTTTTGTAGGGTGATGATGTTTTACTTGGTTGATTGCATTAAATACAGTGCGTGTTGACATGTACTTCTACAGACCATTTCATTTTGGATTTTGTTGCAAATATTTGTTGTACTGTTTGTTTTTATTGACTTCTTAAAGGGTTCATGCAAGACGCTTAAGTTTTAGCACCATACAATGGTCAGAATTTATCAACTATTTCACCCGCTGCAGTAGCCTTAATAAGAAAATACGGTGTCATATCCCAGTGTCCCGGTCACGGCAAAATGTTAGGCTAAAAAACTTTTTTTAATGAAATATGAAGCCTCCAATTCCTGCAGATTTCGTGGAGCACATTTCGGGCACAAAGCAACAATTCATTAAACTGTATATTTCATTAACAGCCTGTGAACCAGAATCCTAGCAATTCTTTCCATAAAGCACAACAGCAGGCGCTTCACCCAGGTCGTAATGCAAGCACAGCAATCGTCTCTTTTGATAGTAAACATAATGCATAGCAAATTCACACAGCTTGCCTTTCTAGTGCTGTGACTAAAGCATCAGTGAGAGCCATATTGAATTGCAAATGTGAAGTGTATAGCTGTGGAATGTAAGGTGGCCTGAGGTTGCACGACTAAATAATGTTAGGGCTCTCCACAGAAGAATGAAGATCAGTAAATTCGTCTTTTGTGGCATCCTAAGTAAACATGCATGCATGTGTGCGAAAAGCGACTGTGGTATGGTAGCACCACTCCAGCTTACATAAATACAGACTTAAGACTTAAATATTCGCATTTGAAAGTGTGTGACGGGTGTCTGCTCCAAAAAGTTATGCTCCTCCAAAGCACTTGGTCTTTCAAATAAAGTGTCTTCAAGGTGTCTGTGCATGCTCTTACTATTGAGAAATACATTTGTGTTGCAGATACCTCTCGTCTGGAGACCTTGTGCAAGATATTGCACTTGCATTTAGAGTTGGTATATCCACGGTGCGCATGGCTGTGAAGGTCACATGTCGTGCTCTTTGGACAAGGCTTCAGCCGCTGTACATGGCCGTGAGTATGCTTTCTGTACAGTATGCATAAAGCTCAAAGTTAAGCCCCATGGTCGCTCACTCAATCTGGAATTCTGCTTTTCAACTTTCATACTATTCTTTAGTGCAGCCTTCAGTGCAGTGAGGTCATCTCGTGCCACTTTGAATGGTTCCTTGCTGAGTGGCCCTTGGGGAAAGGCTTATCTGGTGCTTCCTCAGCACTGTCACTGCATAGTTTGTGTCGGCCGCAGTCATGCGTACTCCACTACTGACCTTGAATGAGCACTTCACCTCACTTCTGGCCTGGGCTGGTTGGCACATTATTCAAATAGTATCAGACAGTATTAGAGATGGATCAGTGAAGGAGTGAAAGACATGGCGACAGCACACATGTTGTTGCCTGCATGCAGCAAGAAAGTGCCAGTGGATACAGTGCAGTCCACTTATAACGATATTGAAGTGCCAAGGAAATCCCTTGGTTATAACCGATAATTTTTATAAGCTGGTTGAGAGACAAAAAAAAAAGACAAACGAGAGCTCAAGACATTTTATCCGCATGAACGTAAGGTAGTGCAGTTATGTATTCGTTTAAAGAAAAGCCATAGTCTCGTCAGCTTCGATTGCTTCACGCGGAGCTGGCGCACATCTTTCTCTAGAGCATATAGGTGCTCCATGTAGCTGAGCGGGAGGTCCTTTGCAAAAACAATGTCCCGAAGGGGACTGTGTCATTCGTTAGGCCTCCTGCAATGACAGTACCTGGGTAGGCGGCTCAACTGGAGGCACTTGTGGAGAAAGACAGTCAAAGCATGGCGCACACAAAAGGCAAGTCAGCGAAAGAGTGGTGCGAGCCAACGTTGGTGCAGCTGGACGCACGGACGAGGTCACAGCAGTGTCTCTGGTAGGGCAGTTTGGAAGGAAAGCTCCTCCTCCTCACGCTTCCTCGTAAGCGATGCAGTCGACTCGTTTTCTGAGGGGGGGGGGGGGGACGGGGTGCGAGGTACATCGCAGAGCATGCCGTCGGCACGGAGAGCCATTTCCGGTCCACACTGCAGCCAGATTCAATCACTATATCCGATATCGCGGCACTGGAGCATCGTAATAAGTGGTTTATTTTATCATAGAATGCATAAAAAAGTGGACGGCGCCATCGTTGTTCATCGTTATATCCAATATGTTGTTATAAATGGTATCATTATAAGTAGACGCACTTTGTGGAGGAGTCGCTGCAAGGTTCGATACTTCAGACAGTGTGCTTTCTGTTGCGATAAAAAACAGAATTGCGATTAAGGACGGTAGACAGTTGTAAAATAAAAGCAATACGCTGAAAGATGGGACACGAAAGACAAGAAGACCGGACGGGCGCTCACTGCCAACTGATTTATTGTGAAAGAATTGGGGTCTCTTTGTGCTCTGCTTTTATTGTAAAAGCAATGTACCATCTAGCGCAGCACTGCGTTCTAAAAGGTAGACAGGCCGTTTAAAAGATGACTGTCCTAATGCTCGTAAGAAATGAAAAGTGCCTTACTGCATTTAAACTTTGCTGATGTGCAGTGCTCACCACCACTGTAAGAACATCTTTGTGCTCTAAGAACTCTTCTTTTTTATTTTTCTGACATTCAGATTCCCACCACGGAAGCATGACTGCGCGTCGCTGAGGGTTTTGGCCGTACGTGGCAATTTCCAAATTGCCTAGGGGCCGTCGATGGGAAACATGTACAGATTAAATGTCCGAAGAACTCTGGAAGTATGTTCTTCAACTACAAGGTGTGTATAATCTGCAATGCTGTTGTGAGATTGCAAAATTATTTTGAAAGTCTGAAATGCATGGAATTTTGTCATCTAACAGTTATTTAAGATTGTCAATATTGTACTCATACCTGCATTATTAGGTAACGCAAATAGTTGTGTATTAGTGACACTGATGGTGTGTGCTCTCACCAGTGTGGGAATGGAATGAAAACGAAAAACGAGCAATATTTTTTTTACTGGAACAAAACATTACGAAAACAATTATTTTGTTCCAAAGTGAAACTGAAATATTGTTAAAATCGGTTTTCTGTTGAGGGAACAGCTGGAAATCTGTTGAGGGAACAGCTGGAAATCCGGAACTGAGGTCATGCAACGTAAGCATTAATGCACATCTCAGAAGAGCACTTTTCCCTGGCAGGAATTCCAAAGTAAAGATTAGGGGTGTGTGAATAGTGAAATACTGAAATGGAATTCGAATTGAATAGTGCCAAATAGTGGCGAAAAATAGAGAATATCAAATAGAATATTGAGTCCAAAAGATTTTATTGAAAATTGAAAGAATGAACAATGCAATCAAATGGCTCATGTTTTCGAGCGGATAGTGCGGTGAGTGGCTTCTACTGAAAGACTACAAATTGTCATGCAGAATCACGAGCTCTTCCACGTGGCCTTTCTTCAGGCTCTATCGCCGTGGTGTTAAGGTGTTTCCTGCAGTTGAAAACAGTTTCCCTTTATTTATGTGAGCATGCCTGCTCCCTAAGCTGTAGGCCCGCAACCCGTCTTTTGCACTTATTGCTTTTGCACTCACTTAGTTGGTCATTTAAGCATAAGGCTACCTTACCTTACCCCATAGCATGTACCACACAATTATTTCTTCTTATCGCGGTTACATAGTGGACATTGACTGTGCACACTTTTTTTCCATAGGATATGCCTGCCTTCATAGAAGTGAAAGTTGATAATGATGTTAAATAAGAAAATGTGAATGTGGGTATGCTCAGGGCATTGTGTAGTCCATCACACAATGCTGTAAAGGTGATGTTCTGTATAGTTCACAAAAATAAAGTCTTTACAGTGGTAAAGCAACCCCGTGGCCTAATCAGAAAATAATGTACAGGTATTTAAAACGTTTGAAGCGTTGAATCCTTCAGATCTGATGTTTTAAAAAACACAGTTGTGAAATGTTATTTTTTATGGTGGAGTTCCTGGCACAAGGGCTATTACAGCCATGGAGCAAAAAAGTTTTAAAAAACTACCAACCTACTTGCACATTGTCGTACATTCTAACGATAACTTGTTTATTGCAGGGCACTTTCTCCATTGTTCTGCTGGCAGTCGTTGACTGCAATTACAAATTTGTTATGGTAGATGTGGGGGGCCTATGGCAAGCAGAGTGATGGAGGTGTCCTTCAACAATCGAAGTTTGGCAAGCGGCTCGAACAAGGAAAGCTGCAGCTTCCAAAGGACTTACAGCTTCCAAACACAACACTGCCAGCTCCTTGTGTGTTTGTTGGGGACGAGGCATTCCAGCTGAGGACTGACTTCTTGAGGCCTTATCCTGGACGTGGACTGGATTCGAGCCAAAGAGTGTTCAACTACCGCTTGAGCAGAGCACGGCAAGTTCACATATTCTTAGGCTGCATCATTGCTATAGTTGCAGCCCCAGAACATGTCCTGATCTCGAGATTTATTCCTATCTTATAGTGTCAACAACATACAAGTAGTCGACATATCAACCTGCATGCACTTGGTTTTCGGCCACAGTATTTACTCGAATGTAGCGAGAGTTTTTTTTTAAATTTTCGCTACCTAAAGCCAACCCTCGCGTTACAGTCGAATACCGAAATAACTATTGGTGTCTTCCTGGACGCACAGAAAGTCGCCCCTCATGCTACAATCATGGTCGTGTTACAATAGAGTAAGTACGTTAATTTGTTGTCGTAAAACGTCTGAAGTTTAGATTGAACATCCCATGAAATTGCAGATTGTCCTAGTCTTCTATTTAGTTCTCAGAGATGTAACACATTTGCTAGCACACACTTTGCCAGTCACTACTAATATGTTGACTAGGTCGGGAAGAACAGTTTTCTTATGTCAATGTGCCAATGCCATACAAATCGCTCATGCTCTAAATCAGGGGTCGGCAACCTTTTGAGGCAGAGGGCCAAGTTGCATGAATGAAGCAGACTCTACGGGGGGGGGGGGGGTGGCGGACGGCAAATCGAGGCATGATTGGGCGGTCAGGGTGTTGCTGCCAGAGAAACCATTTGGTGAATTGACAGTTATGTACAAAGCTCGATTTACCTCAAATTTATTTTCAGCACTCATGGTACAAAGTTGCAATGAAACATAGGTTACAAGCGGAAATTAATTTGGGCCAGAACTGTCATGTCGACCTTCAGCTGATATGTGATCAGGGGAGGGGGGAGGGGTTTTTGACGTCGTGCCGGGGGCCACATAATACTGCCCCGTGGGCCGCAAGTTGTTGAGCCCTGCTCTAAATCATTGTATTTTGCATCTTCAAAGGATGCAAGAACTGAATCTGTAGCTCAGCCAGCAATTTTTCTTGTTAGGGGGGCAAGCTCTTGGGCATGAAGTGAGTGCATGCTGTGCAGATGTTGTCGAGCATCATTGAATGCTAAATATCATATGGTAGACAGAAATTTTGTGACGTGTACATTGTCAGCACGCCACCCAAGCCTCTGATGTGAGGGCACTTATACAAGAATGAAAAGAGTGGAGCCAAAGACCTCACCTGCTAACGGATGTGCAGGCTCTTTTCCATCATTGTTTCTGCGTGTACGCATATTCTTTTATAACAGCTATGGCTAGATGGGTTGAATATATTCACTTCCTATCATTTTTCATATTTTCTGGAAAAGTAGTTGACCGATCGCACTCAAATTTTCTCACATTACACGGAAATCTCTTCCATATTCTGAACCTAAAACTTTTTAAAACTGCTTAAGTTACGATTAAGAAAAAAAAAAGAAAAAGTCTCCTTCCTGCCACATGACAGGTGAGGACAATATTTTTTTTTCTTGTGAGATAAATGTAGGAGTTTGTTTTTATAGCTTGGGATCAGTATGAATATCATGTTGAATAAGTGTGCCAAATGTCACAGTCATACTGTTGTTGGTTTTTGAGAAAAGGTATATTTAATTTTCTGCACCAGTTTGAAATTTGGTACTCAACCACAAACAAGAAAAGGTGCAGGGTCAAAATTGCACAGACTGAAGGTCACAAGCTCTCTCATTCAGTGCATAAAATTTCACAACAAAATGTGGTACACTTTCAGAGATAAAAAGCTGAAACCAGGACAACTTGTTTACCCTCGCATACCCCCCTTTAAAGGACCGACAACTGATTTTTCTCGACCCATTTTTTCATGCCGTGACAGAAAGCTCACTTTTCGTAGTGTTTGTAGCTGCAGTAGTTAATCCCAAAAGCAAGTAGTTATTTTGCAAGCAGTATTTTTCCATCTGAAAGGCTCTAAACACACATGTACCTTTCCTCCAGCAACGGTAAGAATTGATAGCGATGCCGCCAGCCTTTCTCGCCATGTGTGAAAGCTGTCGTCGTTCTGCTTTCACAGGAGTTCTTGTAACTGTGCTTAACCACCTTTATTTTGAGCTTTTCAACTATTTTTGAAAATAAAAAGCTGCTACAATGAGATGATGTGGCATTATACACCTTCCCTGTATTTATACCGCGTTGCGTGCGCCTGTGCCCAAGGTTGCCTGCGCCTGTGTCATGTGGCTTGTCCCGGCGTCGTTACTATCTCGATGCACGAGCCAAGCCATGTTACCGAAAACGTCACTATGCATATGCACGGCCGCGCCGAGTAGCAGTGCACGTCATTTCTGAGACGCAGTGTAGGTAGAAAAATTATGTCGCTCAAAAATCTTAGCGACCTGCAAACTGCGTGCACGGTTGCATGAGCACGCTGAAAAGTTTCTCAAGACGCGCTGACGAGCATTGGATCATTACGTCACGCGAAGGAAGCGCCGCTTTAATGCATACTACTAACGCAGGCCTATGCGTACATTTTTATGGAGTAATGTCTTTTAATATAAAGAAACGAACAATATTTCAGTACCAACAAAAACATCCTCAACCGTCTACAGCAATCAACGGTCACGTTATAGGGTACATCGATCCGTTCATGTATTTGCCACCAGAGGCGCCAAAGGTCATTTCTCGCGTCTTTCGATGAATAAATAAAAATATAAATCCACCTCTCACGAAAAAAAACAGGGTTGGCTTGAGTCAGTGCGACGCACAATCTTTTCCATCAGTGGAGTCATCTCAGTTCATGTTCTGGGCAGTTCTCGGTCCCTTTAAAGAAAAATAGACCATGGCACGGTAGCCAGGCACTAAATACGGTCTAAAATTTGGTGGTATAGAATCAAGTTCATGTGTTCTGGTGGCTAGAGCATGATAAAAATTTTTACATTAAATGTACTTCGGTGCTACACTCCTGGTGCTACACTCGTGTAAAAGAGTGTAAATTAGTATTTTGCATATCCAGAGTTTTGCAGAGCTCACATCGGTCTTTTTTGTAGCTCTAATTGTTAGAACTGATTGCTCACAATTTTCTGGAAACATTTCATGCTTTGCAGGAGGTGTGCAGAGAATGCATTTGGCATTCTAGTTACAAGGTGGAGAATTCTCGAGAGGACCATGGGAGAGAGCCCTGCAAATGCTGAATGGAATGTGAAGGCCATGTGCGTGCTGCACAACTTCCTCATGGATGCACACACAGGAAGTGAGGACTCTTACTGCGGTCCAGGCTATGCAGATACCGTGAACTCCCTTGGGCAGCGGCGGGGTGGCCAGTGGCGACAGCAGCTCGTGCAAACTCCCTTGCAACTGGCTCGCACTCAGGCCCACAACTTTGCCAATATGGCAAGGTATGTTAGGGACCTCTACGCAAAGTACTTTAGCAGTACTGTAGGATGTGTTCCTTGGCAGGACGCCGTGCTCCAAAGAGTTTAAAAGCCAAATACAGTGAAGCTCATTAATTTAATACTTGTCAGTTAAGATTTTTTGGTAATTCAAACGAAGTGGCATGGTCCACCCAAGCCCCATAGAACACCATATATCAAAGAGCTAATCAATTTCCATGTAGAAGTGCTATTTTTTATTATTTATTTTTTTTATTTATTTCAATACCCTAAAGGCCCTATTGGGCATTACATAGGGGGGGGGGGATTTAAGTGAATACATACATTTCAATAACATAAATCGAAAGCAAAATACCAAAAAGAAAACAACAAGTAAATCAAATCACAACATCCAGTCAAATACGTTCGCCAACTTCCGTCGAATACATGTTCATGAGTACAATTTTTTTTTGAATAGCGATGAAAGCACTATGAAAATTATATCGAAAAACATTGAATATATATCGTGAACAAAAACTGCAAATGAAACGAGGGCAATCAGACACAGGTTAGCAATATTACTCGATATGCAAATAGCCCTGCAGCATCGAGTGAAATATGAAATGATCTGTTATTATTGCGATGTTAGGTGGAAGGGAGTTCCACTCGGTTATGCATAATGATAATGGCGAATTTTGAAACTTCTTGGTCCTGGAAAAAATGGGGGGCCACCTTGTGCGCATGATCGAGGCGGTTTGAGGTATGAGGGGCTGGAAAGATATGAGACTGGGAGAAGAATGAGTTGCTGTGATAAAGTGAGTGAAAGAACGATAGTCGAGTATTTCGCCTGCGCATTGGCAAGTGTGGTAAGGCTAACCTCTGCTTTTACTAAAGAAACACTTATGTAACGTGAGTAGGGTGATGAGCTAAACCGAGCAGCTTTATTATTATTATGATAGCAATTATATGGACTCTCAGCTGGTTTTCGCCGTTGCCATCTGTCGACGCCGTCGTGTCGCAGGATGTGTGTATGTATGTGTATATATAAGAAAGGCATAAAGAAAAATAAATCAGTAAAAAAAATTCCACACCACCTGACCGGGGATTCGAACCAGCGACCCCTCGCTCCACAGCCTGCTGCGCAAGCCAACACAGCCACTCGCCATGCTCGTGCCAGCGATATAACGGCGAGCTACACTCAAACCTCGATATAACGAAGCCGGATATAACGAAATATCGGTTATAACGAAATAAATGAAGAATACTCTTGCAACAGGTATAGTGTTAGGAATATACCTTTATAACGAACTTATTTTCGTGTAAGATGCAACTTCGTTATAAAGAGGTTTGAGTGTATTCATATGTGCCATTTGCCGCTCGCGGTACGCAGATCTCGGAACAGCTTGAGCATGTTTTCTATCACGCACCGCTTTTAGTTTCTTTCAAATTGAAAACTGCCCTTGAGATGCGCACGAAAAAGTGGCTCCCTTCTCTACCACTCATGATGTAGAAGGAAAAAAAGAACACCGGGCACATTTGGCGTCAGACACCACCGCGTGGCAGGAGACGCAGAGGGGTCATCCCACGTGCCGCAGTCTAAAAGAAAAAGAAGTATCAAACATTGCGAAAAGTCATATAATCATATAATCAATCCTTGGCCAATCCCCCCTGAGTGGGTATGAGCCATGTCAGAGGCAACAACATCAGCGTCGGCTTCTGCATTGTGGACACTCGCAGCGCGTTGATCAAATACAGACTCGTAACTGCGACAGTAGTTAGTTCACGCTTGTCCTGTGCACTGCACCCTCAGCTTGTAGAAATCGAATTACAGCATGTACTTTGCACTTAGTGGCAAAGGCACTTCCACTCCTTTAGTTTCCCTGTTTCGTCAGTTTGAATTTCATTTAATTAAAACTCTGCAGACATCTTCATGAAATTTAAATTAATGAGCTTTTACTGTATAATAGTTGTGTTAGAATATTGACGCTGCAGAACTGTGCTATGCACAGTTTGTAATTGCACTTGTCATTCAGCTTTCACTCGTATACTGTTATTTTGTAACCATTCTTGTTCTCATGTTGTACTAATCCGCCTATGTAACCCCTATACGAGGGCATTTAGGGGCACTAAAAACGACGAAATTGTTTTGGCGCTGGTGCATGGAAGTAATTTTTATGATGTCTGTGGCTCATGAAGAAACCTTGTGTTCTGCTGTGCTCATTGGTGCCAGGATAATGTTTCTATGAATAATAAAAGCACTTGTGCTGTTTGATTTTCATTATCTACTGCTACTGCCGTGCTGTTTTAACAGCAGTACATGGCATTAGGAGACATTGTCACGTATATATCTGCCATGCTAGCTCAGCTTGGAACGTATGGTTTCAATTCCTGGCCACATTTCGATGAGGGCAAAATGCAAAGTACACTCTTGTGCTTAGATATGGGTGCACATTTAAGAACACCATTATGCCATTATTATGTGCATCATAATCTCTTCGTGGTTTTAGCATGTTGAAACTTCCGGAAAGTTTCATTTGTGTTGATACAGTGGTAGAAGAACAAGTTTATTTATGCGCATGCATGGTGCAGATATGGTGGAGCCCCTATTCCAATGCACCACCGGCTTCTCTGGCTTGCAAGGCCTGGTCAAGGGTTGCCAGCTGGCTTCCAAAGTCCAGCTCGGAGAGTCACGCCCTCCACAACCAGTGTGCGAGCGAGTCCTTGACTAGCGGCGAGACAGCAAAACATATGCTGTTGGCATTCATTAGTGATGTGTTGGAGTGTTGGTGTTACTTCACACCAAGGGCATTTATTTTCGTGTCTGTTGGAGTACATCTTGTGTAGTCTTTGCAAGCGAGGGAACGTGTGTCTGTAGTCGGCACCAGTCCCTCGACCTGTGGCTCCTATTGGCAATTGGTCGTTGGCTTCGGCGACTGTTATGGCTAGGGTGATAGCCGTGGCTCGCTGATCGATGATCATGGCTGCAGCGAGTTCTTCATAGCTGTTCATCCCTGTTCATCCCTAGCCCCAGTAGGTGCTCCATGCGGGTGCTCTCCCGAAGGTCAAGTGCCACCTTACACGCGATTCGAATTAATTTGTCGACCTGGTCGGGCCTCAATGTGGCACGTGGATTGAAAGGGCGGTGCATAAGTGATGCGACTAATGCTGAAGGTTTGCACTAATCGCAAGGTGTCTGCCTCAGTCAATCCTTCTTTGTCCCGAGCAATACTGTTGATAAGTGCGGTGATGCTGTGCACTCTGCACTTGAGTTTGGAGAGCACGATGCAGACGCTGCCCATTTCTTTTACGTGAATCGCAAGAACCCAAATATTTAGTGTCCTCTTGATGGGTTCCCCATCAAGTAGGAGTTGTAGGGTCGGTGCTCTATTTGCCTGTGTGTTCTTTGATCTTATGCGTTGGTAGGCTGACTTGGAAGTGCATTTCATGCTTGCTTCTTTCGTGAAGTCTTGGACTGTATTGGGGCCCTTTATAGGGTGTCTTGCCGGTCGCCACACGAGCCTCGAGTGGCCCATAGTGATGTCATCTGTGTATTTGGCACACCTGAGATCTTGAGGTTTCTCCAGTTGTAGTGCCAGGTTGAGTAGGCCAATATTAAAGAGGAGAGATGATGGTAATCGAGCCTTAAAGGGGTGGTGCCATCAAATTTCGAGGCTATAACAAGCCTGTTGTGGGTGTCCTCTGTATGCAAAGACACTACACACGAAGGGTCGGACACAGCAAACGTTTAGAATATATTTTAATTCACTTCCAAAGTGTACCTAAATGCTCATTCTCCTGAACGATGCCCATCGCTAGCACATGAAAACTGACGTAGATCTATAGGAAGGACAACGAAAGTTGTAGTGACATCACACCATATCTGTAGTGACGTAAGTGACCTCCGTAACGTACATACCGGCAAAGCATCGGTTGCTACATCACTCACAGAGTTTTGATCGCTTTCTGGCTAAGTGCTGCTCATCTTCGCGCGAGCCTTGTGTAGTCACGTGACCAAGCCTCCTACACTGTTACGTCACTGCCCAGAAACCGAAAGTTGTCGAGATAACTAAGGCGTTATTAAATTATTTAGAGAGAATACGTGAATCTTGGTGCGTGTATCGTGCTTCCTAGAGCTATAAGAAACGCTTGCAGCGAAGAATGTGCAAGCCACAAATTTGGTGGCACCACCCCTTCAAGCCTTTGTAGGTCGTCCTATATTTTTGACAGGGTGATATAAAAACTGGCTGTGCTTTATTGATATAAACTAGAAAGAAATAGTATGAAACAAATTTCATCAAGATCAAGCCAGTAGTTTACTGAAAAAAAGTGGGAAAACACTGTCCCACTGCCTCATGAAGGCACCATCTCGCGATTGCATCAACGGGAATTTTGGGATGAAAGGGCCGAAGCAAGTGGCACAGAGTATCACTTCTAAAGTTGTGAAGAGAAAAAGTTGTGCGGACCTCATTTCAGCAGGAGAACGCCGCTTGCAGTTGCGTCTCTTGAGCCTTCAAAGCGCTGTGGTATGTTCCTGTAAAGCTTACTTCGCCGCATTCATCAACCACTTTTTTCGTCCATTTGGCTGTCCTTGCTTTTGCTGTTGAAATTCTCGAGTACAGATGTTATCCCTGAACATGTGCCTATATTTCAAGAGGTATATGATACCAAGAAAAATATTTCCATGCATTAATATCCGCAATTGCGCTGCAGGATTAGCGGGGTAATGTTGTAGGGGATTATTCCAATGCATTTATCGGTCAAGTTATTTCGCAAATTTACAAAAACACGTGATGACTGCAAGCTAAGATCGCCTCTCTCAAAAACCAGAAAAAGAGGAAATTATCCGGCATTTTGATTGGTAGGTTCTATGTATCTCAAGAAGAGGAAAATTCAGAAGCGATGATAAAAAGTTGACCGAAATTCAACGCTATTGTAACACTACATCCGCCCTTCAAAAGCGTGGTAAAAGAATTTTTTTCGAGGTTACGAAGACTTAGGTAAGATATGAGTGACTTAATGTTTTGCTAATTGCAACGGGTGATGTGGGAGAAAATTTTTTCTGTAGACTGAAAAGTGCGACGTATGTTTCCCACTGTCGCACAAAGGGTTAAGGGGTGCCTCGTCCCGATAGGTCTCGGGGAGTGAGCGTGTCGTACCGATTCCAACACAGGTGGTACTGTTGCTCAAGAATTCTTGCACATAGCAATATATTCTATCTCCACATCCGACGTCTTCGAGCCCGTCAAGAATCATGGAGTGTGAGATACTGTCCAATGTGTTTTGAATGTTGAGTGCGAGCAAGCTTTTGTCCGGTCTTTCCGGTCATTGGTTGAAGACTGTCTTTTAGCAGGAGGAAGACGTGTTGGGTTGATACCCATCTCCTGAAGCCGAACACTGTGTACAGAAGCATGTCGTTTTGCTCTGTGTGCCTCTAATCTCGTGAGGACTACTCGCAAGAACTGTTTGCCCAAACATGATGCGAACAAAATGGACCGTAGTTGTCGTAGTTTGCGCGGTTTTAGAAATATGTTCACCATTTTCCATTCCAAGGTTTTCATGGCCTGTCGTTAAAGGAATTGGTTAGCTGTTGGATGGCCACATCACTCAGGTTTCTTAACATCGTGTTGGTAATCCGATCGAGGCCTGGTTCCATGTTTTACTTGAATGTCTGAGTAGCGGCATAGTGTTCTGTGAAAGTGATGTGGGCATCCATAGCCCTGTTTTGTTGGCCGTGATAGTCCATGGGGCTAGGTGAGGGTGTGTGTGCTTCACAGTTGTAGATATTCTCAAGCAGTAGGATGAGCTCGTTTTCTGTACCTGAGTATTCTCCAATTTGTTTCTGTGCACGTGCTGGATGAGTTTAGCATGCAACGAAGGATACCGCAGGTCTTTCTGGTGCTAAAGGTGCCTCGTAAGGAGCCGCAGAAAGTTCGCCAGTTGTTATCGAGCTCTCTTGCATAGGCGTTTGCTTCTACCAGTTGGGCTATTTGGCAGTGAAGTTGGCGGTTGTGTCTTTGTCGCTTCCAGTGCTTTGCTGGACTTCTGCAGGCCCTCCAGAGGTGGTGTGGCGTGATAGTGATTTGGTAGTGGCGTTGTATATGCTGTTGTATAAGCAATTGAGTTGTCACCACCCCTGCCTTGTAGTGATTCACAACATCCATAATGTGCGTTTTGCACAGCCCCAATAAATGGAGTGGAACTTTGTCAACTTGGCTTGTGATAGACTATCAGAATGTACAGATATGCTTTTGCTTGACGTATGATCCTATGCTCATGAGAGGCAGCAAGGAAGTTGTTAGCCGAGGGACTTTCAGCACCTGCCTGGTTCACAAGACAAAAAATTCAATGAGCTTCAAAACAAATCATTGAAGACATTTCTTTACAAATAATATACATTTCGTTTGCTTTGCAAACAGTCGGAGTTCTTCACTCCCTTTGCTGTGGTGGCTGCAGTGGCAGCAAATTAGTAGGAACCACCCCTGCCTCGTAGTGATTAACAACATCCATGATATGCATCTTGCATAGCCCCAACAAATGGGGTGGAACTTTGTCCACTTGGCTTGTGAGGGACTATCGGAATGTACAGATATGCTTTTGCTTAACGTATGATCCTATGCTCATGAAAGGCAGCAAGGAAGTTGTTAGCCGAGGGACTTTCAGCACCTGCCAATGAGTTGGAGTGCCTGGTTCACAAGACAAAAAATTCAATGAGCTTCAAAACAAATCATTGAAGACATTTATTTACAAATTATATACCTTTCGTTTGCTTTGCAAACAGTCGGAGTTCTCAGTCCCTTTGCTGTGGTGGCTGCAGTGGCAGCAAACTAGTAGGCACAACCCCTGCCTCGTAATGATTAACAACATCCATGATATGCATCTTGCATAGCCCCAACAAATGGGGTGGGACTTTGTCCATTTGTGTAGATAATGAAAGGAGGAAATGTTGTGTGTCTGTAACGCATGTCTGGAGTTGTTTGTCTACGTCATCTAGGACTGTGTCTGCGGTGTTTTTTTTGTTTTAGTGCTGCGTGTCACGTTTGAGAAAGCGCTTGTGTTTTGTGTCAGTGCGGAAGAAATGGCGTCTGGTGAAGGTAGCGACTGAAATGAAGATGTCTGTGATGAAGGGGTTGTATTAGTGTGTGTGTCGTCAACCATGTGTAGAAGAATTTGTGTGGGTGTTTCGTACACACTGTCTCTCTCGTTGCCGAGGATTTCGTTGACGGAGTCCTCGTCCGCCATGTCCCATGTTGCTGGTTGTCCTACAAGAAGGCACAGAATAATGTAAATGAGATTGCTTTAAGATTACAACATATAATAAAGTACTTCTTTATAGTGGTGTTGCACCAAACGGCTGCTTTCTGCATCTTTTTTACTGCACCTGTGCCGAGACACACGAACCTACAGGTCGACTGTAATGGTTTTGATAATGAAACTTGTGTAGCTGTCCTAGTGGCAAAGCCAAACCATTTTGAAATATCTTGAGCCAGTGCTGATGCCAAATTGGCTTGCGATTGAGCTATGCTGGCACGCTCTGCTTTATTTTGGCTGCATCAGTGCGCATGAGATGGCAGTGACACTGAAGCTTATATATAAGTTAACCAATTGGTGTGAATTCCTGCTATCTGTAATCAAAACGTGGCTTGCTAAAAAACAAATGTGCTAGTTTTGTATAAAAGTTTATTACTACCACAAGTTCACTAATTTAGGCAAAATCCTCGACATTCACTGCTATTTCATTATGGAACTTCATTAGACTATTTTACGGGTGGGTTTGAGTGCCGCCATATTGGGCTGTTAGCCTTTGTGTTTTGTATCTTTAACAACTAAACGAACAGCGTTACGGTAGACGCATCCGCATGGAAACGGTTGGGTTAGTGCCTACGATGTTTCATGCCCTTATTAATTTACGTCGCGATATACAAAAACAAGAAAACATTGGCTTAACAGCCCAAGATGGCGGCGCCCAGATGCCTTACGGAAAATAGTCTATAGCTATCTGAAGCATTCGTCTAATATTAAATTCACTCCTGTCATCACATATCATTCTATTCGGAACTTTTTTGAATTGTAAGTGTTATTGTATTGTTTTTGTTCTACTTATTACTATTTTCATAGTTTGTAATTTATAAGCTATGATTGTTATATAACAGTGTTTAATTGATATTGTCTTGCCATTTGCCTATGCATTTTTAATACATGCATTGTTCATCACAGGTCCCCCTGCAGTCTTGACTATAAGAACCTACTCCGTAAAACATCGTCATTTTATGTATTGCTACTTTGCCAACAATAATCTTGAAACTCGAAGGGATGCTTTGAAGTACAGTGAAACCTCGGTGATCCGAACACAGCTCATACGAATTTCGGGGTGATACGAATTTTCCTTTGGTCCCGGCCAAGGCCCATTGGCCTGCAATGTAATGGAGTACGGTTGTTGCGAACCGATTTTCACTTGGCGAAGTTTGATACGAACGTACGGTACCGTCCAGGTACGAAGAGGTTCTGTCCGCGCTGTCGCGGCATACGCGCCAACCATGTGCGAGCGCGGGAACGCAAGCGCGGGGGGCATGTGTGCCGCACCGCCAAATCGTCAGAATGACGGAGTAAGAAACTTTTCTTACGGTCAGAATAAACCTTCAGAGACGCGTCACGGCCACCGAGATTGTGTGCGTGAATCTTTGAGGCTCTAATGTGCTGTGCCTTCGCGTTTAGATTACAGAGGGCATTGGCGCCATGCTTTTTTTTCTAACGCGTCGACGCGGGCTGCTGTCTTTTTACTGCGTTTACACGTGCCTGCCTCGTGCATCAGACATCCTATGAGAGGTGCACGAGGACCGAAAGAAGGCGAGGACGGTCTTGGCCAAGGAGTCAGGCGTCATAACGTCAACATGCGCCACTGTTGAGTTCGCACTAGTGCGGGCACGGCATAAATCTCCCAATAAACATCCCCCCAACACCTCCGCGATAAGAAATCATAACATGGGACAATGGTTCTCAAATTTGGTGGCCTTGATCTATCGCGTCAAAACGCTTCTTCCGTTACTTTCGCCGCAGTACCGTGTTGCCATGCGAACAAGCATACTAAAATTTGGAAGGGGCTACTGCTGTCGCGGGTCACAACGCGCCTGATTCATTAATTAAACACGCGTTTACGGGCCGTATATTTACAAGTACTGATGTGATTGCCGACATCTAAAAACTTAACTGACAATCATTCAGAGTTCTTCATGACATTGCTGCGGCCCTGAAAAACAATAAATGAAAATGCACGCAAGCTTTCTTTTGTCGCAAGCCAATTTTCTGTGCTTTCTGATGATACGAATTTCGGATGATACGAATATTTTTGGTGGTCCCCTGAGATTCGTATCACCGAGGTTTCACTGTATAAGGGAACCCCTACATCTTCATTTACCCAGACATGGTGAGAATTTTTAGCAACGTAAATAAATCTGTGGGCCTTTGCTAGTATCACACCATTTCTTGTCTACTGTTCTAAACACTTCTGTTTCCCATAAACCTCATTACATGGATGATGCTTTGCGAGTTGTATTACACACTGTGCATAATGTTACAGCACATCTTCAGTGTGATCTGTTGCACATTTATTAATTTTAGTTGCACTTAAATATTTGCTGCAGAATTCGCTGAATATCAGCTACCCCTTTTTGTGATGCTATAGTTTCATTTTATAAGCATGTGTGATGTTTTAATTCAACTTAAATTATTGTTCACTGTGTTTTCAAGTGAAGCAAAGAAAAACGTTAGCTGAAAATAGTGTTAAATGTGTTCATTAGCAAGTTCACTGAGTGTACTAGCCATTAATAGAACGTGAGAATCTGCTAAGAGTTTCATCTCTATCATATTAATAGCATAATTAATGCATGTGAGTGATGGGTTAGTGATCCAGGCCATTGTTTCCTTGTTCTAAATGCCAAGTTTTCCTGCTCGAAACAAAGTACCAGCATTATTGCACCTGTGTGCTGTTGTGAAAGCCTTATGTGACTAATGAAAAGGTTATCATACGCTCGTGGCTCCACAATGTCCCGCAAGAACATCATCTGCGTGAAGTGTTTCCACGAGCTCACTGGCTCCCCAGCAGGTGCACCACTCCTCTTCTTAGCCTCGCGCAATTTTTTACAAAACGTATCCCTCAGGTTTCTCCATCGTTTCCCAATTGCAGCCACGTCACCTACAAACAGACAACAGTACGCAAGTCAGCGGAAAGCAACAGATAGCATAGCACTGTATGTTAGGAGGGCTTAAACTGAAGAAGCTGTTGGTTAATTTCTGCCCCACGGGTACCTTTAAAAAATATATTTCATTGTACAAGCACACTGCCTGTTACGTGAGGTCGCTAGAGCCATTTGAGTGATTGTAACTGTGTAAATAACATCTCATTGATTCAAACTCAAAGGGGACTGCAAAAATGTTCGAATTAGTGGGCAGGCACTAGAATGAACAGACATTGCGGCACACTGTGCGGGGAGAACCCAGAGAAACCACCCCTAGACTCGTTCCTGCAAATCAGGCGATGGAACAAGTTTGTGGCAGGTAATTTCGTAAATGAAGTTCCGGCTCTAACAGTGAACATAATTTATTGATCAGTCAGTGGCACGCTAGAAACATGCAGCGACTTGCATTCACGTGAGCAGTGAGCCTTAATGCCAAAATATACGAAGCTCTTTGTGCTCCAAAACACGTTTATTTACATGGCAGTTAACGCAAACAAAATTTAAAGTCTTTCTTTCTTAGTTTATTTAGAACAATATTTAAATTGTCCAAGGGTACACTTCTAAAGGCAAACATTGCTTGACTGGGCCGTGTCACCCATACAGCAGTAGCAGCAGACAGACGACATTTACAACTACAAAAAGCATACATGGAAATCAATCGCTACACTTGATTTACACAGATGAAAGTAATGAGTAATTTAGGTGATCATTCTGGGCTGATTTCTGCGAGGAGGGACGAAAGGCAGGGGGGCTCCCAGTTTCAATTATCGGGAGTTTTCCCCCCATATAAGTACATTGGGCTGTGCCGGGACCAGGGCGTCAGTTCGAATGAACTGTAAGTTCGAAGTAACGAGGTTTTACTATACTACATATATTGTACATTATTGTAGCATAAATGTGACAACGCTGTCCATACGGCTATTCATAAGCAAGTGCCACGCGCACGTACTTAAAAACTAATTTTACGTTTCGTACCGGGACAGGCCTATAGAGCGAGTTTACCGAACAAGCCCTTCAATTTAGATATAAAAATGTTTCCTTGGGGGTGACAGAAAAAATACGGTCAGGGTGGGCGCAAACATGCTTGCGTATTTTCCATTTCAGTGCGCAAATATTTCCGAAATGCCGTTCGTTCAGCCTGGCATTAAATACTGCCTCCACGCACAGGAATCGAAACAATAACTAGGAATCTAGGCAGCATTCCGCCACTGTGGTAGAGCTGTTTTTAAATTGGACATACACGCAGCAGTCGCGAACAAGCCAGCACGGTGCTAGCACTGTCTTGTCTGGTCAGTTTACATGACGTTCGTGTTCTCCTGAATTCTCTATTTTTCTGGATGGGAGGAGTTCCTCGTAGATGCGTGTCGCGTTTACAGAAATACTATGGACATTGTTGCCACTCGTGCTGTATGGTACAATTGCTTCTAGAAATGTCGGTACGGTACTCCAGTGCGCCTGCGAAGTGTTTATACTAAGCATGTGATCTCCGATGGCCAATGCTCCCGAACTGCAGGCTTTTTTCGCAAAGTGCGAACAACTATCGGCCGTTCTCATCCGTTTGCTGTGCTATCACAGGCCGTGTTATTCAGCAAGGCAGACAAACTGTTCGGCATTGTTTTGTAGGTAGGTGGATACTGCAGTCGGCAGTTGCCACTGGGCATCGTTTATCAAGTGCTGATCGCCTAGAGCATCACGGTGACACGTCAGTAACATGAAGCGACTTGGTCTGCCGATTACGAGACGGTGATGGTACACTGAGCGATCTAACAAGGTTTCATGTTGCATGTATACGCCGCGGCTACGAGAGGCGAATAGAAAGAGTGACTAACTGCTAAAAAAATAATGGCAGGAAACTTGTCCACCATTATTTATTGTTGCAATCTGTCAGTCATGCCTTGCACTCGGAACATACACGCAATGCGATAGCGCCAGCCGGAGCAAAATTCTAGCGCTACGGTGACGCCGGTGGAAAGCATAGATTCGCCCGGCGATAGTCAAGGCATGTCGAAGTTCGACTGTGAACAGCGTAAAGCCACGCTTTACGCTGTTCGCGTTTCTTTTCATCGCGACACCATCATCATGAGCCGTTCGCGAAATCTAGGCGCCCAGTGACTCAGTTCTCGAGACTACCTCTGTTTCGGTGCGTCTTCCTGTCATCAGAGCCTTGATAAACCGCGCAATTCAACATTCCTGACGCGGATGACCGATAAACCGATGCAGCCAGTTGCATCTGAATTTTGCGTCTCCTGCGTCTCGCCAAGAAAGTGCGTAGTAAATAGAGCCAATCCTGCGAAGGTCATCAAACATCCAATATCAAAGGGCCTGTAGACAGGACCACCAGCGGCACATCAGTAGCAGCAGCAAGTCCGGCTAACAGGAGGCCAACGGAGAGGCACACTGAAAGTCGCGTGCCGATTCGGCGAAGTCATGGCATATTCAAACGACCCGCCTAACCGGAAAAGTACATGACGTCACTTCCGTGCGGCGCAGGAGCCGTTTCTGTGTGGGAGCGGCTCGTGCGCCGCGCGGCGCAGCAGTCCCTGCCCATATTCATATCGTGGTCACGGTACGTGTAACCCCAGAAATGATTAATACACTGTACATGACTTGAGATACGTGCTCCCTCCCCCATTTCTTTTTTTTTATTTTCAATGTGTACGCCGAAAAACAACATGTTTAAGAAACGTTTGCCAGTTCTCTGACTTCTAGTTCATATCTATGCTGTTCTCTCAGCCCTTAGTGTTAAAAGCCCCGAATTCCAGCTAATTAAGCAAAGAATATGCAGTAAAATAGCTTTTTGAACTTGTAGTTTCCGTTTCAATGACGCCGGCGCCGCCGCCGCCGCCGACGAAAAGTGGCCGTGCGCCGCCGCCGACTCGGATCGACCCATACGCCGCCGCCGGTCGAAACCGCCACGGCGCACACCTCTAACTATCACCACTTAGCGTGCGCAGCTCTCGACCACGTCAGCACACATAACTGTGACGCACTTCCGCACGCTCCGCATCAAGAATACCTTTTGAATGGGAAACGGGACAGCAGTGTCGCCAAACAAAATTTTCAACGCGTGCGCCGCGGCCACGGACTCGCGACCAGCCGCCGATAAGTATATAGACTGCTGGAACAAACGCGGCAAAAGAAAAATGGCGGCTATGACGTCATCATAACATGTTGCAGCGTGGTCACGTGAGGGTTATACCTACAGCACCAATAACGTTTAATGTCGAGTCATTATGTATACAGGCCGATGGTATTATATTTGTCGTGTGCTACCGTCCACCTGATGGAAATTTTGCAGAATTTCTCACTTTAGCAGACCGCCTGTTAGCATACGTTTGCGAAAACCAGCTAAAAGTGATCATCGGTGGTGATTTCAATGTTGACATGTGTGCACGTAACGCCAGACAGCATGATTTATTGAACATAATCACCTCCAACGGATGTATAAATGTCATAGAAGCAAGCACTAGAATCACACACATCTCTGAAACAACATTATCCTATTCATCACAAATCATGACCCTTCACTTGTTCAAAGTGCATTCTTAAACTATGCAATTGGAGATCACAATCCGGTGTGTTTCTTCATTGACCGTGTACTAAAAAAAGCCTTACAAATATACTACAATCGAATTTCAGGACATAAATGAACGTTCTATGGCAGCATTTCAAATGGAGTTACAAGGGATAAGTTGGAAAGACGTATTAAAAGAAACCGATGCCAACACAGCGTATGATAGCTTCATTGAGAAATTTCTTGTTGTGTACCAGAAACATTTCATGACAAAACAATATAAACCGAAATTATCTCGTAAACCATGGATAACAAGACACTTGTTGAAGAAAATTAAGAAACGTGAAAGGTTCTACGCTAGGTTCGTCAAAACTCGTCAACTTGCTGATCTTAAATGGGGCCCTGCAACACTTTTTCAAGTAGCCATTGAATTGACTCAATAAAAGAGCTTATTGCCTCACGAATTCACCGCCGCAATAATTTTAAGAATCCGCCCAATACGAACGGAGTTACAAAGATTTGTCGCCCGCTGCAATTGCATTCTCTCTTCTCTCGCTGTCCCGACGAAAGCGCTGGAAGCTAAGCGGGAAGGGGGCCATGGAGAAGGAAAATACGTCACGCGCTCCTCGTGTTCCTTGAGCACTTTTTCTCTTCTTTTTTTCATCGAATGCGTGCATTTTTTTCTTCGAATGCGTGCATCACGCGCGCGCACGCGCGGACAAGTCGCGGCCTCCCGCAGCGGTTCCCTAATAACGACCGAGCGCGCCATGCTCAAATCGGCCAATGGCTGATACGAATTTCTGTGACGAGTGATTTTTGAGCTTGTAGCGTCATTGGTCGAGAGAAGAGAAAGCAATTTTTAGCTGACTTTGAGAATATACTGTGAATTTCAGGCCGCGTGCTGCGCTATAATATTTGGCTGCGTGTTCTCGGGAGCCTTGACTACCGATCGGTAGCATTTTCGGGCCATGCTCAAAAACTGTTGCAGGGCCCCTTTAAAAACTTGAACGCTGGTTCAGCATTCTTTACCAAAAAAAAGGGTCGTCAATAGCTAGAAGCTTTAGCTGCTTTTGTAAAAATGACGCAACACACTTCTGCCATGTCCCTGTTTCAGAGACAATGACGCCAAACGGAAAATCGACCTTACGGGTTTTGACGGAGAAAAACATTTCTAAACACAAGTACTTCTTGCTGTCCATTGCACTGCGTAACTTGTCAAGATTTAGGCGTTCACACAGGCTTCTTCGCTCTGTTTTTTTACCTTGCTTAGGCACACGTTGCTGCATTTGACAAACGATGAACCGATGACTTCAAGGGCCTTGGTCAGGTACTCGCCTTTGGGTAGAACCGCAAAGCCTCCTTCCTTGTCCGCAGGAAGAAGGGAAAGCCCATTGTCTTTGAGGAAGGTCACTGTCTTTTTCAGGGGCAGTCTCATGCTAGCCGACTTGCGACGAGACAACGCGTCCACTCCCTCGGAGACTCAACGTTCCACTTCAGCCTCAGGAACGACTCGAGACACTTGCCGAACCAAGCTTAGAAGTTCAGGGGCAGAGCGCTTTCGTTCAACAGCAAACTTGGCACCACGAGCTAGAACGTCGTGAACCACTTTGGGAACGCTGGCTTCACCAAGGAGGTGAACATGGTTTCTGTTCGAAGGACGGTTTTTTGGGAACAAGTGAACGAAGACGTGGGAGGGTGAGATGATGATGATGATGGTGATGAATGACGTTTTATTCGCTAAAAGGTTTCTGGGCAAATGGGTGGGGTCCTCAGTGCAGGGCTCCACTGGCCTTTGCAGGCTCGCTGGGCTTGGTCGAGCAGAGCCAGCTGGCTCTCGCGATCCTTGCTAGCAAGCCACGCCTCCCACTGCCTCGATAGAAATGTTGTCCCCCAAAAGGGGAGAATTGATGTTTTGGGGGCCGTGATGCGCATTCCCACGTAATGTGGGCGAGAGTTGGCCGTTCTCCACACCACGGACAGCTGCGCGCGTATATTGTGGGATTTATGTGGTGGTTTCTTTGTAAGTGAGGGTACGTGTTGGTTTGTACTCGACGCTAATCTCGCGCTTGTTCTCCGGTAAGATCCTGATGGGAATGGCTGTATTTCTGTCGTTCTCCTCTTTGGTTTTCGAGGATGTCGCGTGGAGTTGTTGGGGTTTCGTCGAGGGTTGCGACCGGTGCTCGGATGCTCATTTCGCGAGCAAGCCGGTCGGCCCTTTCGTTGCCCTCAAGTCCCACGTGCGCAGGACACCAGAGTATTGCATGTGGATTTAGGAGTTGTTTTCCCTAGGATTCTCATTGCAGTTGCCACAGAAACTCAGCTGTCCTATCCAGTATGCGACGAAACTGACGGCATAATTCCCCCCGAGTCGCTGTTAGGCTTCGAGGCTTGTTTTGCTGTGCCTTCCCTACTTTTTTAGATGCGAAGCATCTTATGCTCGGGGCTGTGTCCGTCCCTCCCGCGTCCCGCGTCTGGCGTCCGGCTTCCCGCGTCCGGTCACTTTCATGAAGTAGGGAAGCACCCACCATGCGAACCAGAACACTGCAGCACAATAAGGCCGTCAACCACCACCACAGTCACCAGAGTCATAGCCGAGAGCACAGAGTGGCTGCTTAGCAATGAATAAGCAAAGAATAACACGCACTACCGGTGGTGTGTGTCGCCACGTTGACTCCATTCCTTGATCTTGCTTGCATGTGCTTGCGGAGGCTTTGTCCGTCCCTCCTTCCCGCGTCCCGCATCCCACACATCCTCTCTCTCCTCTCCTACGCTCCCCCTTTCCTCTAGGAATCCTCTACTCTACGGAGCGGCGCCCGCGTCCCGTTGACTCAATTCCTTGATCGTGCTTGCATGTGCTTGCGGGTGCTTTGTCCGTCCCTCCTTCCCGCGTCCCGCGTCCCACACCCCCCACAACGCATGCGCGTCCCCTCCCCCCTCTCTCACCTCTCCTACGCTCACCCTTTCTCTCCTCTAATCCTCTACTGTACGGAGCGGCGCCCGCGTCTCACACCCCCACAGCGCATGCGCGTTCCTTCCCCCCACTCTCTCCTCTCCTACGGTCCCCCCCCCGTTCTCTCCTCTAGGAAGGTTTTAGACCGGGCTAATTGGTGAAGATCCACAATGGCTTACAGCGCACACTGACACAAGGACGAAATAGATACGTACATGTCTTCGTGTATCCACTTCGTCCTTGTGTCAGTGTGCGCTGTAAGCCATTATGGATCTCCTCTGGGAATCCTCGACACCACGGAGCGGTGCGCACGACAGGTGGTGCGACAGCTGCATACTCCGCTGGGGGCGCCACGGTAGTTCTGCGGTATGAAAAAGACGGAGCGCGCGCGCCTCATTCTCTCTCCTGTGCAGCGCCGCGATGAGCGCCCGGGCCGCTGCCGCGAAACGGGAGCGGCGATGATTCTCCCGCTCAAGCCAGCCATCTCCCCGCTGCTTCGCATCCACACATGGTTCCCTTTAGCGGGAGATGGGGAATTTTTTTGTTGTTGTTAATACGTGCTATATATTTTCATGGCGCATGAACAATAAAACTCCAGTTGTTTGTCAGCGCCTGTGTCTTGTCCTTCCTCGGTACGTCCTCGTCAAGTGCGCGATGTTTTCGCCTCGCTGTTCTCTCGAACGGCGGGAGCATGCATGCGCCTGTCTACTCGGCAGAGTAGGAGGGTCAAAAGTGAGTGACGCCAGACGTCATGCCCGGAGTAGTGAGCAGGCCTGAATTATTGTTCTAGGTGGTATTGGCCCAGCTCCGCACTTCCTTCAGGCTTGTCACGCCTAATGCAACACCTCCTCTATTTACAATGCCAGTGGAAACGCTCGCTCCTCAAAGGGAGCCGTCGGTCCGCTTTAGTTCACGGAGTGGTCGTGATGCGACGCTGCATAATGGGTAGGGTTGCTTGCGTCACACGTGCGTCCGAGCGCTTTCCCACGGAGATGTGATAGACGCGTTTTCCCTCTCCAATATCATGCGTCTGTCAGATTTGTTCATTCCTGCTCCTTCTTTGTAGCTCGAAGCAATGCCGCCGCCGCCTCACAGAGCTTGTGTGGCACCTCTTAAAGGCAGTGCATGCACTGCAGCATCGTAGTGACCCGTCTCCATTGGTTGCCCGCATAATGCCACGAACGGGCACGCGCTATCTCAAAACACCGTGTCCCTTACAGAGCCAGCGTGACCGCCAACATAGTTAAAACGAGGAATGCAAGACGCCTCCCCACGGAGCTGCCCTAATTTCTTTTACAGCGAAAGCTGTTATGACATCACAACAATGGTCGTTTCTGCGCCGTAGTTGTCCGCCGCCGCCGTCGGTGTCCGTAACCAATATCGCACGAAATAAGAAAAAAAACTAAATAAATAAAAAAACACCTGCGACAGAATGGGAATCGAACCCGTGTCCTCTGCGTGGCAGCTTATCACTCTACCACTGAGCTACGCCACTGCTTGAAACTGCGGTGCAAACTGACCCTAGGCAGGCTTCATATCGGGTAAGGAATCGCGTTAACGTGTGGTGTAAAGCGTTTTAGAGCAGTAAAGTAAGAACCAGGCGTCACACAATGCGAATTGCGTAACGAGTGGGTCGTTCAATGCTCCAACCCATTACAAAAGCCTGTGGCATAATTCTTCATCGTCGTCAGCCACAGCATCAACAAAGTGCACATAATTCGTTACAAGAGTGTAGCTGGCACCGCGCTTTTCTGAAGAATGACGAAGAATGGCATAGTAGACGCTTCCCCACTACACAAAAATTATGATGATTTATAGCGTAGTCGGTACCATGCAAGTGGGCTTGTAGTAGTTGCCCCAAGAGTGTTTAAAAAAGGCTAAAGGCCGCTCTCCCAGCTTTCGCTGTGGCTGTGCTGCGCCTTCTGCGCAGGCCTGGCGGTTTTTTTTTCCGTGACCTATGCGCTCATTTCCCATGTCCGGCATGGCGGCAGAACACTCATGTAGTGAACGGCACACGCATAATTAACAAGTACTAAACAGTATTAACACCAAAAGCCTGATTTCTTTACTTCAGTAGGGACAGGGGCTGGCGCGTATGCCTAGCCCCACTACCAGAAATTACATGCCCCATCTGCCCCTGTTTGGGGTAGTGGCGCGCTTCAGCCCACCGCAGTGCAATGGATAGGCCTCGGCACGGGACCCCGGCCGCTCTGATCACCGGGAGTCCGACACCAGGTAAGTATGCAGGTGAACGATTTCTCAACCTACGACCTTCGAGGCTTACTGACATGTGGCTCAAACCGATGAAGGTTGATTTCAGCTAGCGCGACCACAGTTCCGAAACGAAAAAAAAGGTTCAGATACGACAAATTAATGCAATAGCTTTGCACACACACTGCTGTTAATCAAGTTTCAGAAAATGCCGAAAGGTTAAATAGAGACGACTAAAATAATCTTTAGAGAAATGTTTAATCATTGCGAAGGTAAGCGAACAGCTATTGTAATATCTTCCGCAGTAGAGCGCTGTCGTCGGCAGAAGTGCTTAATGATGGTAGTACAAAGTATCAAATTGACAGCATGACTACGAAGCCACCCTGAACGAAGGCAGCGTTAGCGAGACGGCGTGACGACGGCAGAAGCGCTCCAGCTGTGATGGCTTCACGATCATGGTTTCACTGCACGGCTGCTTGTTGCTGTTCTGTGAGCAGCTTTAATGGTGCAGTTGATAGGGGGCTCAGCTGTTGACCCGAAGGTCGCGGGTTCGATCCTGTGCGGTTTCGATGCAGGCGAAATGCTAGAGGCCCGTGTATTTATATTTAGGTACATGTTAAAGAACCCAAGGTGGTCTAAATTTCCGGAGCCTTCCACTACGTCGTGCCTTATAATCATGTAGTGGTTTTGGGCCGTAAAACACCAGCCATTATTGCAGTCATCTTAAGTCGTGTACACTGAGAAATGCAACTACATTTCCGTAGTGCCTCCTGCCTACATGTGATGAACCAACTTGCCCCTGTCAGCTTCCCAGTCTGTCAGATTTGCTTGCTAGCAAAACGTCTAAACCATCCATGCGTGGCGTGTCATCTTTCTCGACTAGGAGGAAAACGCGACGCACTAACTCCATGTGCATTATTGGAAGCAGGTCCATCGGCGGCCGGATTATACCAGAGCATAGCACTCCTTCAAACATTGCAGATAAGCTTTGTGTCTCGCTTTTCAGAAGCGCTTCTCTCTTCTTTTTCTTGTGGATTCATGTAACACGGCTGTTGTATCCTGACTTCTTAAATATGTCAACTTCGTGTATTGCTTCTTACCGCTCACTTCTGCTTACAGCCTCATCTATAGGCTAGCAGTACTCTATAATAAATAAATAAATAAATAAATAAATAAATAAATAAATAAATAAATAAATAAATATGCTTCTACTGCTGATGTACAGCAAATCGTTCTTTGACTTGCAATTGTATGTTTTTCGTTTTGTAGTACTTAGAGTTGTCTTGTGATAGTTCAAACACGAAGCATTTTGTTAGCGAGCCAGAGCCACTTTGAGTGTTTCTATCTATCTATCTATCTATCTATCTATCTATCTATCTATCTATCTATCTATCTATCTATCTATCTATCTATCTATCTATCTATCTATCTATCTATCTATCTATCTATCTATCTATCTATCTATCTATCTGTCTGTCTGTCTGTCTGTCTGTTTATCTATCTATCTATCTAGCCGCCTACGTCTGGGTGCTGCTTATCGTGATCACTCCCTTAACTTGGGGTAAACCAAAATTAGTATGGCAGGTTAAGATGCTTTGACGAATATGACTCGCTGGTCATGACATGAATAATGTAAGAATCCCGTCGCGTACGTCGTCAAACCTTTTCCTCCAGACACGTGCGGCAGCCCCGTATACGATGGGCGGGGATGTGCCACAGGTATGCGGGTATGTGCCACAGGATGATTGACAGTTTAAATCTACCAAGGAATGGCGAGAACAGACCTTGGTAATTTTAACGCGAGAGCGTTAAGTAAAAAGCTGACATCGGCAGCGTTGACCCGGCGAATGCAGAGAAAAAATTGAAGGACACTTTGTACATTCCAAAGTGTGTTCGGCGAAAAGCGTGTGGCCATTCCACTGACTATGCGATGTCTTTATCTTTTACACTCTCAGTGGGATAACACACAAACCGAATGTGTGTGCGTTTTCTTTTTTTAATTTTTTACCGCGAATCGCAGCTAGACGCGAGGCAGACGGACGGACGACGGACGGAAGGACGGACAGACAGACAGACAGACAGACAGACAGACAGACAGACAGACAGACAGACAGACAGACAGACAGACAGACAGACAGACAGACAGACGGACGGACGGACATACAGACGGACGGACGCCGGACGGACGTGAGCATGAGACATTAAAGGCTTTGCCTTAATAAATGTCAGGGTCCCAGCAGGAAAAGAACCCCAGCATTCTGCGTGGCAATCAAGTATTCTAGCGCAGAGCCACGCCAGGTCTCGGAACTGCTTTTCAAATATACCGTAATGTTCGTGAAACGTCAATTGTGGTTGAAGTGCTGGCTATCCAATTTCATGAACATTACATAAGAACAGCCGTCCTATACAGCCGTCACATCGGGGTAACGTCAATTGTAGTTAAATGCCATCCACTGAAGTTGATTTGTGTAGCAGTGTCCAGGGCTACCATCCTCGCGAGCACAAGCTCAACGTATCAGCTTACCGTTCTGGTGTTGCTAATACCCATGTTGCTTTTGGCATCGTTACGCAACTGTAAACAACTTGTTATATAAAACATATGCGACTGTTCGACATTAGTCTGTGCGTAAAACATTTGTACATATCTTTAGCGTCATTTCGTAACGGTTCATTCAATAAAAAATTGGGGGGACCCTTAAGCTTCGCCTTTAAGAGTAGAACGCTATAGCGATATCCTGTCCCTAGTGCGTACATCAATCACTTAGTGCATGCTATGTAATGGGCAGCATGCTTTAAACCACGAGCAGTTCTGAGCGGGAAATGTTTTATAAGTTGTTATGCACCCACTACGTGGTCTTAAGGGAATACGCTCAGTAACGTGTGTGCCTTTTGCAAAGGGTGGACCGGTGTCGAACCACGATGTCATTATGACGTTCACATGTGCTGACGCCCGATGGCAACGTACGCTTGTACCATGCAATATTACTGCGATATTACATGTTGTATTGTGACGCCTGTATACAGGACGCGTGTGTTTATAAAACACGAAAGTTATTTTCACTGCGTTTCCAAGCAGATGAAGTTATTTTCAATGCAATTCCAAGTAGAAGCGTGGCTGTGTGGTAGAACACCTGCTTCCCACGCAGACGGCCTGGGTTCGATCCCTCACTCGGACCACTAAATTATTATTATTTATTTTATTTGCATCTTTCTCGATTTTTCGGTCACGGACAAGATGATTTTTCGCTCACAACCAACGACGCCGCCACCACCAACACCGACGCCGGAATTTCTGCGAAACGAGCTCTTTAACGCTATTGCGTTAAAAATTACAACAGTCACCTTCCCTCCGCATAACATCGATTCCCAAGGTGCGTGGGAACTGCGAAATTTCTTGTTTCTGTTACTTGTCATTTGTCATATATGCGCGCATGGCGACAGAACACTCATGTAGTGAACGGCGCGCGCATATTCAACAACCCGTCACCTTCAGTATTAACCCCAAAAGCCTGATTTTTGAATTTCAGTAGGGCAGGGGCTGGCGCGTACGCCTAGCCCCACTACCAAAAATTACATGCCCCATCTGCCCCTGTTTGGGGTAGTGGCGTGCTTCAGCCCACCGCAGTGCAATGGACAGGCCTCGGCACGGGACCCCGGCCGCAAGTGATCACCGGGAGTCCGACACCAGGTAAGTATGCCATGTGAACGCTTTCTCAACCTACGACCTTCGAGGCGTACTGACATGTGGCTCAAACCGATGAAGGTTGATTTCAGCTAACGCGAGCATAGTTCCCAAATGAAAAAAATGGTTCGGAGACGACAAATTAATGCAATAGCTTTGCACACACACTGCTGTTAATCAAGTTTCAGAAAATGCCGAAAGGTTAAATAGAGACGACTAAAATAATCTTTAGAGAAATGTTTAATCATTGCGAAGGTAAGCGAACAGCTATTGTAATATCTTCCGCAGTAGAGCGCTGTTGTCGGCAGAAGTGTTTAATGATCCTGTATATATGCGTCGCAATATAACATGCAATATCGCGGTAATACCATGTAATACTGCGTGGTACAAGCGTACATTACCATCGGCGTCAGAACATGTGACTATCCACAACGACTTCGTGGTTTAAAGTCCGGCCACCCATTACAGAAGGCAGACATGTTACTGCGCGTATTCCCTTTACTCCACGTAGTGGGTGCATAGCAAGTGTGCACTAAGTGGTTGAAGTACGCAGTAGGGACAGGATATCGCTATCGCGTTCAACTCTTAAAGGCGAAGCTTAAGGGCACCCCAATTTTCGTCTGGCCCTCTATGCTCGGGGACAAGATTCTGTTGCAATAGAGCGAAAGCTGCCGGCGGTAGAGCTAACTGCTCTGTGTTACTACGCCAAAACAGTTTCTGGTAAACTGGTTTCGGATTCAGTTTTGGCTTGACAGATACGCATTTGCTACAACTCAATTTTAGATGCGAAGCATCTTATGCTCGGGGCTATGTCCGTCCAGCGTCCCCCCGTCCCGCGTCCCGCGTCCGGCCACTTTCATGAAATAGGGAAGCACCCATTATGCGAACCAGAACACTGTAGTAATTGAAGGCCGTCAACTCTACCACAGTCATCAGAGTCATGGCCGAGAGCACAGAGAGGCTGCTTAGCAATGGTTAGGCAGGTGGTGTCTGTCGCCCAGGTTGACCCCATTCCTTAATCTTGCTTGCATGTGTTTGGAGGGGGCTTAGTCCGTCCCTCCTTCCCGCGTCCTACACCACCACAGCGCATGCGCGTCCCCTCCCCCCTCTCTCTCCTACGCTCACCCCCCTTTCTCTCCTCTAATAATCTTCTACTCTACGAAGCGGCCCCCGCGTCCCACAGCGCGTCCCCTCCCCTATGCTCGCCTACGCTCACCCCCCTTCCTCTACTCTAGGAATTATCTACAATACGAAGCGGTGCCCGCGTCCCACATCCCCACAGCGCATCCGCGTCCTCTCCCCCCTCTCTCCTCTAGGAATCCTCTACTCTACGGAGCGGCTCCGGCGTCCCACATCCCCACAGCGCATGCGCGTTCTCTCTCCGTCTCTCCTCTAGGAATCCTCTACTCTACGCAGCTGCTCCCGCGTCCCACACCCCCACAGCGCATGCACGTCCTCTCCCCCTCTCTCTCCTCTCCTACGACCCCCCCGTCCTTTCCTCTAGGAATCCTCTACGCAGCGGCGGGCACGACAGGTGGTGTGACAGCTGCATACTCCGCTGGGGGGCGCCACGGTAGTTCCGCGGTATGAAAATGACGGAGCGTGCGCGCCTCATTCTCTCTCCTGTGCAGCGCCGTGATGAGCGCCCGGACCGCTGCCGCGAAACGAGAGCGGCTACGTTCCTCCCGCTCAAGCTAATTATCTCCCCGCTGCTTCGCATCCACACATGGTTCCCTTTAGCGGGAGATGGGGAATTTTTTCGCATGCACTCCATGGTTGAATGTGTTGAACCACGATCATTGAGTATGCAGGCACACTGGAACACCCTTCGCTACGATTCATTTCGCTTCTGACCAGAATACTACTGAGAACCTTCGCCTCGAGCCGTGGTATTAGCTCGTTCCCACCGAAGGCGGGGCGGCCGAAGAGGGAAGGCGGAAAGCGGGAAAACTTCCGCTCCAGGCGGCTAAGCTGGATTGCTCGGGCGACCGATTTTTTGCCACCCGCCGAAGCTCTCCGCTTTGCCGCAGATAAGCGGAGCGCCATGGCCGCTAGTGTATTCTTGGGAAAAGCAGTGGCACGTGATAACGACAAGTGCGCAAAAGCGCCAGATGCCCCACCTCCTCGGCGGCGCGGGCAGCCAAAGTATAGTATATTCTAGTTCACTGTAGCCAAAGGAGGCCTGCGGTCCGAACCAGGTGCGCGCATGCGCCGCCTAGCCGCTTCAAAAGCCCGCTTGCCCGCTTTGCCTTCGGTGTGAACGAGCATTGACGCCGGTAAGCTCGGCTAACCGAACGAAATGCGGAAACGACGGTGAGTCCCAGTTGCATCAGTCTCACTAATGCGTGAACGTTGCATACCACTTGCTTCGTTTTAACGCGAGAGCGTTAAAGAGCTCGTTTCACAGAAATTCCGGCGTCGGCGTCGTTGGTTGTGAGCGAAAAATCATCATCTTGTCCGTGACCGAAAAATCGAGCAAGATGCAAATAAAATAAATAATAAAAATTTACGGGTCCGAACGAGGCCTGGGTCCGAACGAGGTTCGGACCCAGGCCGTCTGCGTGGCAAGCAGGTGTTCTACCACACAGCCATGCTTCTGCTTAAGATTACATATAAAATCACTTCCTCTGCTTGGAAATGCAGTGAAAATAACTTTCAGGCTTTACAAACACATGCGTCCTGTATACAGGCGCCAGAATACAACGTGCAATATCGCAGTACTATTGCGTGGTACAAGCGTACATTGCCATCGGGCGTCAGAAGATGTCAATATCATAACGACATTGTGGTTAAAAGCCGTGCACCCATTACAAAAGGCGCACACGTTACTGCGCGTATTGCCTTAAACCACGTAGTGGGTGCATAGCAAGTTCGAAAACGTTTCCCGCACATCCCGCGCATAATTGCTCGTGGTTTAAAGCATTAGAAATTATGCACTAAGTAAGCACCCATTGCAAAGTATGCACTTAGTGATTGAAGTACGCACTAGGGACAGGATATCGCTATGGCGTTCAACTCTTAAAGGCGAAGCTTAAGGGTCCCCCCAATTTGTTCGGCAGCTTATGGTTCTCAAGCCTCTTCAAAATCCTGAGCGGCGATTGAAGTGGTGAGCTATCGGAGGAGAGAGGCGCCGTCCGACGAGGAGGCCATGTGCTTTTTTTTTTTCTGTAGGGAACTTATGTGACGCCAGTGGAGAATGCTTCTACTAAAAGCACCCCAAAATCTTAAAAAAATAATGCGGTATCACATTATCATGATAATAATTTTGCGATAATTTGAACCTAAAAAAGTAAGAGATGTAGTACATTTTTGAAATGCTTAGGTTACACAGAGCAATGCATTATTATTATTATTATTATTATTATTATTATTATTATTATTATTATTATTATTATTATTATTATTATTATTATTATTGGTCTACGCCCATTTGCGCAGCGAAACTATCGAAACGGCGTGGTTCCGGCTCTATAGAATTGACTGCATGGCCACAGATGGGAGGGTGGGTGCAGCCCCTTCATATGAAGTGAGGGCCGGGCAAGCAAATGTGGTCGGGAGTCATTTTGGGCTCTGTATGCCATAGAAAAAAATCCACGCATCTCCACGAAGTGAATCATGACGAGTGGACGAAGCTAGGTCTTAAGGTCCATAATGTCTACGTTGAAGTCGCCGACTAGTATGAAGAGCTTGTGCTTGTAGGTGTTCCATATTTTAAATGCGAATGCATTTCATAGTCGGGCTATGTCAGGCATCCGGCGTTGTCCAGCGTTGTCCGCGGAGGAGGAGGAAGAGGATAGGTTGAGGAGGTAAGCGCCGGCAGGTGTTAGATGTGAAACATCTTATGGCGAAGCTTAATCCGGTGGTGGTGGTGTGCGGCGTGACCACCCTTACTGCGCAAGCGCAAACCCTTTAAAAAAAAAATAAAAATAAAAAACCTCCTCTCTCTCCTCTAGGCATCCCTCCCCGCGGCAACCACACCCTCACTGCGCATGCGCCTCCCCTTCTCTCTCCCCCTGCTACGCTCCCCCCCTCTCCTCTAGGCATCCCTGCCCGCGGCGTCCACACTCCCATTGCGCATGCGCGTCCCACCTCTCTCCTCTCCTACGCTCCCCCTCTCTTCTCTATGCATCTCTGCCCGCAGCGTCCACACTCCCACTGCGCATGCGCGCCCCCCCTCTCTCTCCTCTCCTACGCTCCCTCCCCTCTCTCGCCTCGCGACGCCGACACAGGCAGCGTCTGCTAGCGAGTTTCTTCGTTGAAAAAACCGACTGCTCGCGCTGCACAACCGTTCACTGGCCACCCCGTATATATGGCAATGGATCTTGACCTCCAAGGTGGTGCCGGTGGGAGATTTCTCCTGTGCGTCGTTGAACAATAAAAATTCGCAGCGTGCGCGTTAACTAAAAGCGGACTGCGAGTCTCTGTGTCCAGTCGGAGTCTTCTGTCTCTCATTGCACATTAGCAGCGATTGGCATGTTCCAGCAGGAAACACCGCTCCATCGCTGCGTGCTTCACGTATCCCCAGTTTTCTCTCCTGCGCAACGCTGCGATGAGCGCCAGCGTGAACGCCGCCGCCGGTGTAAGCGTTAGCGCCCGCTGCTTCACATCTACACATGGTTCCCTTTAGCGGAAGATGGTGTATTTTTTTATCTCTCCGCTCTCACTCCCTCTCCCATAGCAACAGCTGCAGGCGCGCTTATCCTCGCCCCTAGCAACCGGAGCAGGTGGTGCGGGCGGAGTAGCGGAGAGTGAGTGGAGAGGAGGAGCGCGCTCTGGTGTGTGAGGGCGCTCGCATCGCGGAAGCTCGGCGGAGCTCCCGCGTGTGTGGAGAGTGTAGCAGAGGGTAGGTGCAGTGCTTCGCCGCTCCTTCTCTCGCCGTTCGCTCTCTCTCCTCCCTGCGCCCCACACTCCCGTCCGCTCGCTCGCTCGTACGTATATATAAATGGAGTGAAGCGCGCGCGAAATGCCTTCGCATTTCCTCACGATTCCCTTCGGGGAGGTGGGGGCATTTTTTCTGTCACGATAATGTAAGTGCATGCCAATATTTGATGGATGCGCAGTTTCCGTAGCGGCATAGGAATAAAGAAACGCGTCTGCTGAATTGAGGCATGACATATCAATAATAGTGGCAGCGCATGCATGAGTCAACCGTCGATTAACGCACATAAAGATGAACTCAAATGCTTTAAGAGTTATCTTTGCCCGTAGACACCCACGCGTGCCAGATTGATAGGTTCGCATATTGCATGGGCATGCGCAGATAAGTTTTCGTGCTTTCTTTCTTTTCCGCCGTTGTGCGCATCCTCAATTGTTAATAGGCGTTTCCTTCTTGTGTCAGTGTTTGCACGCCCTTGTCTTTTTAGAACTCACGAACGCTGTAACACTACTAGAATTCACTGCAATACGGGAGTGCTCGGAACGGCAGCGGCACCCATGTACAGAAAGTGAAGCCCAAACAGGGTCGAGCCGCTTGTGGCGCGGCGGATCGGTAGCAATGTGTCGCCGTTAAAAAGTTGAGCGCAGCTCCGCCAAAGTGGTGCACGGGTGGAATGCGTGCTTCCCACTCAAATGTCCCAGGTTCAAATCGCAGCTGTAGGTAGAGTATTTTTTTAAATTTTTTACAGCGACAGCTGTTATGAGATCACAACAAGGGTCGTTTTTGCGCCGTAGTTGTCCGCCGCCGCCGGTGTCCGTAACCAATATCGCACGAAATAAGAAAAAAACTAAATAAATAAAAAATCACCTATGACACATTGGGAATCGAACCTGGGTCCTCTGCGTGGCAGCCCAGCACTCTACCACTGAGCTACGCCAGTGCGTGAAACTGCGGAGCAAACTGATCCTATGCAGGCTTCATGTCGGGTAAGAAATCGCGTTAACGTGTGTTGTAAAGCGTTTTAGAACAGTAAAGTAACAACCAGGCATCACACAATACGAATTGCGTAACGAGTGGGTCGTTCAATGATCCAACCCATTACAAAATGGCATAATTCTTCATCGTCGTCAGCCACAGAAGCAACAAAGTGCACATAATGCGTTACAAGTGTGTAGCGTGTACCGCGCTTATCCGAAGAATGAAGAATATTGGTATAGTAGACGCTTCCCCACTACACAAAAATTATGATGATTTATGGCGAGTGGGTACCATGTAAGTGCGCTTGCAGTAGTTGCCCCAAGAGTGTTTAAAAAAGGTTCTAGAAAGGCCGCCCTTCCAGCTTTCGCTGTGACTGTGCTGCGCATTCCGCGCAGGCCTGTCGGTTTTTGTTACTTGTTATAGCTATACTGGTTTGCCTTTGTTCTTAAAACTAGCTTCAGTTGCTACGTACTGCTACGAAAAAGTCAAGTAAAATGTGAGGTGTCGTTTCCAGTTTCGTATTCACGAAAACCTCGGAAGCCATACTTTACGTTTTCTTGAATACCGTGTGGTGGCGCTGCAAATAATTACGCTCACTGTAAACCCCTTGTTTCACTTCGCATTTCACGTTACGTTTTGTAGCAACTGAATCTAGTTTTAAGAAACCAAGGAAAACCAATACACCTATAAGCAGTCTAACTTGAAATAGAAACCCAGCTTCTAAAACTGCAATTCGAACCCGGGACTTGAGTAGGAAGCGGGCATGCTCCCACTGCACCGCTTTGGTACGACGCATTGCAGGCTACCAATCACAAGCGGCTTAACCCTGTTTGGGCTTCGCGCTTCGTAACTCGTTCCGAGCACTCTTCTGTTCTAGTACGCTAACCCTACGTTGGCTGAGAGGAAACATTGAGGCGTGACAACAGTAACGTTTGGTAAAAGCAGTCGCTCGGTCGGCGTATCTTCACTGGAACTGGGAGTGGAAAAAGAACAACGAGCGAAAAAAGCAGGAGCGGTGCGGGAATACAGTACTGTATTTTCAAACGGTGCTACCATAATTTTATCAAAAACCCGGATAAGGGCATCTTCAGGGACAATATCAATTTCGAGTGGGCTGTGCAACGCCATTTATTTGTCAAAGTTACATCACGGTCTTCCCGGATGATAATAAAAACAGTGTTGTTTTTCTTTGGTACGTCGCTGCTGCCACTTGAAGTTGTCACTCAAGTGTTGTCAGTCCCTCGAAAAACGATCGCGCACACTCTCTGACGTCTGTTGCCGCGCAATTGCTAGAGTCATTTCACTCATCAATCACTAAGAACGATTCCTTCAGAATGGGGGGAAAGAGAGTGACTACAGTTTCTTGGCTGTTTCCACCAGTCCAGAACACTGTCATGACGTCGCCCGCGAAGTGGCTTCTCGTGAAGTGCCCCGCATAAAAAGCACAGACCGTCGACCGTGCCCGGTGCCACTGCGCACTTATCCTTCCAGGCAAAATACTGGTTGTACAGCTTAGGATTGTCGATGAGGGTCCGGAGATACGCCGCCAGTTCCCCAGGATGGCGCATCGTGGAAGAGCTGATGACAGACTTTCGAGGCAGTGCAAGCGACGGCTTGGCTTCGAGCACCACGGGCACCACATTGTACTCGAAGGCCTCGTAAATTAGGTCGGAGGCACTCTGGAAACACTCTGGAATGTCGGACACAATGATGAAATGGTAATTCTGCGCTATATACCTGACGCATTCCCGTCTTGAGCCGCAGTGGCTGATGCCGCAAGCCGGAAACGAGTGGACACGGATGGCACCTTTCGTCTCGTGACTTTCGACACTGTGAGCCATGAAACTGTGCGACACCTTAATGAACGTCTTGCGTTCGCAGTGGCCGACAATCCACGCTGCGTCCTTTCTGTACTTCCACTTCTGCGTGTTCGCATTCTGCTTTCCCCGATTTAGGTCGAATCGGCCGGAACGGCCACATCGCCACGTCTGGTAAGAAACGGTGACATCCGCATCATCCCTGCGTCCCATGGTCCAATTAAAGAGGCCCTCAATCTGCAAAAGGTCATCGTGGGACAACGGTGGCGGGAACTGGGTGGTGGCCCAGAACACCCACATCTGTCCAGGATTGCGAAAATCGGGCAGGAGCGATGCAGTTATGTTTTCCCCGTAGAACACCAACGCATCGCTTTCTTGTACACGGCGGTGCTGCATGGTCACTTCGCACGCCAGTTCTTTGCCCGAGCCCAAGATGCAGTGGAGGGCTCTTGAGCTTCTCAAGTGCGTGACAGGCTGAGACGCAGCCCTTTCCAGGGCTGGCGGTGCGCCCGCTGGGTCCCATAACAAGATCCGCGGAACTCTCGAGTCGTTGAAGCGTTGGCTCCATGGCAACCACGCTGACGTGGGAATCGCCGTCGAAGTTTCGCCGGACGGGGCCTTCCTTAGAGCTATTATGACGGCCGTGATGGCGATGATCAGCGTTATAACAGCACTGGCGATGAGAATTCCTTTCCTGGAGCGGTACCAGCGACTGTCACTCTGGACCACGCGGTCTGCGCTGCAACCCGGCGACGAGCTGCGTCGTAAACGCATCATGGGAATAGCAGAGAGTTGCATGACAGCTTCCATGGTTCTGCTTTATGGAAAATCCTGCGAAATCGCACAGACCGAGAAAAGAATAACGGAGAAACGCCGAATTTTCAGCGTGCTAAATATAAAAAGAATACTGGGCGAAAGGGTTTAAGAGCACGGTGTTTTAACTTTGGACGATATAATTGATATTTGTTACGAATGATGGCCGTTAAATGGTGGCTAAAGCATTCTCTGACATATTTACGAATATCGTCACTTGGCGGTTATTGCGGCTGTTTAAGTTAGTCGATAGAACGACATTCGACTCACCCGCAGAAAGTCCGGTTGTTCTGGCTACGAGCGGGGCATGTACACAGTCTCTTTTAAGGATTTGGTAAACGCTGCAAGTCAAACTTGATAGCATGATCATTTAGAATGAAATCGCAATCTCAAACATTGCGTGGTGTGTCATGCTTATCGAGTGAAACGTGTCTTAGGCGGCGATAGCAAAAGGAAACATGACATGACGTTGGCGTCATATTGACATCGTACACAGTAGTAGTCCGGAGCACTCCATTTTTGGCGCTGCTGCTGATATCAGTTATCAGAATTAGGATTAAAGTATCGCTCTCTGTTTTAGAGCACATTAACGGAACAATGTAATAGGGCATCTTCTGTCCAATGTGTTTTTTTTTTCCTTGCTTTTTTGCCGGGGTAGGGAGTGTGGAGTAAAGGAGGGATGTGGCAAGGTCAAATTAAATTGGTCGGGAAACTTGGAACAAAAAGTGGCCGAAAACATATTGCCGCAGACATCAACGCTCGCCGTATACGAATGAAGGGCAACTAGGTGAGGAGAGGACAAAAAACGAAAACAAAAATCTCAAGGGATTTATTCTTCCGCATACCCTTAATTGAATTATATGCCGACGCAAATTAGAAATTAACTTTAAGGTTGATTCGACACCTGGAAAAAAAGTTCATTACCTGTTTTTTTTTTTTTTTGGTTGGTTGAGCGCTATAAATAGGGGGGAGTATGCATGCAGTCTGCTATGTGGGCTTATGTTTAGTCCTGCGCATTATCGGGTCAGCGGGGCATCGCTCACTTTTGCGTGGTAGTTTCGTACGTATCGTCCATAGATTATTTATTTGCTGATGAGTTGTTTACGGCGTGACACTTCAGAGAAGCTGACTTAGCTCACACAATCCGTAGATAACCGCTACTGTGACTGCAGACTGCTTTCGCTGGCGCACGGCCTGCGTGCCCTCGCCTTCTGTGACGGTGAATGCGGTACGCTAAGCGAAGAAACGCGCTGTATACTGTAACGTTGCCAAAGTGGTACTTTGAAGGCTGCTGTCTCGCGCCGGTGGTTTTCCTGGATTGGGCAACGTGAGTTTTCGAACTATTGTGCTCGCGAGTCGTAACACAATTTCTTCATCCGAAAGTTATTTTGGTGTATCTTGCAAGTACACTATTTGTGAGCCTCAATTTAAGTACCCGGGGCTCCAGCATTTCGGCTCCATCGAAATGCAGCCGGGATTCGATCCCGCGACCATCGCGTTTGCAGTCGAGCACCATAATCTCTAGACCATTGTGGCGGGTTCTATGCTAAATATATAAACATAACCAGTAGATCGTTAATTCGACCCTCGTTAATTAGCAAAATCGGATTATTTGGATGCATTTTCTGGTCCTCCCCCCCCCCTAGCATATACATTGCAACAACGTACAAAACTGGGCGAGTTGGTTGAACTTCATTGTTCAAAAGCAGCGAAAAAAGACGACATTGTGTTTCGTCTTTTTGCGCTGCTTTTAACAATGAATTTTAATAGCATCAAGTACTGGCTGATTATGTCAAATTTGGCCACAGTATGGTTATTTTGGATGATCCTACAGCAAGCCGAGTGCGAAGTGCCGCAAAAGAGCGGAATGGCGTATTTTCGCTCGTTTTGTTCGCGTCCATTCAGAACTGCGCAGCCGCCCTACATGATTGTGCATTAGGGAGCCAGGTTTCTTCCTCTGCAGATGCGGTGCCCAGTCACTTCGTTTCGACTCAGTGTGTGTAGGCCGCGCGCGTGTCTTCAGAACTGCCTGGACGCTGCCTGTGATAACGCCATAAGCGACCACGGCGTCGTCCACAGTGGATACAGCACTCGGCGGCACCTTACTTTTGACTTGGCGCAATCCACGCGCAATATCACCGACCTCAAACACGGCGCAAGCAGTTGAAGATGACGAGCTTTAAGCCGCAGTCCGCATGAAGGAAAAAGCTCGCTTGCTACATCGCGATACACGAACCGACCTGTGCACGGCCGTTTCATTGGCGGCAAAAACAACAACGTAACTACAAAAAATAAAGGAGGGTTGCAGGGACGTTTAGGGCTTAATAAGACAGTGTGTCTTACGCCGCGACAGCACAGTGAACGATATCGTAGGATGACGAAAATGGTAGCTTTTCACAGCGCTCTTGTGCAAAATAAGCACACTGTTTAAGTATTAATCAAGCGAATGAACGTGTATTGCTGGAACGGGCATTCATTTATTGGTTTCTTGACTTTCCATAATTCGCCATTCGGTTAATTCGGTCATTTTTTCGGGTCCCGTGGAATCCGAATGGAACGAGCTTTTACATGCGTAGCCTTGACATCACTCATCACTTATGTTGGTGCAGATTGCAATGACATTACAGTTTCAGTGACGCTGAAGCTGATGCTGAGCGAACACAGGGCCGCAATCATGGGATAACAGACCGAATGGTATTGTGTTCCACCTGTACCCGCCGGCCCCGGAATAAGATGGCTGCCACCTACAAGTGGTAAAGTGCTCTGCTCAAGAGGCGAAAATAAAACTGGTTTGATAGTTCCATGAACGATCTCGGCATTCTTTGACAATCATCTTAGATTACCTCGGCCTGGGTGTACATTGCAACCTACTTATGACGATTATCAACAAAACCCGGAAAATTTGGTCTATAACCGATTATCGTTGTATCTGAACCGGCAACAAAAATGCGAAGCCACGTAGCCACATGTTTTGCGTGCATGTTGACGTAATTACTCACCAGACGACAACTGAATCGGGTCGAGAAATGTAACTCGTTGTAAAGAACACTGAACACTGTACTAAAAGCTACAAAAGTAACTATAAAATTCTTGAGGAAGGCTGAAAAAAGTCGGAATTTTTAAATGCGAATGCATTTCTTCGTCGGGCTATGTCAGGCGTCGGTGTCCGCATCTCTCCGCTCTCACTCCCTCTCCCATAGCAACAGCTGCGGGCGCGCGCGCTTATCCTCGCCCCTAGCAACCGGAGCAGGTGGTGCGGGCGGAGTAGCGGAGAGTGAGTGGAGAGGAGGAGCGCGCTCTGGTGTGTGAGGGCGCTCGCATCGCGGGAGCTCGGCGGAGCTCCCACGTGTGTGGAGAGAGTGTAGGAGAGGGTAGGTGCAGTGCTTCGCCGCTCCTTCTCTCGCCATTCGCTCTCTCTCCTCCCTGCGCCCCACTCTCCCGTCCGCTCGCTCGCACGTGTATATATATATATATATATATATATATATATATATATATATATATATATATATATATATATATATATATATATATATATATATATATATAAATTTAAAAAAAGAAAAAAAACGGGCGCTGCGCCGTACTCCCCACCGGGCTGCAGAAATTACGCGCCTTTTCCTTCTTCGAACCACAACCACCATATATAAATGGAGTGAAGCGCGCGCGAAATGCATTCGCATTTCCTCACGATTCCCTTCGGGGAGGTGGGGGGCATTTTTTTAGAATATTTCGAGCCCGGATCGTTGAAGTCGTCGGCTGCGATAGCCCATATACTTTCGTGACTTCCAACCTTGAGACCCTTTCAAAAATCCCGATGAATTCGCCGCTTTTCTTCAAGAAAGCGTTTAATCCACGCCATCATTCATGTACGGGTTGGAAACTTATGTTACAAGCTCCTCCTATCCTCCCTCCAGCAACTGCGATGATAATAGCACGACGATGCCACATGCAGCGCCCCCCTCACCTATTTTTTACCATGGCGGGCTGTTTGCGGCACACGTATCGACTTTTCATGCCATTATCTTCAAGTACTTTACTTCTATCAAACTTTTCAAACTTTTATAGTAAGCACCCTACGCTTAGCCACAGTTCTATGATTGATCAAGCACATCATCGATAAACGTATGGTGAGGTATTGTTTGCTTTTACGTGACAGCGATGAAAATATTCAGAAATCTGAATAATTCGTTGTGACAGCCTGTGTGTGGGGTGTGAACGCTGATATGTGTGCGCGCGTATGACTTGTTCTCTCTTTCCTTTTAAATGCGAAGCATTTCTTTGCGTACTGTAAGCACTTTTGCGTTTCTGTCTATATCTATCTATCTATCTATCTATCTATCTATCTATCTATCTATCTATCTATCTAGCCGCCTACGTCTGGGTGCTCTCGTGATGGCTTCCTTAACTTGGGGTAGACCAAAATTCGTATGGGACGATAAGAGGTATTGACGAATATGTCTGGCTCGTCATTACATGATAACGTGAAAATCCCGTCGCGTACGTCGTCAAACTCATTTCTCCAGACACGTGTGGCTCATACCCGTAAACCACGGGCCGCGGAATGCCGGGTATGCGCCACAGGACTTTGACAATTTTATCTACCCAGGAATGGCGGGAACAGGCATTGGTAATTGAAATGCGAGAGCGTTAAGAGAAACTGACATCGGTGGCTTTCACTAGTAATTTAAAGGCGACAGCGTTAAGAAAATTGGGCATTGGCGGTGTTGACGCCAGGAATACAAATAATAGAAATCAGAGTCCCAGCAGGAATCGAACCCAAGCATTCTGCGTGGTAATCAAGCATTCTACCACAGAGCCACGTCAGGTCTTGAAACTGCTTTGGAAGAACACCCAATGCAGGCGTAATGTTGGTGAAACGTATATTATGTTTGCAGTGCTGGCTATCTAGTTTTATAAACATATATGACGAACGGAGTCATGTCGGGTTAACATCAGTTGAATACATAAGCTCCATCCACTGTAGTTGGTTTACGTAGCGCAATCAAGGGCTACCATCCTTGCGAGCACAAGCTCCACATATCCAGCTTACGGCTTCTGGTGTTGGCAATACCCATGTTTCTGTTGGCATCGTTACACAACTGTAAACAACTGCTTATATGAAACATATGCGACTGTTCAACATGTCTGTGCGTGCAACATTTGTACATATCTTTAGCGTCATTTCATAACGTTTCGCTCAATAAAAAATTACAACCCAGTCACATTACCTCCGGATGCTTCGCATAACATAGATTCCCATTGTACTTGGGATCTGCCTATTTTTTTTTCTTTCTCGCTTCTTTTTCTCCCCTCCCCCCCCCGCGTAGGGTAGCAAACCGGGTACAACCTGGTTAACCTCCCTGCCTTTCCTTTGGTTTCTCTCTCTCTCTGAACAATTCACTCATTCTATGCCATATATCGTTATAAGGGGTTCGCACCGTATTGGAGCTCAATACGCTCGACCGGTCCGTCGTTTTGGTAAATAGCCGGACATAAAGCTCGTCAGACAAGGTGAAGACTTATTAAGGCGGCTACTTGAGCGAGTTGGTATCGGTTCATATTTCAATTTAACAGCGCACAACAAGAACGAGCAGACTGATAGGTGAAGGAACGACGCACACGACAAGACTCATGTTTGCATAAACTCACAATCACAATTTTCATGCCCTTTACGATACAGCTTAGCTCGCAAAATTATATGTGCACGGGCATCGACAGACGTCATCACTACGCACACATTTCCATGGGATCACAAAAATATGCGTTATACTTTATACAAGATGCCTGGCTAGGGCTGGTTTGTAGGTAATAATACGTATTTGAGAAAGAAACTATTTTTAGGAGTGAAGCTCCTTAGGCTCGCACCATGTCCGTTGTCGCTGTCGTCGTAGCTTCCCGTCGGACCGAAACACAGGTGTTACATATACCGTACATAGAGCGTTCATAGCGCGCATATAGGTTTAAAATAGACCGTATTCTGTCTGTCCATCCGTCTGTCCATCCGTCCGTCCGTCCATCCATCAATCTATCCATCCGTCCGTCCGTCCGTCCATTTGTCCGTCCGACCGTCCGTGCATCCGTCCGTCCGTCCGTGAATCTGTCCGTCCTTCCATCCGTGCGTGCGTCCGTCTATCCATGGACGGACGGACAGATCGATTTCATAAACATTCTTTATATCGTTTATCATTTCGTCAATGGAGCTTCGCTCCATCATCATCATTCACTTCGTGGATCGGCTGCCAGTTTTTCGATGCTAAGAACGTTTGAGGGAAAGAATGAGTGTGCTCTGTTCTCTTCCTGAAGCGTTCTTCGCATCGAACAAAGGTTTTCTTGTGAAATACTATTTTATGATTTTTCATCGAGCCGCAAACTGCAAGCTATGAAGTGCGAATCCGTAGACCTCCAGGTTCCTCAAAAATCAGGCAAATGCGATATTTGTTCGATGACACCACAATTACGTCTTCTGTATAGCCACAGGCAACCTAAGATGGATGAAGACGCCATAGGGGACAGCAATAAAGAAAGTTAATTTTTTAGCGGTGTTAGGCGGTTATGTCCAATGAAAGAAATTAAGTTATTCATGGGAAGAACCCATCGCAGCTTTGAGGTATAGAAAAAGCGGTCCTCAAGTAATTATTGTGACGTAATGAAATTCAGCGAAATTCAAAGGCGAAACCAAGACCGAAGCACCGATGAGCGCAACAAGCAGACGACCAGAATAATGTCACTGTGCAACACAACGGTTGCAGAGGTGTAGTTCTGCCGCGTTCGTTAACGTATGTGCATCATGCGTGCTATAATTATAAGCGCTGCCCCCCACGCCCACACAGCGAAGTCGGTTACGCTCACTTACTTTGGACGTCTCAGAAGAATATGGCAGTTGCGCTCTTCCGCTTTTCGGTTTCGGTTTCGTCGCTGATTTTCGTCGTATTTCTTTACTTCACAATTATTACTAGAGTCAGCTTTTTTCGATATCTCAGAGCTGCCGTGGGTTGACAGTAAACCAGTCTACACCCTTAAGATGGTTTCGCCGTGTCTGTAACTAACAACCTTACAGCCTAGGAAAAGGGTAGGAACCCATCGGCATGGGTGTTTTGACGTATCAAAACACCCATGCCGATGGGTGTTGCCACTGGCCTGGCACCCTTATCATGGGGTGTTTCCAATCGCCTAAACACCCTTATCACTGAAAAAAAAAGCGAAAAATAAAACGTACCAGTCAGGGGGCATGTATTTACAAATGACATCGGCATAGAAGGTGCACGCACGCCCCAAACCGTATACACAACAGAGGGTACTGTAAAGTACCCCACGGAAGGAGCATTCGCGCTTCTTTTCTTTATTGCGACGGAGCGCTCGCGCTACACAGCTTTAAAGCGACCATCTGGCATATATAGCCATAGCATCTAAAGACGCCTTTCAGGGCTGGTGGGGATATTCCTGTTCCGTATAAATGAACACGTAAACATTAACAGAATAGGCGTAAATTTATGGTGTGCTTGTAGATAGCCCTAAAAGAGACATATATCTTTTTATCTAAGCTCGCATAAGATCCCACGACTTTTTAATCAGAGAGTCCCAGTTTTCAAACGGCACGCTGTTGTATGGGCCATGGGTGTTTCGATAGCCCAACACACCCTTAACTCCTAAGTGGTGTTTTACATAGAACATAACCCTTTAACGGCTATTTGTGGAAGGAAAACACCATTGCACCCTTATTCTTGCAGATTTTGGTTAGGCAAAAGGGGGTTTTGCTTGCTTGAAAGCCCCTTAAGGGTGCAAAGTAGTTTACAGTGTTCTCCGCGTGAAGGACTTCAATTCTCTCATTTGACATTGCCGCCTAACTTCAGTAACGAAAAGTTAATATAAATTTCTTAAATACTGCCCCCCAATGATGTCTTTAGGCATCTCAAGATGCCTGCGGCTACGGAAGAAGTAATTGTGAAGGCATCAAACAAGTATCGCATTTGCCGGTTTTCGAGAATTTTGGACAGAGTTCTTGAAACACGCGCCTTATACTAGACGGTCGCTGCATAGCTGGATTGCGCGAGGGCTCTGTTTATCTGGTGTTTTATAATGCTACGTTGGGTGTATGGTTGGGAACGTACCTGAGCCTTTTATCCTGCTGTAATTTGATGCGCCGTGACCGGTAGCCTTACTTTTTCGCTGTTTTCCAGCGGTAAAAGTTTTAGATGATTGGAAACCCCCCATAATATGGGTGTTTGAATTCGTGAAAATGCCGTTTTCTTAGGGTGTGAGGGTGTTAGTTACGAACGCTCTAAAACCCCCTCAAAGGTTCAAACTGGTTTACTCTACACATTCTCAATATATGTAAGAAAGCGCCTGCTGAGGCAGGCACCTGTGGCGCCGTCTTTAGCTCCTCAATCTTCGACAATACAGAGGCCCAGATATTAAATAAATACCACCGTCAGATAATATTAATCAGAACTAACAGACAGTGACGCCAAGGAAAGTATAGGGGATGTTATTAGAATAATTGTAATGTAAATGTGAAGAAAGAAAAAAGTGGACGAAAAGATAACTTGCCACAGGCAGGGACCGAACCTGCGACCTTCGAATAACGCGTGCGATGCTCTACCACTGAGCTACGGTGGCGGTCATCCCTCCGTCCACTTTATAGGGTATATATGTGCCAGATGAAATAAAGTTTGATTTGATTTGATTTGATTTAAACTTGGGAGCGTCAGTCAGCGCCGCCTGCTGCCATTACGGCGAGTGTGGAAGACTCTTTTTGCCTGTTGGCGAGCGTGGCGTGATCTTATTACGAGCTGGCGGCTGACTAAAAATCTAATATTAGTGAGGCAGCTGACTAATAACTAATATACTAATGACTAATATTAACTAATAACTGGACTAATAATAAATACTAATGACTAATAATAAATAATAACTAATGACTAATAACGCTTGCAGTCCTGACGGATCGGGGTTCGCGCGACCTGTCGGAAAATCAAAACACCTAAACAGCTGCGCTCTGAATTCGCATTAGGCAGTATCGTAATCTACGGTAAGCTTTTTTACCACCACAATACTCTCCACTTGCCTTGCTTGCGTTTCCTTCCTTGAAAACGCGTCGTTCACGAATTTACTATCAGGATTACTATGTAACGCTGATAACATTCATGCCGTTCTTGACCAGGAAGTAACGGGTGTACGGCAAAAAATGCAAGGAAATGCTCGCGAGAAAGATGACGATTATTGATGTTTTTTTAGAGCGCATCTATACGCCTTGTAGCCACGTCGGTGCCTACAAATAGTTTCATGAGCCACGAAAATCCACAATCTGTGCTGCTTGTGCGTCCGAATGAATGTCAATGCATACCGGTAGTGTTTTAGAAAGAGCATAAGCATCTAATTTGTATTCGTGGCTAGAGGCAGGTGCCTCCGGACCTCTGGTCAGTGGACCGTGTCTATAGCGGTGTTCATAGCAACCATCTTTTACTCGTAGCGGCGCTCCTGATGGGAAGGTCTTGGTTGTACGTCGCAAGCAAAGGCCGTTTAGCATTGCAGTATTGAACCTCAATCGCATGATCTCGTTATTAGAGAGAGGGTTCAATATGGTTTTTGCGTACCAATGTCAATTGGCACCCCAGTGACTATGTACAAATACATTTCATTGATTCCAAATGGCAAATCATAGTATTTCATTCAGAAACGGTGGCTGCAGATATGGCGGCACCTGATGCTTGAGCAAGCAGCGACCTCTGTATAAAGAGTATATCTTGCTCGGGCGACTTATTAACGCTCTTTGATAGCTCAGAAGTTTAGCTGACGTGATGCAAGATGTAGCTCAAGCGTGACTTATTATCTGCTGAGAAATGCGCGTTAAACCGAATTTTCTGCCATTTCCAGGTCGCGTGCTGCAATGACGCAAGCAGATGACATGCGAAGTATAGCGCTCTGGCCAGAATTCATTTTTTTTTAACTTGTGACGGTATTTTCACTTTCATTCATCCCTTGAGAACATGTGGCAAGCTTCTTTTCGTCTTTAGCCTCCTTATAGTACGCACAGAGACCATACTAAAATTTCGCGGTTGATTTCATCCACTGACCGGGTTTCCTTGCAACGTTTCCAGCCATTATGGAAGCGAATTCGCACAACCAGTCCACGTTCCCTTGTGGAGACGCTTCTGAAATTAACGACGGACCAGGCAGCAGGAGCATTTCCTCGACCAGTGCACACAACGTGGCTGCTGCATTGCGGGAAAGCATGGATAGCCCTTGTAATTGGAAAGAATCGCAGGAGCTCACATACATGGAAGACATACCACTTGAGGACTATGAAACACCACGCGAGGAAGAATCATCACAGCGGCAGGGCTCACCGGAATCAACGGACAGCTGGACTGTGCTCATCAACTTGCCCAAACGTACTAGTCATCTCGCACGTCACATCGTCCACAGTTGGGCTAAATGCACGTGTTTGTCGATTTTAGTGATCGCCGTGTTCTTGATTTATCCTGCAGCGATATTATACAGGCATCTAGTCCAAGTACATTTGGACGTTGAGCTGCCAACAGAGCAACTGAACACTGCGCTTGTAGTGCCGTGGCGCGATCGGAAACAGGACAGCGGGCATCCTCGGATCCTCGTGTGGAAGAAAACCGGATTGGGCCAGAGGGTGATACACGATAGCGCCGTATGTGCCACTGATGACGAACACTCCGTTAAGTGCGATGTAACCCAAGACACGCACCATCTGATGACGAGTGACGCCGTTGTTTTTCTAGCCGAGCAACTGGAAGTCATCGGATTGCCTCAATTACGCACGGCGGCTCAGTTCTGGGTTTTCTGGGCTAGTACTCGCTTGACTTACCGTGGTGACACCGTCAATGAAAATGCACAATTCCCCTATGCCGCTCATTCATTCAACTGGACAATGGCGCACAGGAAGGAGGCGGATATTGTTTTATCTTACAATACATGGCGGTGCGTCTCCGCCAATGGTACAAAGCAGCCTACCGACACCACGTCTCGCGAAATGAAGAATGACGTTGCCTGGATCGTCGGCAGCTGCGAGCTGCGTCGCTTGTCGAGTGACATACGTGCTAGGCGTGAGAAGAAGGAACTCGCTCGAAACAGCTTGGGAGGAAAGGTGGGCATGCAGCTGTTTCAAGACTGCGGAGAGGACCAGTGCTCGTCGCCTGAGAAGTGCATCCGGCATATCGCCAGCAACTACCACTTTCTACTAGTGTCACTGAAACCCGACTGCTTCCAGAGCCCCTACGAACTCATATACGCCGCGTTCCAGTACAACGTGGTTCCCGTCGTGCTGGCGCCACCGAACACTACCCTAAATGTTCCCGCCCATTCGGTCGTCAGCACGTCAGACCTGCAGGACGTTGGGGAACTTGCTACACGTCTGCGAAATCTCTTGCACGATCGTGGCTTGTATGAAGACTACTTTGCCTGGAAGCAGAATTGTTCTTGGTCGCCATCCGAGGACGAACTCTGTCCGCTGTGCCGTGCAATTTGGAAAACACCCGCCTTCTACCGGCATTCCCACCCAAACGTTCAAGAATGGTGGTCTAGTGGCTCGCGATGCAAGGATGTGCCGCTGTACGGGCTCGACAACGGATTCATGATAGAGCCCTGACATTATCACTAAGGAAAGGCCGCTTCCAGAGATTCGGAAGCGGCTCGGTCATGTGTCTCTCACGTACAGCCACTCAATTCTTTTTTAACCTGAACGCGTGAGCGTCGACCGCCGAGTCGATAAGCGCCATATGATGAACTACAGCGGCAAAATGAATGAGAATACGCGCAAGCGCGCATTGAACATTGCTGTGCAGCTTTCGTCTTCCATGCTGTTATGCGAAACGGACCCAACCCCACCTGCTTTTTTTTTTTGTCCTGCTTTTGGTTGCAGTTGCAGATCTCTTCGTTGCCTCTGGAAAGTGTAGCGTCAACCGCAGGAAAAAAATGCTGATACACACATATAATAATCAGTGGAATCTGTGGAATATCACACCCCCCCTCCGTCTCAAGCGCGACCATTTGACCTTTATTATAACTTGATCACAGCGTTTAGAAAAGAAAACAAGATGACGATAATGGCGCTCAAAAGAAGCAGGTGGTGCCTGGTTAGTAGAACAACCTAGCAGAAAACAGCTGCGCATGACTTATGATCACATGCACGTGTGTATTCTGGTTCATATCGCTGCTGGCTCCGTCATGCGGCGTTTATCGACTGGGTGGTCGACGGCCGCGCGTTCAGATTAAAGAATTCGGCGGCTGTACATCGGGCTACAAGACCACATAGTGTGGCGCTTCATTTACTTCAACTGAAAGTGCAGCTCTTGGCACGCATATAATATTTCTTTACAGTGCTTCACTGGAATCGCGGTTACACCACTGCATTTCTTGCCTAGCGTGTATATTTTATAAATAAAAGCATGTTTTATACATTGACAATTGCTAGTTTTCTTGTGCAAACAGAGTCACGGTGTGGTAACGGTGAAGAACGCAGGAAGTTGACCGCCAAAGCACTTCAAGCTTTACTCGGTGAACGTGAGCCCAGCGAAACAAATCTTTCGCGCTTGAGTTGGCACAGTGGTTGGTGGGCACGGCAATCGAAAGTTTGATCCTTCGGTGAAATGCTTCAATTCCTGAAAAGGCGCCGTCACAATTTCCAGCGTTATCGCTTATGCTCGAGCATTTGCTATAGAGAGTACTGAACCGTGTGCGCCATCTATACAACCTGAGTAAACATTCGAAAACACCCAAGAAGATTCCCCTATATTCAAGCGCGGACGGCGCCTATAGTTACAACACGTGTAACTCGTTTAGCCGCTGAAATACGGCCAAAACAAAGAAAACAGGAAGACCCCGATATTGGTTCAATATAGAAGAGACCGCAGGGGCTAGAATTTGTGGGATTCATCTTTCCCGCTAGCTGAAGCGCGTATTCTTTGAAAGGTGAGTGAGACTACTTAACCTTGGTGACAAGCAGTCTGTACTTTTGGCGCAAAATCTTTAAAGCTACACGATTCATCTTGGTAGCCCCCGCAAAGAGCCTGTCGGGTCGAAACAAAGCCTTCTGGGGGACGTAGAATTGAATGAAGCATGATCTACAAATTACGTATACACTTTGCGAATGCCGCTTTCACTTGATTTGATCGCAACAGATACGTGTAGCACCTGAATAAATGTATGTCGTAACGATGTTGTGGTAGTATGATACGGCTCCAGTTTAAACAAGGAAGAAAAGCCAAAATGACTGATAGATACTAGCTCGACCGCGCAGGTTGTAACGCTGCTTTTGCGCCGTGTTCTATCGCCGCGTCCGCTATCCTCCGCCGTGGGAGAAGCTGGGGCACCCAAAGCCAACCCGCGAAATTTCAAATCATCGGAAACAAGGCTTAGCAGGCGTCGCTGAACAAAAAGCACATCTAAGTAATAAAAAAGTCACAGTTTCGCCGCAAGGGCGAAGCAATGAATGCGATAGCAACAAATTCGAATGCCACACGAAGAACGACTAGCAGCTAGATACTTGCAGCGCACCGCTGAAGCACATAGAAGGACGCCCGAAGAGAACGCGCATGTATACGCAGGACAAGCGTTAACTAACAACTGCCACAGCTGTTACGCCTTTGTCGACAGTGTCGACAATGCAGAAACCGACGCTCTTAGATATTTCTTTTTCTTTTAAACTGCGGCGCATGGAATGACCTTTCTGCGGCTCCTGCGACGCGGTGAGGTCTGAAGCAAAGTGTGCCCGGCGGTCTTTTTTTTTTCTGCACATTTTGAGTACGTAAAGAAAGGGACCACTTTTTTGTGCTGGTCCCAAGTGTAGTTTTCAAATTGAAAGAAATTGTAGGAGCGTTGCATAATTCAGAACACGCTCATGCTCCTCCGAGATCTGCGTACCTCCAGCGGTAGATGGTGTATATAAATAGCTCGCCGTTATTCTGACTGCGCACGCATGGCACCTGGTAGAGCTTCTAATGCAGTGCGCTGTGGAGCGAGGGGTCGCTGGTTGTAATCCCCGGTTGGGAGCTTCGCAATCTTTTTTTTCGCTAGATTTGTTTATCTTTGCGCCTTTTTTGTACTTATACATACATATATATATATATATATATATATATATATATCCAGGACATGTGACGGTGATGGCAACGGCCAAAAATGCGCCGAGAGTGTCCATATAATTGCTATCACAACAAAAGGCGAAGAGCTGTTCGTTCTGTGGAATCATTTCTAATTTAACTTTTTCCGTGAATTTTACACTGCTGCAGCGGGAAGTGAACGACATCGCGCATCCGTCGAGGTTGCTCGGCTAACCCTTGCCACTCGCTCAGCGACGTCGCAGGTCTTATGAATTCCACTAAAAAACACCATTTATGTGCCAGAACATGGTAGCCTAAGGCTTTCTTGAACTTCTTTACCGTTGGGTAATCAGAACGCCTCAATTGTTATGATTTCGCTTTCGTTTCTTCAGTTCCTAAAAGGACCTATGTCTCAATCCCTGTTACTGTTCCCTTAAAAAAAATGGCGGTGTCTTAACTCAGTTATGCCTGGGTGTTCGTAGGCAGAGGTACGGTTAATCATATTGTTTAGCTTGGTTCTCTGTATGGTTACGCTTCTCCAGGCGTGCGGCTTGTTCTTCCTCCGTCTCCTCAGCTCCCTGCCTCCCTTTGGTTTCGCTCCGACGACGAAGCCTGGATTCTTTTATTCTCTGCGACTCATTTTACACATCTGCCGACAGATCCCACCAACCCGCCCCTTCTATATATACGATGCAATGACGGCTCCTGCTCTGTTGTTGCAGCGCAGTTTCACCGCCCCCCCCCCCCTTCCCCTCCCCCTCTGACGTCATGCCAGAGAGCGCGGCGAGCGGCAGCGCTGCCAGCTGTGGCAGTTGCTAGGCAACGGCTTAGCTCACGGTGTGGCCACCGGTAGCGAAACAGCGAGAATACGGCCAATGTAGCTATCTCAACAAAAACCTTCTCCTTCATCACGGTAGCACTAGAGGAACGTGAAGGCGCCATCCATTCGTTGTGTTTTGTGATGGACGGTCAGCGTCTTGGGAACCCACCCCACAGAGTTTGCGGCGCCCGAGTATCTCGCTGACGATGGTATAGAGTGCTGACCACGAAATATCTGGAAATGAATCACTCAGTGTGGAAACTCTGACACGACGATTTTCTCTAATCGCCTAATCCACTCGCTGAACAAGATAATCGGTTGACTCTAGCTTCCTTCCCTGCCCGCCTGCATCTTGGAGGTCTGTGCATCCTGCTTCAAGTTCCCTGCACTACTACAGCACTTTAGTGTAACTCATGACTATACTCCGTTTCACAAGCTGTTGGCAGTGCAGCCAAAGGTAGAGCTCTCTCGTCCAATCAGGGCTGCCTGAGCACAGTAAATAGTCCCTCAACTATTTTGGCAATCCAGCACTATTTTGCACACTACAAACGCATAACGTGACAGTATGGTACGGATTGATGTTTTAAAGCGTCCAAAGTGTTTTAATAATTCGTGAAATGAATAGAAAAAGCCCGCATGGACGCGGCTGAGCGGAGGCTTGTTGTGAGGTGGTGATGCGCCGCATTTCGGCCAAACATGGCGTCGCCCGAGTTGGTCGTGTGTGTGCAACGCGTCCCGCAAACTGTCGCCGGTGAGCCATCCATCGAGTGTGCGCGATTTTCCCAAGCTGGCGAAGCAGATAACTTTAAACGCTAGCGCTTCGCGTCGAGTGCGGGGGAAAGTGCAAGCTTGGATTCACTCACCAAGAGGACGGAAAAACCTATCCAGGTGAGCGAGCGAACGCTCTGTCGGTGGAAAGCGCTGGCGGGGAACGCGGGCAGTCCTACCACCGAACAAGCGTTTTATTGGAAAGGCCGTGATCGGGTGAAGAAGCTGGACGATTTTGACCTGAGCGTCTTTCGATTGGTGGTGTACGTCTTTTTTGAGGGAGGTGAAATTCCAGCCATCGCCAAGGTGGTGCAGCGTTTCGAAGAGGACGAGACGCTACGGCCGTGTCCACAACGACGATGCAGAGGATGCTGAAGCAGCGTGGCTTCAAGTACAAGGAACGCTCTCGGAACGCATTTATCAAAGAAGCGAGGCGCATTGTGCAAAGTCGCCGCCGGTTTCTGCGGAGCTGCAACGCCAAATACAAGTTGTGGAGGACGATGAGATGTGAGCCCTCCCTAACGGCCTCATGGCAATCATTGCGTGTTGCTTACAGGACGGGATCATTCAGTACTGTTGAAGTGAGAGTAACAAACATAAAAAACAAAAAAAAAACATTTTTTTATGTCGGAAAATAAAGCATCGGATTGATTGATTCTATGAATCGCTCGTTAATTGACTCAATGATTCACTTAAATTGATTGATTGAATGATTAAAGTAAATATTTTTTTATACCCGTGGCGTAATCAATTAAAAAAAATCTCTGATGTGACGAAAATTCATAGGGAACAAGTGACACTAAATATTAATAGACAAAGCCAGTTCCTTTGGAACGGAAGTCGGCCCGTCAAAAAATAAACAGATCAGATGAAGATGGTGCCAAGCGCCACCTGCTACAAAATTAAAAAGTTAATTAGTATAGTACACATTTTTCCACCCAGGCGGGGTCACTTGTCAGATTCACGGAAGCGACATTCGCGTAAGAACACAATTATGTAGTGCGCTCTGTCGTGATTGGCTGAGGGCACACGTACCTTCCACTGTACTGCCAACAGCTTGTGAAACGGAGTATAGAGACCGGATTATAGGCAAATGCCTATTTTTTTTTCCTTGCGTTCCTATCGCGCCACTTTTATATATGAGCATGAATTAGGGGTAACGGAGGGTTTTTAGTGTTTTTATAGTGCCTATAAACGCCTATTTTTGGGGTTTGTGCCTAAATGTCAATAAGTGCCCAGAAATGCCTATTTTCAAAATTAGTGCCTATATGAACGCTATTTAGCCTCAAATTTTGCTTTCGAGTACAGTTTGAGACCGTAATTAATGTTACCGGGCAAATTTGACGTTTCGGTACTCTATGGGGTGCCACAACGTAGTTTTCTAGTGCAACAAACTTCCGGGAAGCAACCGGTAGCAGCAGTGAAATGGGACGCGCCGGCCACCTTACCCCACCGCACTGACATGGCGCGAGCGGTTGGAGCAGGGGAGAGGAAAAGGCGCTATTTCTGCAACCCTAAATGGGAGCACGTCCCAGCGTGTACAGTGGAATGGGGAGAGGAAAATAAAGGCGGGAAGAGGAGAGGGGAAGAAGAGGAGAGTGGCATCTATGGCCGAGGACGTGGCGGGCGGCTTTTACCGCCGGTTTTCCACTCCAGTGTTCCCATGTAATTGAAGCACCTCCATGGAGTGCCGTCAGGGAAAATAGAAAGTAGGTAAAAAAAATTGGACGCGTATCTGCGTGCTTCGCTGCAAATGTCGTCGAAAGACGATAGTCTTGTGCCGACTGCACTGCATGAGCGGCATGAGTACCACAATTTAATAGCTGGGCTAGCCGCTGGGCTCGTTTTTCGGACGTTTTCCGGGCACGCTTAGACGGACGCCGGCGTTTCTCCGCTGAAATTTGGTCGTCGGTCTTTTCTCTGCGTTCTCTGATCATGTCTTGTAGAGTGGGTCGTATTTCATCAAGCGGTCATATATGTTTTGCCTTGCCTGAGACAGCGCTCTTCTACGATGAATCAGCCGCATCTGGTTGGCATTGATAAAACAGAAGAGGACGCCATCTACAGCGCTACCGGGGAACATTGGCTTGTGTTGAACTATGCTGCTGCCAGGTGGCAGCACCACAGCGTGGAAGTTAAATCACTGGGCGGAGACTTGTTTTGTACACAGTGGTGCATTTTCAGCGCCGCGTAATAAACATTAGGATCTTTATAATTACGTATCCATAGATTTTGTTTTAAAGGAACACTGTGAATAGTACTAAGGTATTGATGTTGTGCCTCAGGTATGCGTAATATTTGATTTTTAATAGCCCACGCTCACCACTTTGAACACATGCTTTTCGGTCAAGATTGGAGGTCGTAAGGCAAGGGGTTAAACTTTGGCCAGCTAGCTGAATCGTGCGACGTGCCGACAAACAGACAAACAGACAGACAGACAGACAGACAGACAGACCAAAATTTCTTCGTTTAGGTATCCCAAGAAAGACTATCGTCTTTAAAAATCAGATGTGCACATGGCTTTTGTTTCGTTTTGTAATTTACTCTTAAAGGGCGCTTCACCAGGTCACATGAGAAATTTTAGTCAGATACTGGAAGTGTTCGCGTGCCCAATGAAGAGCTTTGTACCACAAGAACTTTTTAATTGGTTCATTACGAGCCGCGAAAGCATGATGCCGGTAGGTGAGCTTGAAACCTTTGCCACTCGCAAGCCAAGTTCCTTCCCTGCCCTCTTCGGTATCAGAGAAACTCGGAGCCGGAAGATCACACGACGTTGACGCATCAACACGCCATGCGCACGCAAGATTACACTATGTGCACATGACATGCCCAAGCCAGGTCGTGCGCACAAGCGGTGTTGTATCGTTTCGGCGTTCGCTCTATAGTGTACTGCCTGTTTCCGTGGGATGGATCCGTCTATGCGTTTGGAGAGGCTGGCATGGATCCTGTATCCTTACCACGACACAGCGCGTCGCACAGCTGGAACTGCTGTAAGGGACGATGCATCAAAAACATGCTAAGCGTTATCAGGGCTGGCGCCGGCACGACGCGGGAACGGCGAGAACACGAACACAAAAGAAATATAGGCAGCTAAGTCTCGCATCGCTCTCGATTCGAAGAAAAAACTAAAGAAAAATGCGCACACATTCCGTTTGTATGTTTTAATATTTCTCTTAACTTTCATTCTTCTATTCAAGCAACGGATTGCACAAATTACACATGTAGCCTCGAATAATTCTCGCAGTTTCATGTACTACTGTGACATACACAGGACCATTCCTTGTTGAACTTCACCTCCCCCACATTGGTGCGCGCGCCCGTGAGATAGAGGGCACGAGGCATTCAGTCTGACATTTCACCTCCTTCCGGGGAGCGTAGCGTTGCAAATCTTGGCAGACGTGATCGTTAGCGCAGTGCATGCATTACACTTCTAGCTCGAAACACTCAAACCTGGTAAGGGGCCCTTTATGGTGTTCACAAAAAGGGAGAAATTGACTCTGCGCTATTAGACCCGGCTAATACAAGGCTAACAGACCCTTCTGGCCTTTTAGCGGTCTGGCTATTGAATCCTGTGCCGCCCAGGAGCGTGTTTATTCGATGATGGACACTTAACTTACTATTCCGGACAATAAAAGGAGAGACCGTGTTCTGGAAACCGTGCCCGAAAAGGGACCAATTGCATGGCTATGTTAAATCATTAACGCCTTTGTACAATCGTAAAATATAACATTTGTTTGCTTTCCTGTCGTAGACCAGGTCGCGCACGTCCTTATTCGAAAATTTGAGTTTTTGTAAAAATTTATTGTGCCTATATTTACGATTTTCGGGGCCTAAAACTGTGTTTTTCCTGCCTGTTTTTGGCGCCTAAAACACGATTTTAGTGCCTAAAAATCTGACCTATACTCATGACAATTGTGCCGTACACACTGCCAAATCGTCGATGAATTGCAGCTGCACTACACCCCTCGGCATGCAGAAATTGAATTACCTCACGCACCTCACACTTGGCAGTAAACTGTGTTATCCTAGGCACATTTAGATGGCCGCTGCGCGTTCAGAAGTAAAAGCTGCGACCTAATGCGGTGGGCGGGCATGCTAGAGAGATTGCGCCCCACATGTTAATACATTCCGTCATTGGGTATTCGCTGTGTCATTTATTCGGTGGCCAATCGGACCTTGAAAAAAAAATGTACACTGCTATTAAAGATTGCACATTATGTCATTTATACCTTCCTTGTCTTCACCGTCTGTCGGTTTTATTAGGTTGTGCTTAAAAAGAATGAGCCCCTGATCCAACCCTCATCTTTCATTTTCTTCCTGAGAATGGTATGAAAACCTGAAGCCTAACACGGTGTTGTATAATCTTTGCCTTTCTTGTAGAGTCCTTGCGTAACGCCCAAGTTTTTTATGCGTTTCGCTCTTTTGCAAGACGTCTATATGTCATGGTAAATGTACAGGCGAGTGACAATTTGAAGTTTTATGAAATATTGGCATGTGTGTTGCCGAAGGGGACTATGCTTTGTCTCATTTTCCTACGGCGCTTCACATTGAGCTGACTATGAATTTTGGTACGGCAAGCATGCTTAAAGGGCCCGCCAACAGGCTCCTACTTTTTTTGAACACCCCCCAAACAAGCTCGCCAATTCGTACAGTAGACCGCGGCGACCACGTTTCCCGAATATTACAGCGCTGCGCGCCGCGCAGACCCTCCATTTCGAAAAACAATTCCCGCGCTGCTTTCCTACACCTGACCCATCCTCCTTGTACGCGCAGTGACGTCAAGTCGGCGATCGCCGACCTGACGTGGCACTGAGCTCGTCGATTGGTCTTTTGCCCTACGAAACAGCGCCTTGGCCCTACGGTGGTGCAGTTTCGGCCGCGCAGTACGCATTTTCATTTTCCTGTGCTGCCCTCTGCCTATTTGTAGAGCCCGAGACTACCGGGAGAAGCGGTATTGCCAGAACGAAAGCCTCCGAGATAAAGAGACGTCTCGCTACTTTACCGCTAGGGAAAGGGTCGTCTCTTCGCATCGCGCTTCCTCCCTGCGCATGTAGGGGGAAGCCCTGCTCGGTCGTTGGCTGCGCGCCGATGACGTATCACTGACGTCGTGTCACGTTGCCGAAGTGGGCGGAGTCACGACGACGGGCTACGCCTCCCCATTTCTACAGCGGAGAAGGGTGGCGAGGCCGCGCGAAAATTTTGAAACCAGCTGAAACGGATGTTCTAACCCCTGTAACTTCCTTATTATTGCGCGTATTCGCAAAATTCTTGCAGCAGCAGGTTCACATAGCAAAAGTGCACATATTTCTCTCTATAAATGAACTGCAGTAGAGTACGCATTTGGGCTGGTTGGTTCATGATTTGCAGTAGAAAACAGCGCTACAAGACGGGACAAAGAAAGGACACAAACCACGGCGCCGTGGTTTGTGTCCTTTCTTTGTCCCGTCTTGTAGCGCTGTTTTCTACTTCTCTCTATAACAATTTTTGGACCTCGGGGTTGTTGACGGGCCCTTTAACCATGGTAGACATTTAAGGTCGGCCTGGCGGAAATGAACAAAGACATGAGGAATGAAGATGCTTGCATATAGCCAGCAGATGAAACAGAACGTGGAGAGAGACAGCAGTGTCATATCAACAGATATAGACGATCAGGAAAGGATTCGAGTACGACAACCATAAGCATCACGCCAGCTTTCTTGGGCTTCGAACAACGCCTCAGATAGGCGTCTTGTAGACTGGCATATAGGAGAACTCGGTAACACTACGTTTGCTTCAATGGAAGATGTATTAAAATTCTTCAACAGGTGATGTAACTAAAGTAAACCATCCAGGGTATTGTAGTCTGTAGTTGGCAAACGCATGAAGAGGAACAAAGGGTCCTAAAGGGGAGTTCGGGCTGAAGACCAAATGGCCTACGACACCAGCCTTATGAGCAATATATTCCTAATATTCAGCACGGCTGCAAACATATATTTGCAACAAATGTATGATTTTGTCCATTTAAAGGCATTGTTTTGGCATCGCAGGCTGTTAAGCTCGCAATGTTTTGTATCACCGCATATTATTACAACTGAGAAAGAATGTGCCACATTACGCAATCGTTTACTGACATTTCCATTAATGGCTTCTTGAATGGGAGAATGTGACTATAGCCCGCACTGATAAAGTTTATATCTTACAAAAAGAGCTATACGACTAATAGAAGTGGTATCATGCAGTCATCCCTCTGCGCCTTGCTTTAAGAAACATGAAATACTAACGCTAACAAACGTCATGAAAAAAAAGGGAAATTCTTAGTTATAAACAGGTGCGATCTAATCCTGCAGGGTTTTAGCCGAGGCATCTTTCGAGCGAACACTGTCACAATCTACGGCATGGGGCTTATAGCCCTTTACGGCCTGACCCGCACAAACGTGTGGGTCAAAAAGACGCTCACCGAACGGCACCTGTTTCAGTTTCGGTTTCATAGTTCCATGCCGCTGAAGTCAATGTTTAAGGGAATATATCTGTTTCAGTAGTTCAATAATTTCGACACCAGGGGGGCGAGCAATCTTCCACAAAAGAAGCCGTCTGAGCACGTGCGCCGATAGCAGCTACCTCGGATGTTTAAAACAACGCTCCTTCTTGTTATACATTTTTTTCAGGAGTGTATGCATATGAAAGCAATATTAACACTTAGAAGAACATGCTTCGTTAAAAAATTCACACGTTCTTACCACACACGCTGTGTACTCACGCGTGAAAAAGTCACCCGCACGTTTGTGCGGGCTGGGCTTTAGTCCTCGTCAAATGCATGGCAAAGCGGTGCAGGTTGGCTTGTTCGCGCGCTGTTGCGCCTGCGCATTCTGTTCTTTTTTGCGAATAGCTTTCTTGGTATCGTATTGGCACTTATTTGGTTAGTGTTTCCTGGTGTTTTCTTATATCTAAAGTTAGCGAGGCGACGCGATGATTGTGATCACCATTTACGCAAAAAAATATTAATTTTGTGAGTGTGTTGTGACAATATGCATTATATACAAAAGAATTAGATTTTACATTGCCATATAGATTTTCAGTATCGCCGCTGAATATGTCAGGATAATAAATAACAGTGAGGGAACCAGCTTTTGTGCGCGCTGAATTTTTTTACACATGCAGAGATTTTCAAACCAGAGAATGACGAAGACATAGAAGAGATATTGAGCCTCCTTATGTCTTGCGTCAGACTCGGGTAGGGATCACGTTGACTTTCCTGAAGTGTAAAAGGCATAGACAAGTGATTAGACTCAGCTGTGGCACTGATGATTTGTATACAGCTTGACATCTGCACATCACTGCAGGCTGTCAAGTATAGATTCTTCTTCAAGAACGCGTTGTATGAAGTGCAACTTATACCTGTGCCTCACAAGTGACACACAATACTTTAAAATGTTGCATTCGCAGCGCTGAACACGCATTTTTTGCTTTGTCCTAGCCGTTATGAGTGTATTCCTCGCTGCAGTGAATCACATCAATAAAAGCCCAGCCCGCACGTATGTGCGGGTCTGTTTTCTGGGGCAAAAACACCAATTCTTACAGTTTAACCTTTGAAAACCTAATTACAATAGAGGACACATTAATAATTTTCTAGCAAGTTAGCCATTTTTCTGTTACCATTGTTCTCGGGCAGGAAAAGGATACAAAAGAAAGACCACTTAAAAAGTTACAGCACCTATAAACTAACGTATCACATTCCGAGTTTTTTAAACGAACGTCCTTTTGCAGCTGCTCTGATGGGGGGACATCGGCATAAAAGAAAAGATACGCTCAAACTTACTATCTATACAAACAGAATTCTGCGAATAGTTTCTTGCAGACGGCGGGCTTTTTACCTCGAGCTTTGAGAGCTTTGCTCTTAAAAACTCTCATTTATGCTTATCTTTTTTTTCATCTACAGCACTGTCAATTATAACACTAACCATTGTGTTATTCTGTCAGGATTTGATGGAATTTTTGTAGGCGCCTTGTCAGGCTCTTTCGCTTTTTCACCGGTCGCCTTGGTAAATTTGTACTTTGTTTTCGTTTGAAGTAAACTTCGACTTGAAGATTAAAAGAACGCTTTTCTTGCGGTCGCTTTAGTACAAGGATGGCCCTGTATAGACATCGTGAATAAAGAAATTAAGTGTAACGAGGATGACGAAAGGCCACTATAATAGGGTACGCGTTTGGTCTGGCTGGTTCATGTTTAAGAGAAGAAAAACAGCGACAGAAATACAGGACAGCAAAGGGCGCACACTTTTCCTGTGTTTCTAGCACTGTTTTCCCACTCGTGGCCCTTGTAAGTTCAACGGCCATGCCTGCGGGTGATGTGGTCAACTAATGGTGGCTTTGTGGTGTACCATAGTAAGGGTGTGCTGAGTGGTTAGGCCACATGCACGCAGCGTGCACCTTAACAGGTGTTTTGGTGAGACACAAGAGAGAGAGAGAAAGAGAAAAAAAAACAGTCTGAGGAAAAGTGCAGTGCTTGCCTTAAACTAACGATTTCGATGGCAGCTAATGGTCCTGCGGGCCCTGGCGGTGGAGAGCAAATGACCGGGCCAGGCAACCTCGCATTCTTCTAGAGAATCTCTTATTCATGGTACACAGAAGCGAAGCCAAAGATGAACATAGATATAAGGACTATATGCCAGTGCTTTGCGGCGTTGCATGACGGACACTTCCCGCTCTTGACAACATGCAATCCTGAAATCGAGAGAAACAGTGATCGGTTGTTACAGTGCACAGCTATATATCAGCTGTATACATTTACTATTGTAACTGATAGGTGCATACAATAGAAAATTGGCGAAAGCTTTTATTAGTTTGGCGAGAAAGAAAGAGTCGCTTTGCCTATGCAGTTTGTGATCTTCATAGAGTTCCTGAATTGCGGCAACTCCGCGTTCGCCCTTGACAGTATGCTTGGCCAAATAATAGCAGGCTAAATACAGCGCATAGCGCTGATAGCATGCGATAAAGATTGTCGTACGAGCCCATGATGTCTCGGAATGCACCTGAAATTTGGAAGAAAAAGGAACACGCATCAGCACATGCAGAATCTAAGCTGTAGGACAGTCGCTCTCGGCAAAGATGCACAACTGCTACACTCGAAATTAAGAACTCATCGCCTTAAATTTTGCTTAGTGGACCTCTCACGTCCACCTGGTTACTATACTGCACCCAGTGAGAATTTTTTGGGGAAGTAGAACTGCTTGAAGAAATGATCGAGGACTGTTGACATACATGTTGTTGACTGTTGCATGCCAAGCACTTTTTCTTGGTCAATCAAATCTATCTATCTATCTATCTATCTATCTATCTATCTATCTATCTATCTATCTATCTATCTATCTATCTATCTATCTATCTATCTATCTATCTATCTATCTATCTATCTATCTATCTATCTATCTATCTATCTATCTATCTATCTATCTATCTATCTATCCGCCTACATTTTGGTGACCACGTGGTCGTTTTATTAACTACTTGATCTCATATATACCAGAGGTGGCACGGTGTGACATGAATGTGGGAAGGAGACATGTCATAACATGAATGTCATGTAGATAATAAGTTCTTGGTATGCTAATGGTGGTTTTATTCACTTTATCAACACCAATAATGACATGGCACGACAGTACATATCGACCAATGGCAGGTCATGGCATGAATATGGTATCATGCGTCGCGTGTCATGAAAGGTCGTGAGGCACATTACAACGTGTTAGCAAGATCGCAGTTGTTTCAATAATTTCATACGTACAAAAATAGGCGTGGTACGACATTATCACATGCCAAATTTGAATGGAGGTAACGACCTCATTGTCATGTCATGCATGTCATGTACGCAAGGACATGCTGACAAGGTCTTCGTGCTTTCGTGGTCGTTTTATTTAGAGGCAGGGTGCGAGCCTGTTGGTACATTGACATATTGAAATCGGTAAACGCACAAAGACAAGGACAACGAAAACGACACACAAGCGCTACTTCCAACTAAGATTTATTGTGACGCAAACATGCCATATTGACACGCGCGTTTCGTATTATACTTTTGCTGTATTTGGTTTACGCCCACAGAGACTGTAAGCAATGCTCAGCGCAAACCGCGCCTCATTTCTAGAAGCTTCGCGATTACTGTAGATCGTTGTGTTAAGATTGCGCGCAAGACGCGAACACGCGAGCTTATTCCAGAGCTTTCACGACAACCAGTGATAAGGCTGGAATATTCGAAGACTCTTGTATAAATGTCGACGCGCTTGACCGCTTGTCAGTTGATCGACGGCCGACGCTCCGTTCGCCGCTATCAGTGCCAGTGCTTATTGCTGTAATCTGACTTTCCGTTTACCGGCCACAAGTTCGGCCTAATAAACAGTTTCATCTTGAACATACCGACTGCTGCTTGGGTCAACGTCATGACCACGTGACAATATATTCGGTGCATGTTAAAGAACCCAAGGTTGTCGAAATTAACGGAGCCCCCCCACTACGGCGTCCCTAAAAATCATGTCCTGGATATGGGAGGTTAAATCCCAACAGTTATTAATATATTACAAACGCGTGATATATGTAGTTTTTTTTGGCTCATCACGTGGTAACATCGAATGCTATAGAACAACGCTAGCGAACTTTTTTCTTACAGTTTTTTTTTCGTCTGTTTCTAAAGATTAGAGTCGTAACGTACGCGCGAAAAACTGCGACCAAGAAAAAAAATATGCATGAAACCGTGCAAGAAACGCTTGTGGCACAGTTCATGAATGCGCTATCAAAGGGAAAATTGACAGGGGGGGAGAAGGTGCCGTGACATGAACATGAGTTTTAACAAAATCTGGCCCCCCAAAATGGCTAGGAATGAAGAACATAGGGGGCTTAACGACGGAGGTCGTCAAAAGGTGAAAAGGTATAAATAGAGGGGACCATTAAAAGGTTCAAAATTAAAAAGTAACAGCAACAATAAAAGTAATTGGCTTAGCGAAAACGCACGGTCGTTCTTCGAGAGCGACACAGAGGGCCCGCTGACACAACTGGGTCCGAGCTGCTCTCTACACGACGACTAATTGTGCCTCATTCTGTCTAACGATGTGTAATATATAAGTCCATTGAGATATCTGGCTAAAATTAACACATAACTTCAAATGGGTAGCGCATAATACACGGATACAAAAGGTAGAGACGTAGACAGCACAAGCGCTAACTTCAAACTACGTTTATCTCGGAACACGCAAGAATATATACTATCACAAATCACAACGATCTTTCGCGTTTCTATTATTAGCAATTTCTTCTGAGACTGCAAATGGCCAAGATGTGCTGTTATTGTTCGTCACTTTAGTGGCAAATCTGTGCTAGCTATATTGCCCGGTATTCTGTGAAAATTGAGGTGCTTATGCGGATTGTGTGAGTGACTCTGGGGAGGCAAGCACCTTCGTCTGAAATAGCTGCATGCCTTTTTAGTCCTGATGCCCCTACACACTACAATGTCCGAAGAGAAGAACGAATGAAGGAAGCCACCGAAATAGGATTGAGGTGTGCCTCTATTTCCATTAGAACTTTTCTTGGATAGCTTTTTTTAAACTTTGCTAGTAACAGAGATAAGTTGGTAGAAAGTTGGTTGGTAACTTACAAAAGTGGTAGAAAAGCTGGTAATCTAGAACAGCTGGCATGGTGTGAGGTGACCCTCACATCATATCAGCTGTATAAAAACAGCACCTAGTACTGAGTCAGAATAATACCATGTGTCTACGAATACCAGACAGCGGAATTCTATTGGAGCGTGCTACTCAGGATTACGGGTTACTCAAACACAGTTTTGTCAGCGTGATAAATGAAATATAGGAAAGCAGCCTAGATCAATATAAAGAAAGTTTGACATTGATTGTGATTATTAAACAGAAATGTTGGGCGATCAAACGGTCTTCTGCAATTACTATCACTCAAGTTATATGGTACTCACCTATGAGCATCGGCCCGGCGACATGCAGTGGCAACGCAACGATGCCAGAGACACCCCAGCAGAACGATAGATTCGAAACACCAAGTGAGTCACTTAGTAGTACTGGCTTCATGGCAGTCACACAGCCTGTTGTGATTCCCGTGGTCACTGCAGTGGCTATGACGTTACCTAGAGCTGTGACATGCGGCATCGCGACGAAGCAAGCAGACGCTCCCAGAAGACACAGCGCCACGAGAAGTCTTCGGCACAGGCACAATGAGTCCCATATAAACGGGAGTGTCAGACGGCCCGCTATCTCCGCAGCGGCTACGTAGGTCACAATGGGCAGGGCTTGACTCTCGGAGGCTCCTTTGTCCTCGGCGTAGTCAAGAACCGTTGTTTCAAACGTGTTCGCAATGTAATCTATGAGACCGAATGTTGGAACGAGGAGGTAAAATGTTGGACTTCTTAAGAGACCGAAAACAGTGGCGGCAACCTGGCCATCAGCTGCAGCGTTTTCCGGCGTGGGAAATGCTTGATTATTACTTTCTGGAGAGGCGTCAAAATGTTGCGCATATTTGATCTGTCTGGTTGTTTCGCCATATTCGCACGGCTGAAGCACTACACCTAGAACAGGGCTTTTATTACCGCGTGCTTCTTGATTTAGGGACGGCTCTAAATGAGGTAGAACGAAGATTGAAGAGTGAAAGTACCTGCCAAAGAGAACCTGATGCGCAGGAGAAATTCCACCATCGTTGTACTGTCGAATACTAAACAATGCGGTTTTATCTGTATCGCTAATACGCCTACAATCATGCGGCAATTGAGATACTGCTTCTACGCTAACTAAACATTTATCGGTGGTACACAATTTATATGGAACATCACGAAGCTTTCGTTGAGCTACGAAGGTACAACCTTCCCGCGAGCTATTTGCAAGACACCCTTCGAAAGAGCAAGACTGGACAATTTCTGAAGCTCGGCTGTTGGTGCCACTCGTCAAAGGCAAATTGGATATGTCATGCTGAGCTGCAACAGCGTGTATGTCAACTCTGGTGTTTTGATTACGCGCCGCTTTTTTGCAGAAAGAAAATCTTACTGGCCGGGGATTGTTCATGAGCATAGCAATAGGAAGAGTGTTGAGCGTCAAAGCCGACAAAAGAAGCAGGGTACCGTGCAAGCCGTACCTTTGTATACTAATTGAAAGCGGCATCGAAAACACAAACGGTGCCAAGGACATTCCTGTGTACTTGAACCCGCTAGCTGCGGCGCGGTATTTGTGAAAGTATGCCATTGCGTAAATAGACAGCGTAAGGACGAGGATTCCTTGGGCTGTGCCTGCAAAAAAGACAAAGATCCCTCCGTCATAGGAATCGGTATAACACGAAAGTGAAACGTGTGCTTACAGAAGTAGTTGAATGTTTACTGTACATTGATATAAAAGAGCTTGCACAATGTCTATTGGTGTTTGACAGTTATAGCACCGTTTAACGTGGATGCATCTACGTTGACGCTTGGTGGTACATCTGTATCCCGATGACTAACGTCCATGAGCAATGATTAAACAACCCCTTGTGGTCATATATGCTTGTGGTAGATGTACGGTGAGAGCGGAGTCAGAGAAAGCTGTGTGATAGCCGGAAGAGCGTCACTGACTGGACGCCGAATTTGAGCCTAAGGTCGCCTACTCGCGGCATGTTAGAGTTATTGAACACCACTGCCCGACCAGAGGGAAACGCAACGCGCGTCTTGTCTTCCCCGTTGGCCGGCTGCGATTTTTCGCAGGGCGAGTGTAAGTTGGGAACGCGGTGTTACGGCCACGCTAAGCACTCGCGCTGGAGTGTACACTCTACTCGTGCGTCGCAGAGCTACCTTTGGTATGGATGGATGCTATGAGCGAAGCCGACGCTGGGGGGTAAGGTCACCACCTGGCAGTGTGTTAATGCGTCGACAAAATTGCACTTTTCCTATTTGAAACGCGCCGAATGGGACGGACGCGTAGAAACGATGCTCTGAAGAAACTAATCGTGGATTTCACAGTTATGATGCATTACTTCACTTTAGCAAGAGCACTGCGAGAGGACAGTGGTAGACATAAAAGGCGCGTTTGAAATGCCTGCAGAGTATGTGACCATGGCGCAGTCATTCTTTCGCCGGCACTCGCACGCGTCGGACGCAAGAATCATGGGCTCCCGTGGAGCAGCGAAGGCGGTTCTTGGTGGCCGCGGAAACAGGATTACAGATGATACTGACAAGGATTTTGAGATCATCTTGCCGAATCTGCCAACAGGACGTGTTGTTTTAAACACAGTGTTTTTGCACGGAGATATTCGAGTGAGGCCTTTCAAGGTCGAAGATTTCCGGGATGCTCTGGACAAGGAACGACTGCTTCCCGACGTGTTGGCGCTGGGCGCCTACCAGATCAACCACGTTTGGGCTGTCACTTTAAACAGCGCGGAGGCGACGAAGAGATTGGTTCAACTAAAGGAACTCCAGGTCAAGGGAAGACGCTGTCTTGTCATCGACCCCCAGGAGCAGCAGGTGAGGCTGCGACTTCACTGGCTGTTGCACGGAGTGGCGGACGACGACGTGCGCACAGCGCTGGCCGCGTTTGGCCGAGTGACGGAAGTGACCCGAGAGCGTTGGCGTGTAGAAGGAGTTAGCGAGAAGAGTTCGACAACTCGCACGGTGCTCATTAAGCTCAACAGTGGTATGAGAGTGGACGACCTACCACACCAGGACCGAGTCGCTGGTGAATTAGCCCTAGTGGTCGCCCCTGGTCGGCCAATGCAGTGCCTGCGCTGCAACGGAACGGGACATGTGCGTTGCGAGTGTAAGGTGCCACGGTGCTCACACTGCCGGCGTTTCGGACACGTCGACGCGCAGTGCGTCCGCTCCTACGCCTCAGTGACGGGATCAGTGGAGACCGAGGATGCAGCACAACACATCATGGACGTAACCGAGGCAGAGGACGCCGCCAAAGGCAGTGGAGATGGGAGTGTAGCCGAACTAGACTGGGACGCATCAGCATCTGCCGGAGATGCTACACCAGCACCTACTGAAAGAGCGCTAGATCCTTGCAGCAGCATCGGTCAAGGCCCCAGAAGAAGCGAATAATGATTTAAGCGGACAGGTTAATGGAGCGTCTGCATCAGCGTCTAAACAGGACCGGCCAGCCAAAGGCGTCCCTTGGAGCGCGAGCACGGACTTGGATTCGGAGGAAGGGTCACGGAACGCTGGCGGCGCCTCGGGGAGCAACGCTGGCGGCACAGCAATTAAAATACCCCTGGAAGAAGTCTCAAGCCAAGGAGAGAAGGCTGGTGAGAAGAGCGGGGAGGAACCGCCGGCGAAGACGCCGGCCGGTAGACGCACCAGCCTGAGAGCAAGACCTGGTAGCACTATGGACAGGAAAGCGGTGGACAATCCGTTCTGAGTGGGCATGGAGACCGGTCCGCCGGGCGGTCCCGGAGGCGTCTAGCGTTGCGCTAGACGTGCTAGGTAAGCGCCATGCTCCGGGCCTACCTCACCCGCAATGCTAAAATGGCTCCTGAAGTATTTCTCAGATTTGCTACTCTGAATATTATAGGCTTCGCTTCCAGGAAGAAACAAAACCAAGTGTACCGGTTGTTGTTGGAGGAAAATCTGGATATATTGGCAGTGCAGGAGACGAAAGTGGAGGGTGAGGAGGAGTTGGAGAGCATGGTGCGGAAGTTCACGGGGCGGTATTTCGTCATTGTGAGCCATGTAGTAGGTAGATCGGGGGGATGCGTTCTCTTTGTTAGAAAACTGCCTGGTTTGGTTATACAGAATGTATTGGCATGTCCGTCAGGCCGATTAGTAATGTGCGACATTGCTTATTGTGACAGTGAATGGCGCTTTCTTTGCGTCTATGCCCCAACTACGTTGCAGGAGCGCTTCAATTTTTTTGATTATTTTCGACAGTACATGTGCAATGAAAAGAAGCTCATATTGGTAGGGGATTTTAATTGTGTATTTTAAGAAAGAGACAGATCAAGCAGTCGCAATTTTAAAGACCAAAGTAGTGATGTTCTGGCGCAAATGATTGTGGATTAAGAGTTGGTGGATGTTGCAGAGTGTCTGGAAAGTTCCCGGGCAGTTAAGTATACCCACTTTCAAGGTGCAAGCAATGCCCGATTAGACCGAATATACATATCAGTAGAGACAATAACACAGTGCAGCAGCTATAACATCGTGCCAGTTGCCTTTTCTGATCATTGCCTAGTAAAGTGCCAGATAGGTTCGAAGAAAGAAAGCAATAGCTTTTCGTGGGAGCAGTGGAAAATGAACACCAATATTTTAAGTGACGAGTCCTTCAACGTAGCCGTGATGAAGGAAATTAAGGAAATTGAGAAAGCTCATGTAGAGAAAATAGAAAAGGAGTGGGAACTTTTAAAGCAACGCATCAAAATGATAGTGATAGAGCGATCCAGTGTCCCTTGCATTTGAATCGAAAAAGAGAGAGAGCTAAAATTGATGCTAGAGCAGCTGACAGCACTAGAATGTGAGAAACCTGGGGTGTATGCCGATGATTTGCGCAATATCAAAAAGAAACTAAAGATTTATGATGAAGAACGCTATCGAGGAGCGCTAGTGCGAGCCAGAACCATGCAAATGAACTTAGATGAGCACCCAACGAAACGTGCACTTGGACTCGAGAAAAGTCACGCGAGGCGGAACCATATAGAAATTATCGAATACAATGGCGTAGAGATGGCAGACAATGACAGCATAGGACAGGCGTTTTCTAAACACTACGAGGCACTATTCACTACTAGACCAGTTGATGTGGAGGTATTTAAAGAGGCGTTCCTTAGAAGGATGCCACCCACAGTTGTCTGATGACACGAGAGCAGCGTTAGAACTACCTATTTCACAAATGGAAGTAGAAAAGGCCATAGATAAGCTGAATCCTGGGAAGTCACCGGGGCCGGACGGCCTCAGCGCTGTGTTTTACAAGACATTTAAATGTGAATTATCCGGACTGTTAAAAGATGTTTTTAACGAGTCATATAAACTGGATGGTCTGCCATGGTCCTTTAGTGAGGCACATACTATTTTGATACCAAAGACCGAAGCGAGAGAGAAGTTAAAACTAGTATCGTCATATCGGCCTATATCATTAACTAACTGCGATTACAAAATTTTGATGAAAGTACTAGCGCCGCGACTCCAGGATGTCATAAAAAATTGGTTGGGCCTCACCAAACATTCGGCATTATGGGACGGTCGATTGTGACTAATATACAGAAACTGCGATGCGTTCTCGAGTGTTGCGACCCCAGTCAAGGTCGCGTGGCGATTCTGCAGCTTGATCTCGAAAAGGCGTTTGACTGTGTTTCTCATGTCCTGTTGCTTGCCATATTAGACCACGTGAATGTTGGTTCTATAATAAGAGATGGAGTAGCGTTGGCATACCGCAACTGCACGAGACGTTTAGTAGTTAACAAGTCATTAGGGGTCCCCATTAACATTAGGCGTTCCGTCCGTCAGGGGTGCCCGCTTAGCCCCCTATTGTTCAGCATCTATATAGAATCGCTGTGCTTAGCAATAAGTGAAAACAGCAGCATTCACGGCTTTAGATTGCAGGCATCAGAAGTTAAAATTCTGGCATATGCGGATGATGTCGCAGTTTGTTGCACAGACAAAGAAAGTGTTACAGAGGTTATAACTGTAGTAAAGAGTTTCGGCAATGCAACTGGTAGTCTGGTAAACTGGGGAAAGTGCTTGGGTTTTTGGCACGGAGAGTGGTCATCCAGACCAGAAGTTTTTGCCAATATTAAGTGGGGGGACGACACCTGTCAAGTGTCTAGGTGTACCTCTAGAACACTACAAAGACAATGATAACTATTGGCTAGAACAGGCAAGAGAAATTAAGTTGAAAGCGAATAGGTCGCAGGGTAATCATCTATCAATGTTCTCGAGAGCTACGGTTTGCAATTTATTCTTCGTCTCGAAACTGTGGTATGTCATGCAGGTATTGCATTGTTCACGGGCTAATATACAGAAATTTCATCGTGTTTTTGCAGTTTTCGCGTGGGCCTCCAGTTGGGAACAATGCAGTCGAACCAATCTGTTTAAGCGAGTAAAGAACGGAGGTTTGGGACTACCCCATTTTTTCATGAGGCAAATCATAAACAGGTTCTTCTTTTTCCGTAATGTCAGCGATCCTTTCCTGCGTACGGTGTGCCAACTGAGGCTTATGAGGGCTTTACCTGGATACATAGTTGGTACAGACCACATGAACGGCGCTGTCTGCGGGTATCTCAGGGAGGTGATCTTAAGTATCCGCTTTTTATCTGTCAGATTTTCTAATGAGTATCTGTTTTCAGTGACACGTAAGAAGCTGTACAGAGATGTGTGTGATACAATTTTACCTGTTCCTATGTACTGGGTCATGTATAGTGGAGGCCAAGGGCAGGACGTGCTAAAACGGGTTAAAAGAATGCAAGTGGCTCCCGCCACAAAGTCCTTCTTTTTTAGGCTTCACACAGGTACACTGCATGTCAAGGTATTTCTAGAAGAGCGGGGTTTCTTTTTACCTTGGGGGTCAGACTGTCTCATTTGTAATAAGCCAGAAACTATCGACCACGTTTTTTTACATTGCTGGGAGGGAGTGTATTTTTGGGATGTGCTGCAGAGAACAATAAAGAAGGAATTCCCGTTGGATCCATATGGCATCAGATTTCTCCCAATAGATAATGATGGTTTGCCGTTTGACTTAATAATGTTAACAGGCCTCCACTGTTTATGGCGGGCCCGTATGGCAGGATTTCACTGCGATCCAGATGCAAGACCCGCAAGAATGTACTTCCGAGAGTGCATGTCGAAGGTTGTGGAAATTCAGAAAGCGCAGGAGTTTGTACCTGAGTGGTTGTCGAGGGTGGAACCCTTGACAGCGCTCAAGGAATTTTAAAATTGGTGTCTGTCCTGTAGGACTGACACTGTTTTTGTTGTTATTACCCCTATGTCATTGTTGATGTACATAATGTCTGGAAACAGGCAATAAAGCAAAAAAAAAAAGACCGTGGAGCAGTGGCTAGCGAGCCCGGCATCTCTTCTTGCGGACCAAGAGGTCGTAAGTTCGACTCCCGGTGCCGGAACTTTTTTCTTTGTCTTCTGATCATGCGTATTTTTTTCGACGTCATTTCCGTAACGGAAATACGTCACTGAAATCTTGGATGGACCCCGGCATAAAACACTTTCGTGTTAAAATGTCGCTTTTAGACCCTGTCATCTAGGCTGCGTGCTAAATAGGCGGTGAGCACTCCGCTTGCGACGTTCTGCGGCATATGTATTGCCCCAAACATTCAGGAAATACAAGCGCAGATACGCCGCGGACACTTCGCGACGTCTTTCGGACAGTCCGCTCTTTGTACGCAAAGCTGTTGAAGCCGCTCACACTCCCAAGTAGCCTGAGGTGCAAACGTGCACGGACACATTTTGCACAGTGGGTAGACATGTGGAATAAATTACAGCAAAGATTTGAGGGACTCCCCAAGTAGCCTGAGGTGCAAACGTGCGCGGGCACATTTTGCACAGTGGGTAGACATGTGGAATAAATTACAGCAAAGATTTGAGGGACTCCTGTGATTAGCGTTCAAGAGTAGAACGTGATAGCGTAATCGGGCGCCGTTCGCATAGCCCTATGAATGGCTAGCCTAGCTTCCCTTCTCGTTGGACGCCTCAATCGTTCCGCAAGAAAAGGAACGTTTGTGCGAGTGACATAGGCCCTTTCAAACTATTTTAGAATGCCTATTGCAAGTACACTTTCGAAGTGCCAACCAAAACATAATTCTTTCTTTACGAATTCGCAAAGTACTTACTACGCGTCCGTAAGGCAACACGCGCCCCTGCGCATCTGCCCACTTTGGTAATGATGTTGCTGCTGCTGCTGATTAATTATGCCTGAGCACTTTGTCATTGGTAGGCCTTTAAACTGCCCACTCGTTGCGTAACTGAAATGATTTGATACCCTCAGAAATTCTACGCTTCTGCCATGCAATATTGCATACGTTAAAGGCACTCCTCGCACTACTTAACCTTCATATAGCGCTTTTTCCTAAGCAATTTCGAGCACGGGTGTGGCTTTTTGGTAGAATACCTGCTTGCCACGCAGAAGGCCTGGGTTCGATTCCGACTCGAAGCGAAGATTTTTGACATGAAAGCGTTTTATCCCGGGGTCGACCTCAGCTCCACTGACGTATTTCCGTCACGGTCATGACGCTTTAAAACAGGGGTCGGCAACCTTTTGAGGTGGAGGGAAAACAGGGGCTTGGCAACTTTTTGAGCGGGAGGGCCAAGTTGCGTGAAGCCGACACAGCCGGGGGGCTGCACAAAAAATTGGGGGGGGGGGGGGGTGAAGGAGGGAGGGCATTTGTAGACAAAGCGTAAAAATTCGGCGAATTGACACTAATTTGTAAAGCTGGATTAAAAATCGTGTTTATTTTCAGCGAAAATCCCATTTTAGGTCAAAACTGCCATGTCGGCCTTCAGATAGGCAGTGGCAACGGATAGGGGGGGTAAGGGTTTGACGGCGTGCTGGGGTCCGCATGAGACAGCCATGCGGGCCGCGGGCCGTGGCTTGCCGACCCTGTTCTAAAATATACACTGACAGATGTTGAAGAAAAATTAGAAGAAACAGTTCCGTCACCGGGAGTCGAACCTACGACCCCTCGCTCTTCAGCTTACTAACGGCGAGCGATACAACATTAACCGTTGGCGGTATTCAGAGCTCGGTGGCTTCAGCGTTTTCTTGTTATTACTAACGAGATGACGCGAAGGGTGCGGAGGGCGCTTTAAAAGTCGTCGCCCCGCGTGTTGCGATGCGTGCGCGCCTCTGCAGGGCGTGGTCGCTCGTGCGCGAGCACTCATCTCACGATGGGGGGTGGTTTGTACGTCTTGTGCTTTCACCACAAGTTTGTGTTGAAGTTACAGAGAGCAAGAAGGTCACTTCGCTCATTGCAGCGGCCACATCTGCGAAAGGAGCGCGCCGCTGACGCACAAAGAACTAACAATTGTAACAGTTAGTTCGCGCTCGTTCTGTGTATACTTGCGTGTTCGTTTCGTGCGTCTTCTTTGTGTTTGAGGAAAGCGCTCGAAGTGTCGAGCTATGACATTTGTTTGTATGCGCTCGTCCTATGTATTTTCTTTTCGTGCGTCCTTTCTGCTTGTGGAACGTGCTGCAAGTTTCGAGCTGCTTGCCATTCCTCGCGTGATATTACAATTTGTTGCTATAGCATTCATTCCTTCGCCATTGTGGCGAATCTCACGGGACCACCAAAAATATTCGTATCATCTGAGACTTGTTTCACCAGAAAGCATGGAAAATTAGCATGCGACAAAAGAATGCTGCCGCACATTTTCATTTATTGTGTTTCATGGCCGCAGCAACGTCAGTAAGAACTCTGAATGATTGTCAGTTAAGTTTTTAGATGTCGGCAATCATACCAGCACTCGTAAATATACGGTCCGTACGCGCGTGTTTAAAGGGGTGATGCCATCAGATTTTGAGGATATAACAAGCCTGTTGTGGGTTTCCTCTGTATGCAAAGACACTCCACACGAAGGGTCGGACACAGCAAACCGTTTAGAACATATTTTAATTCACTTCCAAAGTGTACTAAATGCTCATTCTCCCGATCGATGCCCATCGCTAGCGCATCCAAACTGACGTAGCTCTATAGGAACGACAACGAAAGTTGTAGTGACGTCACACCAGATCTGTAGTGACGGGAGTGACCTCTGCCACCTCCGCCGACTCCGCAACGTACGTACCGGCAAAGCATCGGCTAATAGCCATCGCAACTGTCGGCGCGTTTGTTTTGCTGGTGCTTGTGGGGCACGTGTGTGCGAGAGCAGACGGTACTCACCACGACGTGCGTCACAGCCTTGTGTGGTCACGTGACCAAGCCTCCTACACTGCTACGTCACCGCCCAACTCGGCGCCCAGAAACCGAAACCAAAAGTTGTCCACATAAATAAGGTGATAGTAAATTATTTAGCGAGAATACATGAATCTTGGTGCATGTATCGTGCTTCCTAGAGCTATAAGAAACGCTTGCAGAAATGAACGCGCTAGCCACAAATGTGGTGGCACCACCCCTTTAATTAATGAACCGTGGGCATTGGGACCCGCGACAGCACTAGCCCCTTCCAAATTTTAGTATGCTTTTTCGCATGACACCGGACTGCTGCGGCAAAAGTAACGGAAGAAGCGCTTTGACGCGATAGATCAAGGCCACAAAATTTCAGAACCACGGTCCTATGTTACGATTCCCTAAGTGTTGGGGATGATTTTGGGGAGATTTACAGCCGTGCCCGTACAAGTGCGACCTCAACAGTTGCGCATGTTGACATTGTGAGGCCTGACTCCTTCGCCAAGACTGTCCTCGCCTTCTTTCCGTCCTCGTCCACCTTTCATAGGATGTCTGATGCACGAGGAAGGCACGTGCAAACACAGTACAACGACAGCAGCCCGCGTCGTCGCGTTAGAAAGAAAAAAGCATGGCGCCAAGGCCATCTGTAATCTAAACGTGAAGGCACATGGAGGCACGTTAGAGCCTCAAAGATTCGGGCGCACAATCTCGAAGACCGCGACGTGTCTCTGAAGGTTTATTCTGACCGTAAGGAAAAGTATTTTTCTTACACCGTGATTCTGATTGCGGTGCGGCGCGCATGCCCGCGCTTGCGTTCCCGCGCTCACGCGTGCTTGGCGCGTCTTCCGCGACAGCGCGGACAGCACCTCTTCGTGCCTGGGAGGTCGCGTACGTTCGTACCAAACGTCGCGGGGCGAAAATCGGTTCGCAACAACCGTACGCCATTACACTGCAGGCCAATAGCCTTAGCCGCCTCCCCCCCCCCCCCCAAAAAAAAAAAACCGTATCAGCCCGAAATTCGTATGAGCTGTGAACGTATCACCGAGGTTTCACTGTAATATCAATCGCGCTGGAGCAGCAGGGCTCGCACTAACCGCTCAAGATTCCCAGGGTGATGTCCATCCAGATTATGTTGGGTGCGAAGGAAGCGCCAATGAGGGCCACGAAGTTGAGCAAGCTGCCGCCAATGGCGATGTGGTATATCGACAGCTTTTTCTGCAGAAGGCTCACCAATAAGCCTGAAAAAGAAGGGAGCGATTTCAAACAGGCAATATTTTCTCGTTAGCTGACAACAAAACGGAGTGAAAATTGAAGGACACTTTGTACATTCCAAAGTGTGTTCGGCGAAAGCGTGCGGCCATTCCACTGACTATGCCATGTCTTTTTTCTTTTATACTCTCAGTGGGAGAACACACAAACCGAATGTGCGTGTTTTCTTTTTTAATTTTTTACCGCGAATCGCAACGAGACGCGAGACCAATCTTCCTCCGTTCGCATGCGTTAGTATTTTCTCGCGCTTTGCGCATCGCGCAAACGCCATCCGCGTTCAAGCGCTTAAATTGACGGGCCCTTTGTAAATTCGAAAGTGTATTCCGTGGACGCCTGTGTCCATTGAGACAGCGTCGGTCAAAATGATTGCAAACGCTGGGCACAGCGACGCTGCGCAAGCAAAGCGCGAGCGCTGTAGAGTCCGACGCGACCGGCGTCCCATTGCACACCCCGGCGGCCACCTGGCTCCGTGCCAGAGCTCGGATGGACGGACGGACAGACAGACAGACAGACGGACGGACGGTCAGACAGACAGACGGACAGACAGACAGACGGACAGACAGGCGGATGGACGAACGGACATACGGACGGACAGATGGACGGACGGACGGACAGACAGACAGACGGACGGACGGACAGACAGACAGACGGACGGACAGACGGACGGACGGAGGACGGACGGACGCCGGACGGACGGACACCGGACGGACGTGAGCATGAGACATTAAAGGCTGTCGCCTTAATAAACACTCGCTGTTCAGTCCGAGGTATTATAAAGAAATCGTGGTCCACGGATTGACGAAGTTGCAAAAGCAAGCCGGTGAGTGGAGGCTCTAGCACACCCAAAGAAAAAAAAAACTGTCCTTCGACTCTTTTTTTGAAAGTTCCGGCTTGCCACGTGTATGACTCTTTAAAGAGACATGAACTCGCTTTGGAGGTCATTATACTCTTTTCTGAGAGTCTTGTGACCCACAAAAGACTTCACGCGCCTCTTCAAAGAGAGTCGTATACGTGGCAAGTCAGGACTACTTCAAAGGAGTCACATATACTCTTTTCTTTTTCTTTGAGCGTACAACGTAAATTGAAGGCAGTGTGCGTGGCAAAACTTTTCACATTACGGCAGACATCATCATCTTGAGGGCCTACAAATATATCTGCTCTCTTTTATGCACTAGTATCTGCTAGCGCTGGGGCCGATCTGAACATAGCACGGTGTGGTTCCGAGAACGCGACTGACGAGGGGTCACAAATAAAGAACCGGAAATAAACCGCCGTTGCGCCTTAAGCAAGCTGGACGCCCTGTCTTTAATGTAGGACTCCTACCATTATTGCAATCGTGCTCTGCAGATCGCGCGGCTGCGAACGGTGTTCCGCTGACGTCATAAGGGGGTTTACCTTAGTGATCTCTTGAGTTCAAGCAATAAATTTATTCTCCCACTGTGTTCACCAGCATTTTACACTACCAAGCGAAACAGTTTGTTGGCTTGCGTGTGACAGGTATCTATTTTCCGGGAAACGCTGGTTTCCTGTTGTTAGTAATAAATCCTGCCTTTTCCCCGCAGGAACTTGTGTCTAAGAAGTCGCGTATACGTTGCTGATACATGTCTTTTTAAAAAGGAAGGTAAAGTTAAAATAATAATGCTCTACTAATATAATCGTTCGCATTAATTCGTCCGTATATACATGCATCATCTGCACAACGACAAGGAACATATAAGATTTTTTTTTTAATTTTATGAATTATCTGGTTGTTCAATAGATTTGTCAGTCGGTGATTGTAGTTATAAAATCACCTCTGTTCTTTCGTTCCGTTTTAAAATGCGCTAGCACGCTAAGGAGCTGCTGAAAAAGTTACTTAATATTATAACTTCGATATTTCGTCTCAGCATATACAAGAACAAAAAAAATGATGTCTGTCTATGGCAGGACACGGTGTAAGAATATTCAGGTCATGACAATGCGCGTGCCTGAGCGGCCACAGTATGTTCGGCTACTCCCGGGCGCACTGTGCTGCAAGCCATTAGATGGCGCCGCGGCCAACGTACCCAGCGAAGCGATGCTGGTGACTTCAAATTCCTCTGCCTCCCAACGTTTTCGTTCGTAGTGGTGTGAGTAACACTCAAAGCGCGAAGGAAATTTGTTTCAGATTAAAATGAAAAGTGCACCAGGTTTAAGGATTCGTTGACATGAAAATGCCTCGAGCAGGGTGGGAATGTTGTGAAAACATATCGACCGGGCCGGCGCTTCAATCCCACTCAAGTTCCGCTAGTGCGCACTAGTAGTTTCGTCTGTTCACGGCGTTCATCCATGCCAAGAAAAATAACTTTAAAAAACGTTAGCCATCATGCTGTCCTTCCATCAAAATATTTCCCGGCCAAGGCGACCGCATTTTGGTAGGGGCGAAATACAAAGAACACCCGTCTGCTTAGGTGTAGGTGCACGTGACACAACCCCGCGGGGTCAAAATTAATCGGGAGCCCTCCACTACGGTGTCCCTCGTAATCAAATCATGGTGTTAAACGGTAAACCTCCAGCAGCAATTATTATTATCCCTCCTAACTTTCAACGAGGTGACTAAACATTACCAGCTGGGCAGAAGGGTCTTCCCCCTTCCTCATGTGAAACTCTCTAGAGCACAGGCATCTACCCTCCGCATGCTTCAAACCAGGTCATATCCAAACCTTCATTCCCACAGCCAGTTCATAGAAGGCATTGATCCAACATGCCCAGATTGTGGCTCCGCATCTACGTTAGACCACATGCTCTGGCAGTGTCCCTCATTACAGAGTTCTCAACGCACCACCGAAGAGGAATGGAGCTCTGCGCTACGGAGCTCAGAACTTTTACATCAACTCTGGGCCGTCCAGAGGGCTCACGACGCGGCGATGAGGCTCGGCCTACCCGTCCCGACGTGGGAGCGGCCCGCTGCTCTACCGCCTTGAGCGGTAGTGTTCCTCAGGACCTCAATAAAGTTCTGTGTCTGTCTTTCTGTCTCTATTGGTATATTATGATATATTTATATATAATATTACATTGTCCCGGGCGCCCTCATGTATGAGCCATCCGCCATGGCAATATTATCAGCATAGATACGACAACATCAACATCTCACAATATTACAGCTAAAGCTGTTATGAGATCACAACAAGGGTCGTTCCTGCGCCGTAGTTGTCCGCCGCCGCCGCCGCCGCTGCCGCCGCCGGTGTCCGTAACCAATATCGCACGAAATAAAAACTAAATAAATAAAAAACAGCTATGACATAATGGGTATCGAACCCGGGTCTTTTGCGAGGCAGCCCAGCACTCTACCACTGAGCTACGCCGCTGCTTGAAACTGCGGTGCTAACTGACCCTATGCAGGCTTCATGTAGGGTGGGGAATCGCGTTAACGTGTGTTGTAAAGTGTTTTAGAACAGTAAAGTAAGAACCAGGCGTCACACAATGCGAATTGCATAACGAGTGGGGCGTTCAATGCTCCAACCCATTGCAAAAGCCTCAGGCAAAATTCTTCATCGTCGTCAGCCACAGCATCAACAAAGTGCACATAATGCCTTACAAGAGTGTAGCGGGTACCGCGCTTTTTTGAAGAATGACGAATAATGGCATAGTAGACGCTTCCCTACTGCACAAAAATTATGATGATTTATGGCGTAGTGGGTACCATGCAAGTGCGCTTGTAGTAGTTGCCCCAAGAGTGTTTAAAAAAAGGCTCTAAAAAGGCCGCTCTCCCAGCTTTCGCTGTGGCTGTGCTGCGCGTTGCGCGCAGGCCTGGCGGTTTTATTAATATATGATTAAAAATCAATGCATCGCATCGATGTTGTCGACTTTTTGCCTACATCGTTCGGGTGCTTGCACAGCAGGTTCTCTCTTGCGAGTTTTTCGTATATCAAGCTAGCGAAACGGCCGCGAGCATGCCATGAGCGTGGCATGCAAATCACGTTGACATGACATGTCATAATTTC
>JALIZH010005764.1:0-25000 GCA_030522465.1 Rhipicephalus appendiculatus | reverse complement strand
GAGATACGATTTCACAGGAGCCGAGGGAATTGCGTGTTCTATTATGAGTAGCTCAGGTGCGCCGGCGTGATTCCACTATATCTAGCCCTACATGTAGCGCTAAGGCTTAAGGCGCGCAATAAAGGTGTTCAAGATATTTAATTAGCGCACCCCAATGTACTCACGTTGTGTAATATCAGTAGGAGTGCAGGAATAGTGAACCTTAGAACCGAATCTAATATGAATATTACCCGAATACTGTTTGAATGTTTTTTAAATAGTAAGAGAACCATTTTGAAACAAGTCCTACACTGGTAAGGCAATAATTTTTAAAACAGCCCAAGAATACCACCAACATTTTATTTGCGACAAATATTGACAAGCTTTAACCAAGGAACATCGCCATTACTTTTAGCAACAAAAATATCACAATTATTTAAACTGAGGCACGCTCGTGTACAGCAGGCACTAGCGCTTTCGAAATATTTATAACTGCAGGCTGCAGTACAGCCGTGGCTACAGTGTTCAAGGCGTTACAATGTAAACAGCTTTTGAATGAAACTGATACATAAATAGTCAGACGGTTTCATGAGTTAACATTATCATGAAAGTCATGACCTTCATGTCATGTGCATGTCATGTTATGTCATGTAGTGGATTGATGATGCTGTCGCTTCGTGGACACTCGTCTGTGCAGCAAAAACGCATTAATGGTGTGATAAATATAGCGTCTATAGTCCGCGTAAGTACATGGGCCTAATGGATCTTAGTAATTCGGTGATGAAATCAGGAAACGTTACCCCTCTCTGTTCCAATGCCTCGTTCACTTGATCATTTTTCGTTGTTTCTGATCATTCGAAAAATGTCCGAGAAATATTCCGCATTTTGAATACGCACTATTCGATTTGAGCACCGAATCGAGTAGAACGTTATTCGATTCGTTATTCGAAAATTTTCGAATGTTCGCACACCTGTAAACATCAGTGAATAGAACCCCGTCCGAGGCACTCGAGCGGAACGTTAGACCTCAGCACCGCGGTTTATCTTTCAGCTATCGAGAGACAGCTGAAAGCCCTTTTAAATACAAAGAATTTCTTAGCGAACTTCGGCGACTTTGAGCGTATCTATCTATCTATCTATCTATCTATCTATCTATCTATCTATCTATCTATCTATCTATCTATCTATCTATCTATCTATCTATCTATCTATCTATCTATCTATCTATCTATCTATCTATCTATCTATCTATCTATCTATCTACCTATCTATCTATCTATCTATCTATCTATCTATCTATCTATCTATCTATCTATCTATCTATCTATCTATCTATCTATCTATCTATCTATCTATCTATCTATCTATCTATCTATCTATCTATCTATCTATCTATCTAGCCGCCTACGATTTTAAGTGCTAAAGATTTTACGCATTTTTAGGTACGTTGACGACTACCTTGTGCTGTATGAGTCTGATTCAGATAACACTGTGACTGATGTGATTTCCATGTTTCGCGAGTGCCTTGACGAGCTAGTTATAACGCATGAAGTTCCTGTTGATAACGTCATCCAGTTTTTAGACATCCAACTAACTTTGACCAGCAGCCATTGTTGTTGGGAATATCACCCTCACGAGAATAAAAAACTTCTCCCATATGCATCAGCACATTCTAAGTTAGTGAAGCGCGCTATCGCTAACCTATGTTTCCTAAATGCACTGCGCAAGTTTTGCCCCCCACAGTATGCAAGTCAGCTTCTCCAGACAAAAAGAGCGGCTGCTGGAGGCAGGCTACCCTGCTCACGTGCTCCTGTCAGTGGCGGAGAAGGCGTTAAAGGCCAACTCCGGCGATTTTTTGACCGTGTCAGGGTAATGGTGCTTCTATGTTCCTGAGACACTCTTGTCACGCGCCCGATAGCTTAAATGCTCAGCAAATTCGAAAATAATTTTTAATAAGCAAAAAGGCGCAATACCGAAACCGAAACCCAACCGAGTGTACTGTCTACGTATGGCGTAGTAGTTTGTTACAAACCGGAAGTCGTGCAAGGCATGCTGGTCCCGCCGGCGCGGAATATCACACGCTCCTCCACAGAGAACAGAAAATCACGCGCCAAACCAGCGAAGCGCCGGCCAAACACCGTCGCCTTGTGTCCAGCACAATATACGCTGTAGCGGCCAAAGTTAGCGAACCCATCGGCTGCGTCACTTCCGTCGACCGGCAAACCAACACGTCACACACGCAATGTTGCCAATAATTGTGGGAAGCCGGGTGGGCGTTTGCAGACAATCTTTAAAATTCATTTGCAAACAATCAGCGCATCTCTCAAGCTTGAAATTTGGCATAAATGACGGAAATGCCCAAAGGAACGTACCCAGCGAATTTCATTGAGATCCAATGACCTCGAAAAATCGCCGGAGTTGGCCTTTAAGGAAGTTAAAAGAATCGGAAAGCTCGAGCAGGCGCGGTCAGGACAGGCGGAAGATAGTATCCGTGCCATATATGCACGGGTTATCCCACAACTTAAAGAAGGTGGCCAGCAAAGCGGAAGTAGATGTGGTGTTTTCCGCTCCACAAAAGTTGATGAGCTGTTGTAGGGCTACTGACCCTTTTCACAAGAAACACCGAGGATGCACGAAGAAGCACCAGTGCCCTTTCGTGGCCTGTGCACAAATTGTAGTTTACCGGTTCCCTTTCTCGTGCGGCAAAGTGTATATCGGACAGACAGGCAGGTGCCTGAATGATAGGCTCAGACAGCGCAAGCAGAAGCTCAACTGTTACCGCGACGGGCATGTATCAGTGCATTGTAATGACTGCGGCTGCCGACCTCTGTTCAATGAGTGTGTAGTTCTGTATAGGAACGGTGATAAAGATACGCGAGAGATTGTCGAGGCCTGGTTGATTGCAAGAGAATATGCCAATTGTGTCAGTGCGCCCTCGATTGCTTTAAGTACTAAGGAAATCGCATATCTGAATGATGCAGGATTGCGCGTGTGATACGGTTTTGGTGATGTTTGCTGTTTTCAATGCTGTATAAGTACAACGTGTTTCCGGAATAAAAATTCAGTTGTGAGTAGCGCACGTCCCGTCCTCTTTCTGTGGTCCCTGTCTTTTCAGCGCTATGGCTTCAGTGAACACTTATTAAGATTGTTCACGATGTGGCATGAACTACGAGAGTACACATATCGCGACAAAACGACGTACGCTACTCAAATAGAAAACTTTAAAAGAACACACGTTAAATTGAAAAAAACGGGAGTTTCTGGACAGACATTTCATATTTAGCAGCATGCTGTGTGATCACCTATCGTTCGAAGTTCATTTTATGCCTCTCTGTCGTGGGATAAATAGCATCACTCGTAGGCCAGCTTTGAAGAGTGGAATGGCTCCTGACTTTTCCTGTTGTTTTGCAGATTCTCTTAGCTCAAGAGAAAATCCAGAAAAGTGAGAAGTTCCCAGTATGATGGAAGCTCGAAGATACAAAACATTTGTCAACACGGGGTGTCGCTGGGATCCAGCGTGCCGACACGCGGACTTGTTTTCTTCACGACTGCAACTCGAGCCGACGTTTCGACAAGTGGACTTGTCTTCATCAAGGCTGCAAGTTGAAGGCTGCAACTGGTTGCAGCCTTGAAGACGACAAATCCACTTGTCCTAACGTCGGCTAAGGCGACACCCCGTGCTGACAAACACTATCCCACGTGAGTTTCACAATGTGTTCAGAAGGCGTTTTCTAGATACCGTTTCCCATTTGCCACTGTTGCATAGACTGGTCGGTCATTTCGAATCCTGGTTATTTCTGCCCTCGTGCCCATTTCGCGTCCCTACTTTCAACCTGTACTTTTCGTTGCTCGGTGTTTCGTGCTTCTCTCTCTTACCAACAATGTCTTTGATGTAGCCGTAGATGAGCAGTGGCATAAAAAAGTTAAGGGAGATTAGTTCTCTAAATGCCTGGCTTATGCACGTCGGGCAGAAAAGCATTGTTTGTGAAATTGGTCCTGTTTATCTTTTTCCAATTTTTGCCGCTACTGACGCTTCATTTGTACCTCCTGCGACCATGTCTCTTAGCCGAACTGGCACAATGCCGTCCCTGTCGGTAGTGTATGAGTATTCGGTAATGCGTGGGCGAATGGAATATTAGTGCACATTCGACAAGTTTTTTTAAGAAGCGAGAAAGAAGTACAGCACAAGAAATGACAACTTGTGCTACTGTGATGTTCACAAATACACCTACCTTCGCGCTAATGCAAGAGACGTCGTTTGGGCTGAATGTGCCATGGCTGATGCATTCCAATTTTAATTTGAGAACCCTTTACTGAAGAAATACTGGCATTATTGCGGTATTGCATTCAAATACCTCTTTCAGGCTATATTCTATGTTTTGGATTTGCAGTAGGCATATCTGTCGTTTTAAGCCTCATTAGTTATTGCAAAAACCTCCAAAAATGCATGTGCACGAGAAAGGGTATTTTTGTGCGATATATTCGGGCAGGGGGGCGGGGGGTAGGCGACTTTTACACAGTATCGCGAATACTCGCCAAGCCTCGCCAGATGTTGCTTCGCCTCGCCAGATCGAGGTTCACCGAAAAACCCCAAACAAATATAACGCTAAGGTCTGTGTATATTGTCGTTACCGGCCTTCGCATGCACTGAAACCTCAGTAAGAAGATACACAGGTCAATACGAGACTGGAAATGAGAAAAATTGCAACAGTTTATTTACGTGGCTTACAAGACGAAATCATCGTGAGAAGCGTGGACTCGATGACTCATTATAAAGGGCCTCTTCCTCTCAGATCCTTAGGGGACGAGAGTGCTCCAAGTTAATCAGTCTAATCACGTCGCACACGCCAGTTTCTAGGGATCGCCCACACCTGCCCATGTAAACGTCCTGGACGGGGCGAGAACATCACACAATCCACATGTGGCACAAAGGAAGTCGTTTCTTGAGGCGTGAAGGGCCGCAGGGCGTTAGGGCGCACGCACTGAGGAGGGCTCTTCGGAGGGTCCGCCACTCCGAAGCACACAACCGCTTGCATAGCCTCTGGAGAGCGCCGCCATCTTTGCTGGCTTCGTTGTCTCCTTGAGGTTGAATTGGTGACCGGAAGCCAGAATGGTCGCATCTTGCTGTGTGATGCTGCTAGGAACCTCGCATCAACGTCTAGGGAGGGCAACGCGGTTGCTTGAAGGGCTCTTGGCCGGGAAGCATGCCTTAGCGTGCATTCTTCAAAAGAACAGAGATGCTGCCGCTTCCTCTTCGGCGCAAGCGCCAAGCGTGACAATATGTAACCACTACCGCATCTATTCATCTGTATTACTTGTAATTACCTGATGCATATACCATGTTTTATTATCAGCAGTGCTGGCATAGAAAGACACGCCAGCGTCCTATGGTTCCATAGTTATTCTTAAACAGAGTTTGTTTACATCACACGTAATTTATTGGGTGTATTCTGGTTATCTCGATGATAGTTGAATTCTCATTACCTACTCTTTTGCATTATGCTATGTTGTGCAGTGAAACAAAGCCTCTTTATTACTGTGCTTTGGCCTTGCGTGTATGGTAAAATGTCGCCACTATGTAGAGCGCGTAGAAGAAGCTGCAATACTCATTATGTTAACGTATCGAAGTGTTAATGAGAGCAGGACAGTGAGGTGCACCTGGTTACCTTCGATAAAAAAAGCCGGCAGATCCCACGCACTGTAGGAATCGATGTAATGCGAAGCAGCCAGGAAGGAGCAAATCATGCTTTACATAATTTGCATGTCATGTTTTACATGTTAGGACCTGTCATTTATGTTCGTCATACAGTCACGCCGCGCAATACCATTTTTGGTGTATATCAACCTGGCGAACTCGACGCAAGCGCACCATGAGCGTGGCATGTAAATGGCGTTGTAGATGACATGCATGCCAAGATTTTCATGTTACCACCTGCCACTTATATTCGTTATACATTCATGTCACTCAATACCAGATTTGGCGTATATCAAGCTAACGAAACGGCCGCGAGCGCGCCATGAGCGTGGAATGCAAGTCATGTCGCTCATGACATGTCATGATTTCCATATTATCACTTGTCATTTGTGTTCGTCATACAGTCACATCACACAATACCAAATTTGCTGTATATCAAGCTCACAAAACGCCCGCGTGCGCGCCATGAGCGTGGCATGCAAGTCATGTCGCACATGACATGTCATGATTTCGATATTACCACTTGTCATTTATGTTCGTCATACAGTCACGTCACTCAATCCCAAATTTGGTGTATATCAAGCTAACGAAACGGCCGCGAGCGTGCCATGAGCGTGGCGTGTAAATCATACTTTTCATGACAAGTTAGCCATGATTTTCATGATATGACCAGCCATTTATGTTCGTCATACAGTCATGTTATGCCATACCAAATTTGGTATAAATCCCATTAACGATACGGCCAGGAGAGCACAAAGTCGTAGGCGGCTAGATAGATAGATAGATAGATAGATAGATAGATAGATAGATAGATAGATAGATAGATAGATAGATAGATAGATAGATAGATAGATAGATAGATAGATAGATAGATAGATAGATAGATAGATAGATAGATAGATAGATAGATAGATAGATAGATACGCTCAACGTCGCCGAAGTTCGCTATGAAATGCTTCGCATTTAAAAGCTATTAATCATGGCCCAAAACACGGCGAAAGAGCATTTCGCCTTACGACCTCTATGCAATGACTGAAAGCAAGTTGTGTTTATGCATTTACACAGTCTTTGTTAGGAAGTGGGCGCATTAGTATATATGCACAATATTTACAAAAATTCGCTATCTGCCTTCAGCGTAGTCTAATATCCTGATGTAAAAGAAATATTAGCAGAACACTTTGGAAAGCGGCAGTAATGCTTGTGTCACGGAAAGCCCTAATTGGATTTTACTGCCAAGATTTACGTGACATGTAAGCGGAATGCAAGGAAATGTGCAGTTGTGCTAAATAAAATATGCATCTTATGTTTACAGACACATTATGCTACACGATATAATAAGTTGAAATAGACTATTATAATAAGTGCGTAGTTTGCATACAAACAATGAAAAAAGTTAATGTGACATTTCATCGACTAATGTTATTAAGAAAATTATTCTGCATTAGTTGATTGCGGGCATAACCACCAGACGTAACTGTACGTTTCAAATGAAGCCAAAATTGAACATTGTAGCGTAATTTTTGCAGGACCACGTAGCCGCAGTACTAGCTTCAATAAAGTACGAGAGGGTGCTCTTATAGTGCAAACGGCACCACGAACCAGAACAAATTGAAAAGTGCGCTGTACTAAAGTGCGTCCCTCGGTTGCTGTTGTAGAGTAACATTATTTTACTAAATATATAGTTACCGCAGCATTTGGATGCGTTAGTGATGTGTGGACTTACATGTCTCGCTGCAGCGTTGCTTGGGTGAAGAGTATACGCAGTGTTTTAATTGCGACGCCTGGGACGGCATTTCCTCTTTCAAAGTGGAGGAATAACACCGGGCGCTCTAGAGAGCAGCTGTTCTAACATTTAGATTTTATATCGCTATGTTCTGTGCACAACTGGAGCACGGTACTTGTACATGCGGCAACTCAAGCCATTGCACACACGAGCACACAGCCGATTTCAGGCTCAACGACTTTTCTATATCGGGCTTTGCAGGAAACAAGAAAGCTGAGTGGCGTTGGGCAGTTCGAAAAATACGAGCGGCTTTCACGATAGATTGATGGGACACTAAAGGCAAATAACATTGCTTTATCTGTGTGATAGTCCAATGCTTAGGAACGCCTAAAGCGTCAATATTACTATTTTCGGACAGCGCGCTCTCGAGGCGAAGACACAGGCAAAAACACAACCCAAGCGCTCACTTTCAAATGAAGTTTCGGTTGAATGTGAGCGCTTCAGTTGTGTCCTTCCCTGTGTCTACGTCATCAGCGCGCATCCTCCGGAAATTATGAATCCGTACCAACCTGCCGTATTTTATGCTTTCTTGTGTCAATATTATGCATAGCATCGCTTTAGTAATTGACCAAAGAAGGTGAATTTGGGACACGATTTGCGCCACCGGTGGGGGGAACTTCGAACACAATCCCGACGACGTAGTAGGGCTAAGTACCATTAATCACTTCAGTGCATTACAAGACGAGATAAAATTAAACTCGTGCATTTCAGTGTGATTCATGCAGAAAAGAACCTGACGTTACCCTTGAGAACGACGCAAGTTAGGTTTTCGCCGTGCTGTGCAAGTTTCTTGGTGAGATAAGGTCTCTGAAAAATATAATGTAGGGCCAACTTTGTGCCTTCGCCTCTGCCTCCTCTCCTAGCGGCTACAGCAGCTGCTCTGGGGAGCCCTGCATTAAAATACGGATTTTCCCCGCTGTATTAAAAACAGCTTCTTTCTCCTCTTGTACATGTGTCTGCTATCACTGACGCAGGAGGTCGGCATACCGAAGCATCCACAACCACCGTGAAAACAGACTCAAGCGCGGTTGCCCACTTAAGGGGACCCTGCGATGCTTTTTCGTCTGCACTCTGCAGCGCTTGAGTTCATGTAGTCCCGAACACTGAGATGAACCCAAAAATCGGTGCACGGAAGTTATTAGCCTTCAAACTTCAAAACCCCAGCAGACGTCGAGAAAAAAAACGTTCCCTTTCGCATTTCACTCTCCCACTGACGTCAAAAGCCCCTTCCGATCCCCGCGCGCCTCTTACAGAGACGTACCGGATGACACGCCTCGTGGTGGCGGTTGTGCAGCGCTCCTAGCGTCGTTTTACAATTGTTTTCACGTTTTCATATTTAGAAACAGAAATCCTTTTGTATCTGAGGAAGTATAAAGAGTGCTTCCATAATTTTCAGCGCCCAATAGTGTGGCCTATTTGGTACAGTATGAATATTACGCGTGCCTTGTCGCGTCGAGCCAATCAAAACGCATGGCCTATGTCGTCACTCCCACGTGGTGAAGCGTCACTTCCGATCACAAAAATAGCGGCTGCGTGTCGCTCTAGTCCGAAAACAGTGTTGTTTCTCCGTAGAAATAAAATTATAACAGAGTTGTTCTGGGCGTCGCCACTCGCGCCACGATATCGGTGAATTCCACAGTTCGAGAAGAAGCGATCAAAACAACAAGCTTTGTTTGTGTCGCAGGGCCCCTTTAACGTGCACCGATAAAGTAAACAAACCAGATGCGGACGAACAAGATTTCGCTCGCCCTACCGTGCGCCACTCTTAAAAACTAGCGACTTTTTAGAGCCGCCGACTTTGCACTGGCGCTGTCATCAGGAGCGAGCACTTCCGCGCATTAGCAGATCATATACCGTACATTTTTATGCTGTCGGGCACCATAAAAATACGCCTCTTGCTTCTATATACATTACGTTGTATTTATCGCCATTTTTCATACTCTTTATTTCACAGACATTTCCCACGGCATCACTTAGAACCGCAGCGTCCTCTGGCGCTCTAGCGGAAGAATTGCACACACCCCTCTTTCGGCCAATAGGGAACCACTGCTGAAGTTTTGACGGTGCGGGCAGCGCCATCCTGGTGGTCAAATCGCGCACTTCTCAGGCGCTCCCAAAGACAAGAGCGGCGACTGATAAAGGTTGGCCTCATACTAGAGGTTTTACCTTATAGTAGATGCCAATGCAATATATATATATATATATATATATATATATATATATATATATATATATATATATATATATATATATATATATATATATATATATATATATATATATATATATATATATATATATAACCAGGCCGAAGAGAGCGGTTCATGCTGCAATTTTCATGCGTCGCGGTTTCTCCATGAGCACAGCGATAACAGCCTGACGCCCACGCAAGATCGGGAGAACTCGAGAAATCGAAGCGGCGCCGTCCGATTCCACAGATGAATATGTCAGAAGGATGTAACCCTTTTCCTATAGCTTTCGCTGTACTACGCACAGACGAATCATGCAGAAGCTTCCCTGACTTGCCGGCCGGGACCCAAGCGCGCGGCGACGGAGGGTCACTCAGTGAGGAGTCAGTTAGTGAAGTCTGTTGTTCAACAGATAGCGTGGTTCGCTCGTCCAGAGAAGACGTGTTTGGTGGTGTAGTGTTGTCAGTCGGACTGTAGTGACTGTAGTGAGGTGTCAGTAGATAACGCCGTGGGAGCAGTGAGAAGTTTTGAAGAGGTTCGCCGAGGAGACATGCGATGACCGACTGCGAAGGAGAAGGAACCGTCAGCGCTGCTGTCTACGTGGAATGAATCGTCAAACCGGTGAAAGGTACTCAGCGCAGAACAGCGTAACAAGTTCCAGCTATGAGGTGCAGCTGGTGGTGTACATCCGGTTTGTTTTGTTCACAAGCGCGACGTCTAAATCACTTCTTGTTTTTCCTGACGTCAACCATTGCTGCATTGCTGTTCCTGTAAATAATAAATACAGAACGTTTGAGCGTAGTGCCCTTGCACGGCGGTCGAACCGAACCAACACCTGCTCAGGTTACGATAACTTTCGTCGCCTACCAATGTCAACATGATCGAGTCTATCCAAAGAGCACCGATATGGCAGAACGAAAGCACGAGAACAAGATGCGACGCATTAACTCGCACAATGACGGACCCTTTCACTTTTCCCAACGAACGGCGACGATCCATTGCTTCCGTCGCTCTTTCGGTAAATCGGTAAATGAGTAAAACCGTGTGACGGGCGAGTTTTAGAGGCGAAGCACCTTAGGGTGTCAGCGTGTAGACATGGTGTAGGAGTGTATCGACGTCTGCTGCCGCTGCTGTCGTGACGGTCGATTGGCTTGAGCGGCAGAGAAAGACCGCCTTCTCTCGCCAAGATAGAGTTCTCTCTCTCTAGCGACCGCCTCAGCGCTCGCCGTGTGGCGAGAGAGAGGGAACTGAGCGAACGGCGCGCGTTGACTATGGAAACGCTGCATCGACCGCGAGATAGGGCGCGCTGCACAACCGTTCATCGGCCAGCCCGCATACATAGGCACTGAATCTTGACCTGCAATGTAGTGACGGTGGGAGATTTTTCCTGTGGGAAAATAAAGCCCTAACAGGGTCAATCCGCTTGCAGCGCTGCGATCTGTAGTCTGCAATGTGTCGTCGTTTTAAGAGTTGCGCGTGGCCCCACCAAGGTGGTGCCGAGGTAGAATGCCCGCTTCCCACTCGAAAGGCCCGGGTGCGAATCGCAGCTGTAGATGTTGAGTTTTCATTTTTTTGTAACTTCTTATAGCTGTGTTGTTCTTTCTTGTTTCTTAAAACTAGCTGCAATTGGTACGTATTGCCACAGAAAGTAACTGAAATGTGAAGTAAAATACCAGATATTTGACAGTGAGCGTAATTATTTGCAGCGCCGCCGCACGGCATTCAACAAAGACGTAAAGTGTGGCCTCCGGGATTACTCATAAGATCTAAGAGCCATACTTTACGTCTTTGTTGAATGCCGTGCGGCGGCGCTGCAATTACGCTCACTGTCAAATTTATTGTATTTTACTTCACATTTCAAGTTACTTTTGTGGCAATGCGTACCAATTGAATGAAGATTCAGGAAACAAGGAAAAACAATACTGCTATTAGAAGTTACTCTACAGAATAAAAACTCAACATGTACAACTGCGATTCGAACCCGGGCCTTTCGAGTGGGAAGCGGGCATTCTACCTCTGCATCACTTTGGTGGAGCCGCGCGCAACTCTTAAAACGACGACACATTGCAGACTACCGATCGCAGCGCCGCAAGCGGATTGACCCTCTTAGGGCTTCACTTTCTGTACATTGATGCTGCGGCCGTTCCAAGCATTCCCCTGTTCTAGTACACTCTACTACAGCAATTATTATTAGACATCCCTTGAAGTTTCGGCCACCACACGTACGACGAACGTTCCCTATTTCCCTACGGAAACGCTAAAACGAGGTAACACACGTACAACGACGTAAGTAACAACGGTGGTCGTCTGCTTACTTTCCCGAGAGTGATGAGAAAGTTCGCGACCTGTGGCGCTTCCGTCGGCGCGCACTAGGCGTATAACTGAAGAGCTGCATATCCGCTCATTCAACAGGTGGGCGTTCAAACCCTAACAAATTGTTTACCCTGTTTACTCCTTCCGCCACGCGGGCGCCTGCCCGACGACACAGGCAACAGACAAAGAGTTGTGGGATAAACAGAGGCGCCAGTGGCGTCGAACGGGTTAATGGGTCGCCGAAGCTTCGCATTCCATACAAAGGTCCCCTTTTCCAAGCTCTCAGTTGTGAAGATCTGAAGTGCGCCCGAAGCCACTGCGCGGACATGTCACCGTTCTGCCGGTCACTTCCCTCTCCCGTGCTCTCGTGACGGCGCATGACGATAGATGGCGCGACGCTCCGGTTATCGTTAGGAAGCCTAGATGACCGGCCGTTTTAGGGTGGAGACATCTTCAAAAAGTGCCTTCCAGAAACTCAGCCAAAACCAGCGGGTAATGGGGCACGCTGTTGCCAGCTTCCACCAAATCTAGCATAGTTTTCTGTGCGCCGCCATTTTGGTCCCAATCGCCGCTCCCCTGAGCTCTTGCGACGTAACGCTGAGCGGCGCTGACGCGAGCTCACGCAAGGGAGGCAACAGCTCACGACCAGCGAGCGCGTCTCCGTGTGGACGCGCGGACGCGTCCCGCATGTAGGCTGCCTACTCGCAATGCGTGAACGCAGCAACGACAACTTCGGTTATTGCAGACAACAAAACGGAAACAAGATTCCTCTGTCATGCGGCAGTAGTTGCATCGGTCAGACTGGTAGGTGCGCAAATGTTAGATTAAGGGAGCACCAGAGGAAATGCGAAAAGAATGACCGATTGTCAAACTTGGTTGCCCATTGCACGAAGCATCAATGCAAGCCACTGTTTAGTAAGACGGAAGTGATCGATAGGCACAGTGACACGAACAAAAGACTTATTCTAGAGACTTACCATATTCACAGATATAGTGAGCGGTGTATCAGCTAGCCTTCTATCACCTTGAGTGATAAAGAAGTTGAATTCTTGAAAGCCAAGCACAGGCGGTAGACAGATTGAGGTACCTCTTATATTTTTCATTTACTTCTTTTACTCCCAAATTTTTTTCTTTGCGCATGTCTCGTGTGCAATAAACCTCAGTTGAGAGTCAGCGCTGTCCGTGTGTACTTCTTCAAGTGTTGCGTCCTGTATTTCGCGCTGTGCAATTCCACCCAGTATGAACTTCGGGTATCTATGCATTCGCGAACAGCGTGAAACACATATAACATGTCCTGCAGCGAAAAACAGTGAACGAAATGCGCAGTACTCAAAGAGCAAATACGAGACGCACTGGTGGGCTCCCAGCCGTCTCGATTTATTTGAGCGAGCCAGAGTAGCCGTCGGCCCGGGCTCGCTGGAAGCGGAACATTCTCAAGCCCTTTCTGTTGTGGTTAGTGCACAGCGGTACGCAGCAATCAGGCATTCTCAGGCTTCACCGGCAGCGTTTAACACGCTATCGCTACGTTGGGCGCCGCATTGTCGATGATTAAACGGAACCGGGCGTAGACGCAGTACGGGCGCCAAGATGGCACGATAGCGCGGCGCCGCTGTCGGGCAACATTGTGTTTTGGCGGGCGGCGGTGCGTTGGCGGTATGTAGTGGGTCAAAGGCTGACATCACCATAAAACGGCCGGTCATGTAGGCTCCCTAGTTCTCGTGATGCAAAATGGATGTAAATCAAAGGACTGTGGGACACCTTGCGTTGCGCGCTCACGGGAAGACGGCGAATGAGGCTATAGAGGGCGATATGGGGTGGACAAGTTTTGAGGCGAGGGAAGCTCAGGGCAAAATAAGGTTCGAAGAGAGGCTAAGGAATATGAAAGAGAGTAGATGGGCAGAGAAGGTGTTCCGTTATTTGTATAGGAAGAGCGTTGACACACAGTGGAGAAAAAGAAAAGAACTAGAAGGCTCACTAGTATAATATACGGCTGACAGTGTAAGTGGCATGGCAACAAAAAGCGTAAACGAAAAGTCGGAGAGGTGGAGAGGATTTACTGGATGGCAGCGATGGAGAAAAAACCGGCTCTGAATAACTACCAAAAGGGCAAAAGTGAAATAAGGAGGGAGGCATTTTATGATAATTCAAAGGGAAGTACTTTACTGTTTGAAGCGAGATCGGGTTGCCTTAGAAACGCGTAGTTATAAAGCGAGATTTAGTAAAGAAGAAGAACAACGCATATGATGTGGGCAAGATAAGGAAACCACGTAGCATATCCTGATTGAATGCGGAGATATACACCCAGATGTACGCTTATGCGCGAGTGTGCATGAAGCCTTGGGTTTTAGGGACGACAATGGAAAGCTGAACGCGTGATCGACAGAAACAAATCACGCCATATCCACGAAGTGAATGATGATGAGTGGGCGAAGCTCGATCGTTTTCATCCATGGCAGAAAGAGAATGTGCGGTCTGGAACGCGCTTATACTTCATGGTCATCAGCGGCATCGTCATCGTTATCACGCGTAGTGGCTACATTCCACTATACTGGAACGCGCTTATACTTCATCGTTATCACGTGTAGTGGGTACATTCCACTATACTGCGTCATCGTCATCTTCATCACGTGGAGTGGGTACATTCCACTATACGTGGCTACCTACCTACTACAACTACTACTACTACTACCGAGGAACGCGCTTATACTTCATGGTCATCAGCGTCATCGTCATCGTTATCGCGTGTAGTGGGTACATTCCACTATACTGGAACGCGCTTATACTTCCATCGTTATCACGTGTAGTGGGTACATTCCACTATACTGCGTCATCGTCATTTTATCACGTGGAGTGGGTACATTCCACTATACGCGGCTATCTACCTACCTACCTACTACAACTACAACTACTACTACAACAACTACAGAGGAGGGACAGACCCACACCCTAAGGAGCTTCGCCCCTACTAAGTAAGATACGGTTAGAGTATTGGTGGCAGAAAGCTAGAGAGAAGGCACAAAATTAAATAGTGGGAAAAATAAGGACATTCTGTCGTAAAGCGCAGAGAACTGGGCTATGAATTTGCGTTGTTTTTTCCTATAGTAAGATAGATTTAAAACGAAATAGGCAGTTAAGGCATTAGGCCAACTTAAAAAAAAAGGGCGGGAAAGACGAAAAAGTTTTTTTCTTTATTTGTCGAGCCTGGTGTCACACTTGTCAACGCCCCATTATAAAAGGAACGCTCATAGCATCCATCCATCCATCCATCCAACCATGGTGGAGCTGCGCGTGGGCTCGGAACACGAAATTCGGTGTGACCATGACCGAGTCACATGAGCGCCGGGACTCTCTCCTCGGGCAGCAGACGGTAAGCACGTGTTTTCCTTCTTGTCCGACGTCCCCTTTCAGAATCGCTAGACTGTAGCCTGCCTGGGTGCCTCGGCATCCTCGGCGGGCACGTGTTTACCTGCGTGTTAGCTCCGGTTCCGTACGATAATCGAAAGAGCGGTAACTATATTGCTCGTGCGTGGTCGTACTACGCTGAGCCGCACTTGCAGGAGGCCCTCGCGTACGAAGATTTGCCCTAGTTCTCGCGACCAGGCCCAGCGGTCATCGCGAGAGTGCGCAGCATAGCCCCGCGGGATCTTTTCCCGAGTGGCGTGTGAAAGCTCGCCATTGCCGGCTGCGATGTGCTCGCGGTTTCCTCTTTCAGGGGCGAAGCTCCTTACGGTGTGGGTCTGTCCCTCCTCTGCAGTCGTAGTAGTAGTAGGTAGGTAGGTAGCCACGTATAGTGGAATGTACCCACTCCACGTGATAAAGATGACGATGACGCAGTATAGTGGAATGTACCATCTACACGTGATAACGATGACGATGACGCCGATGACCATGAAGTATAAGCGCGTTGCATACCACACATTCTCTTTCTGCCATGGATGAAAACGATCGAGCTTCGCCCACTCATCATCATTCATTTCCGTGGATATGGCGTGATTTTTTAAAATGCGAATGCATTTCTTAGTCGGGCTATGTCAGGCGTCGGTGTCCGCATCTCTCCGCTCTCACTCCCTCTCCCATAGCAACAGCTGCGGGCGCGCGCGCTTATCCTCGCCCCTAGCAACCGGAGCAGGTGGTGCGGGCGGAGTAGCGGAGAGTGAGTGGGGAAAAGGGGCGCGCTCTGGTGTGTGAGGGCGCTCGCATCGCGGGAGCTCGGCGGAGCTCCCGCGTGTGTGGAGAGAGTGTAGGAGAGGGTAGGTGCAGTGCTTCGCCGCTCCTTCTTTCGCCGTTCGCTCTCTCTCCTCCCTACGCCCCACTCTCCCGTCCGCTCGCTCGCACGTATATATATATATAAATAAAAAAAAATAAGAACAAACTAAAAAAAAGAAAAAAAAACAGGCGCTGTGCCGTACTCCCGACCGGGCTGCAGAAATTAGGCGACTTTTCCTTCTTCGAACCACAACCACCATATATAAATGGAGTGAAGCTCGCGCGAAATGCATTCGCATTTCCTCATGATTCCCTTCGGGGAGGTGGGGGGCATTTTTGTGTACCGTCCGCGTGCGGGAGCCCTTTGCCCCCGCGTCCTGGGAGCGGACTTAGTGCTGCTTTTTGGGGTGCCGCCAAAGGCAATAAATTGTTTGTTGTGTTGTTAGATCGAACACTATGTATTTTGCCGCTCAGCGGTAAACTCTTCGCCAGTTAAGCGAGCGCGCGGAGCGGCGCGCTGTACGTGAGCAGGCGACGGTAAACGCTGCCCTGTGGCTCGCTAAGCCTGAACCCGTGGTTTTCTTGACTACGGATGAGTATCGAGGTTACCAGACGGTGCCTTGGGCTGTCTACCTTGGTGGACGGTCTTTGGCAATATGTAGAGAACATGTTTTCGTAGGCTTGTGAGTCACTCGGATGCCTTCTTTTCTGAGCATACGGACGAGGGTTTCGCTGAGGCCTCAGACATATGAGAGATAATAATAATAATAATATCCGGGGTTTTACGTCCCAAAACCGCGTTATAATTATGAGAGACGCCGTAATGGCGGCTTCGGAAATTTTGACCATCTGGTATTCTTTAACCTGCACTGACATCGCACAGTACACGGGCCTCTACCATTTCGCCTCCATCAAAATGCGACCCTCCGCGGCCGGAATCGAACCCGCGACCTTTGGGTCAGCAGCCGAGCACCGTAGTCACTGTTCCACCGAGGCGGACAGAGATATGAGAAAGTGTGGTGGTGATTCACGGGCCGGACGCTGAATTTCTTGGCGAGCGTTGCCGTGCTTTCCGAATAAAGGTTCTTGGGTAGATGTTCTTGGTGAGTTCCTTGACTAGCGTTTGTTTTTCATATGTTTAAATGCACTCCCTGCTACTTGTAATTGTGCCTCTATACTCTTGCGTTAATCTCTTGCGTTACTCTTACGAATTGCGGGAGGGGGGGGGGGGGGGCTGGCCCCCCCTTGCCTACGAGCCTGCCTTATGCCTATGTATCGATAATTAGATGCGTTAGACCTGTGAAAGAGAAAGTGTGGAGTAGTTACGACCTTGTGATATAATGATATATTTGCCATATAACTAAGTCTTTTATCATATGAGAGCACTATGAAATGAGAACACTGAAGTAGATGTATTATAAAGGCATTCGCAATGTCACGCTTTCCATTCACAACAGTTCCATATTAGATGAACAAAGAACATTGCTCCATGCACTGCGAGCACCAAAATTAATTTTTAGCACGCTGCAGAGATTACAAATCTATTGAACGACCTGAAAAGGTTTTGTGCACTTTTACGGCCCCCCTGATGGGGAACCAGGCGCACGCCTATATGAGTGATGGCATTCACTCTGTGGAGTCGTTTCGTGCCGCGCACTGCGCAAAAAAGCTACGGCCGTCCCGGCCGTATCTTAGAAAGTTTAAACGGCTTCCGTTGTTTTACGCACAATACGCTCGTAAAATCACGGGTACTTTTTGAAGAGTACAATTTGACGATATATTATCTTACAATTGCAATCATTTGCCCATTAGATACTTTAATTGCATTTTGGAAGACCACTTGTTAAATTTCAGAACGGCCACTATGATACACACTGATGCTTCAGTTTGTGAAGAAAAGGCAAGAGTGGGAATTGCCTCATAATCTCTGGATTGGTCTTTTTCAATTCGTTTACCCGACTTTACACCTAGTTATCGCGCGGAATTACTTGCAATTCTTTTAGATTCACGCAAATTACCCCTATCAATATCAGAAGTCATTCTGACAGACTGCCTGTCTGTCTGTTCATTAACTGCACCACATTTTTCAAATAGTTTGGAAGTATTTTATTCTCTTATTCCAAGACATATACGTCTTATTCGCTTGGTGTGAGTACCAGGGCACAAAGGTATAACCCTCAATGAATATGCGGATGCACTCGCAGTACCATCACATGATGGTCCCATAATTTCTGTATTGCCAGATGTTGGCGTTTGCATCTGCGGTGCGATGTGAAAAATTTGCCCAGTCGGATAAATTCGCTGAGCCTATTTTGTCAGCATAGCAGTTGCTGATCTCAATTATCACTGAAAAAATCGATGGTGCTCCTCTAGAAGGGCAGAAATATCAGTCACTAGATTACGATGGCGAGTCCCCCCCATTTAACTTTTACCACACATGTCTGGTCTGGTGCAATCACCTTTATCCCTCTCCATTGCAGAGAGATTGAATCCCCCCATAATTTCTTCCTTACATGCAGATTATTCACCAATCAAAGAAAACAGACTTCTAGATGAACCGCTCCGAAGGATGGGCTTAAATTTATCACTTCCGGTGGTTCTTTCCTTTGGAGCTACCGTAGTGGGTTTTAGCTGTAGGAACGTTTGCGATGCCGTATGTGATTTGCCTGCGCGAGACAAAATGAATTGAATGTTAAGGTTACCTAAATTCAGCTTATTATTCAACAATATTGCCTTTTTTTGTTTAGTTTCGTGTTTTAGGGGCGAAGCTCCTTAGGGCATGGGTTAGTCCCTCGTTGTGCGTCGTAGCCACCTCTAGTACTCGGAGTGCTCACGAGATGGCGATGGCGCTGCGGGCACGGGTTAGTCCCGGACTAAGGATCCCACTCACCGAACTTCTGGCGAATAACACCAAATAAATGTTTTATTCTCTCTCTAGTCCCTCGTTGTGCGCCGTAGCCACCTCTAGTACTCGGAGTGCTCACTAGAATGAGATGGCGCTGCGGCGCTCGCTCCATTCCGATGCGTAGGAGACGGCTCCACTGCGTGCTCTAGTGTGATAGGAGACCGCTGGATCGCGCGGCGACGCTAGAATCTCATTGGATGGAGGCGCATTGCGTTCATTGAATCGGAGACCACTTGAGGCGCGGCGGCGCTCGCTCCACCCCCGATGCGGCAGACCGCTAGAGGGCCAAAGCTATCAAATGCGTTCGCTCTTGGCGCGCTTCCTCTTTCTCTCGGCAGTCAGCGTGCAATGAGCGACGAAGACAAGGCGGCGGAGCGGAGGGCTCGGAAAGCGTGATGATGCGTGAAGCGTGATTTACATGATGATCGACTGGGCAAAATTTACGGAGGATTCACGGTTTACCGGTGAACCTCCGGAGCTTCGCCCACTCATCATCATTCACTCCGTGGATATGCTGCGATTTTTAGGGGCGAAGCTCCTTAGGGCATGGGTTAGTCCCTCGTTGTGGGTCTTAGCCACCTTTAGTACTCGTAGTGCGCACTAGATGGCGATGACGCTGCAGCCCTCGCTCCAGGTAGCGTGGCGTCGCCTGCAGACCTTGTCCTACCCCAACCCATACATATTGTTCCAAGATAGATCCCGACATATACGCATCACAGTGCAGGTTCTGCGCCAATAAAACAGCCACCCTGTACCACATGGTATGGGAATGCCCACACAATCAACCTATGCAACCCAGGACACAAAACAACATTATAGGGTGGGAGGCAGCTCTGTCCAGCTCGGATCCGAAGACCCAAGAGGCCCTCGTGAAACGGGCGAGGACAGCGGCCCGCGCCAATGGGATCCCGGACAGAGGATCCCACTCATCGAACTTCTCGCGAAGAACACCAAATAAATGTTTTATTCTCTCTCTCCATTCCGATGCGTAGGAGACGGCTCCGCTGCGTGCTCTATAGCAGACCGCTGGATGGCGCGGCGACGCTAGAATCTCATTGGATGGAGGCGCATTGCGCTCATGGAATCGGAGACCGCTTGAGGTGCGGCGGCGCTCGCTCCACCCCCCGATGCGGGAGACCGCTAGAGGGCCAAAGCTATAAAATGCGTTCGCGCGATATTCTGGAACACCAAAGACTTGAAAGACGGAAACTTCCGCCCCCGGGGCCAAACCTCAGCAAGGAATCTCGGGTAGCGTGGCGTCACCTGCAGACCTTGTCCTACCCCAACCCATACATATTGTCCAAGATAGATCCCGACACATACGCATGACAGTGCAGGTTCTGCGCCAATAAAACAGCCACCCTGTACCACATGGTATGGGAATGCCCACACAACCCACCTATGCAACCCAGGACACAGCACAACATTACAGGGTGGGAGGCAGCTCTGTCCAGCTCGGATCCGAAGACCCAAGCGGCCCTCGTGAAACGTGCGTGGACAGCGGCCCGCGCCAATGGGATCCCGGACTAAGGATCCCACTCACCGATCTTCTCGCGAAGAACATCAAATAAATGTTTTATTCTCTCTCTCTCTCTTGGCGCGCTTCCTCTTTCTCTCGGCAGTCAGCGCGCAATGAGCGACGAAGACAAGGGGGCGGAGCGGAGGGCTCGGAAAGCGTGATGATGCTTGAAGCGTCATTTACATGATGATCGACTGGGCAAAATTTACCGAGGATTCACGGTTTACCGATGAACCTCCGGAGCTTCACCCACTCATCATCATTCACTCCGTGGATATGCTGTGATTTTTTTCTTTTATTTTTCTGAATTAAGTTTATGAGTTCTTTCAAAACTAGCTATTGCTAAACACATTGAGAATATAACAAATTAATTCATACAAGAAGGCACCACCCGTATCATGGCCAATCCCCCGCGGTGGGTCGCGCCAGTTTAATAATGATCGACCAACCAACCAACCAACCAGTGACGATCCCGGCTAGCTACCCTGCGACATGAGGAAGAGAAAGGGGTGGAAAAAAACTTGCCCATCTCCCGCTAAATGGAACCATGTGGGGATGCGAAGCAGCGGGGAGATGGTTAGCTTGAACGGGAGAAACGTCGCCGCTCTCGTTTCGCGGCAGCGGCCCGGGCGCTCATCGCGGCGCTGCACAGGAAACAGAATGAGGTGCGCGTGTTCTGTCATTTTCATACCGCGGAACTACCGTGGCGCCCCCAGCGGAGTATGCAGCTGTCGCACCACCTGTCGTGCGCGCCGCTCCGTAGAAGATTCCAAGAGGAGAGAACCGTAGGAGAGGCTGTGGGGGGTGTGGGACGCGGGAGCCGCTCCGTAGAGTAGAGGATTCCTAGAGGAGAGAAAGGGGGTGAGCGTAGGAGAGGAGAAATAGAGGGGAGGGAACGCGCATGCGCTGTGGAGGTGTGGAACGCGGGGGGCGAGCGTACGAGAGAGAGCGGGGGAGGGGAGGCGCATGCGCTGTGGGGGGTGTGGGACGCGGGCGCCGCTGCGTAGAGTAGAGGATTCCTAGAGGAGAGAAAGGGGGTGAGCGTAGGAGAGAGAGAGGGGGAGCGGACGCGCATGCGCTGTCGTGGTGTGGAACGCGAGAAGGAGGGACGGACTAAGCCCCCCCCTCCCCAAACACATGCAAGCAAGATCAAGGAATGGAGTCAACCTGCGCGACAGACACCACCTGCCTAGCCATTGATAAGCAGCCTCTATGTGCTCTCGGCCATGACTCTGGCGACTGTAGTGGTGGTTGACGGCCTTATTGTACTACAGTGTTCAGGTTCGCATAGTGGGTGCTTCCCTACTTCATGAAAGTGGCGGGACGCCGGACGCGGGACGCGGGAGGGAGGGACGGACCCAAGTCGCGAGCATAAGATGCTTCGCATCTAATAGGAGTGTGACTCTGGCGGAGGGCGTTGAGTTAGAAGGAACAAAAAAAATGTATGTAAAAGGAAATTGATGAAATTGTAAACATGAACTTGGCGATGGGATGTATGGCGGCACCATTTCCTTGTTAATGCGGTTATGTATGTCTGTTCAATTACCATAATGTTAGTGTTTCCAGTATATTCAACTGCTCTTATTTTCTTGTTCTTGAACATCTCGGGATTATATTTGTGTTTGTTGTGCACATTCCGCTTTAAAAATGCTGTAGCCCACGTTATGTTGTCGATGTTTCTATTTTTTAACTTTAAACCGCTGAAATGATCTGGGCACACACCATTTGTGGCTTCGCCAATGGTTCGCGATGCACGTGTCAGCTACTGGCGCAATCATCATCAATTCGACGACTGAAGGCTGAAGTAGAAGAAGAAAAATATGGCGCAGGAACAGGCCCTTGCTGAAAAGCACCAGCGTGACTCGCACCGTGAGAGCTGCACTCAAGACCAGTGGGCCGCCATGTTGGACTTCCTGTGTGTTCACACAGGTCTGGGCCGAGCCACCAATGAGATGCAGCCCGAAACGCGCCAGCGCCTGTGGTCCGAGCTGACCAGCCTGCTGAACGCCCTCGGTCCGGTCTCCAGGTCCCGCGAAGAGTGGCGCAAGTACTGGCAGCAACGGGTGGCCGCGTCCAGGCAGAGGGCTACGGAGGTCGCCGCAAGCGAGAGCGGGTATGCACTCGGCTTTTGTCGAGTAATCGCGTTAACATATCTAATGTAGTGCGGCAGGACAGTAAAATAACGACCGGGCATCACACAATGTGAGCTATGTGACTCGTGGGTCGCCTAAAGCTTTAAACCCATTACAAAGGGCTCAGCCATAACTATTCATCGTCATCAGCCACCGCATGAATAACGTGCACATAAACAAAGGGCCTTACCGATGCACAGCTAATACCTCAGTTTTCCGCAGAATAAGAAATTATGGCGTATTCGGTGCTTCCCTAGTACACAAAAAAATTGAAGGACACTTTGTACATTCCAAAGTGTGTTCGGCGAAAGCGTGTGGCCATTCCACTGATTATGCCATGTCTTTTATCTTTTACACTCTCAGTGGGATAACACACAAACCGAATGTGTGCGTGTTTTCTTTTTTAATTTTTTACCGCGAATCGCAGCGAGACGCGAGACTAATCTTCCTCCGTTCGCATGCGTTAGTATTTTCTCGCGCTTTGCGCATCGTGCAAGCGCCATCCGCGTCCCAGCGCTTAAATTGACGGACCCTTTGTAAATTCGAAAGTGTTTTCCGTGAACGCCTCTGTCCATTGAGACGGCGTCGGTCAGAATGATTGCAAACGCTGGACACAGCGACGCTACGCAAGCAAAGCGCGAGCGCTGTAGAGTCCGACGCGACCGGCGTCCGTTTGCGGATCCCGGTGGCCACCCGGCTCCGTGCCAGAGCTCGGACGGACGGACAGACAGACAGACAGACAGACAGACAGACAGACAGACAGACGGACGGACGGACGGACGGACGGACGGACGGACGGACGGGCGGACAGACAGACAGACAGACAGACGGACAGACACCGGACGGACGTGAGCATGAGACATTAAAGGCTTTCGCCTTAAAATTATGATGATTTATGGCGCAGTGGATACCATACAAGTGTACCTATAGTAGTTGCCCCAAGAGAGTTTACAAAATGCACTGTAAATGCTGCTCTTCCGGCTTTCGCTGTGACTGTGCTGCGCTTTCCACGCAGGCCTGGCTGTTTTTTTTTTGTTGTTTTTTTTTTCTTAAAGAGATGTGGATGTTGGAGCTAAAGTTCCAAAGGGCTCAGTAAAGAAAAATTGATCGTGCAGCTGCAAAAAAAAAAAAAGAGAGAGAGAGAAAGACGCCTCAATTCTCATTAGCTGCGACGCCACATCACTTGATCGATTCAGGGTAGCGTATCGAGAGGAAAGGAACACTTTCTACCGTGCTGGCACACAAAATGTGTGACGGGAAATGGCTTCATCACCACGACTCACCATCCTCGTTCTCGGAAGCCTGAGCTATCCGCACGTTCCTTGTCCGCGTTGTAGCTTCGCCTCCTTAGTCACTAGAAAGAAAATGAACGCTTAAAAACAATTTGAAATAAAAAAAATTTGTTGTAGAGTTTCAATAGGACTCCTTCCATGCAAGCAGTTTTTCGTAGCATCGCCTTAAACAGCCTAAGAGCGGCTCTGTGCCACGATTCTTCCAATTTACAAGAAATGTAACTAGCTACTTGTAAACAAGCACTGGGCGATTTCACTCACTAGTTGCTGTTGTAAAATAATAAGATCTGGCCTTTAGCGTCCTAAAACCACAATATGATTGTGAGAGACGCCCTAGTGGAGGGCTCCGGAAATGTCGAGCATATGGTGTTCTTTACCGCGCACTGACATCGCACAGTACACGGGCCTCTAGCATTCCGTCTCCATCGAAATGCGACCGCCGCGGCCGAGATCGAACCTGCGATTTTCGGGTCAGCAGCCGAGCGCGCCCACCACTACCCACCATGGCAGACACTGTTGTGAAATGATTGAGCATGTTATTAACAAAGAAATTAACACCCACTTAGACGACTGTTCATTGATTAGAAGACGTACTACAGTCCACTTAGAAGACAGTCCACTGAAGCAGCACTGATTCTGTAAAGTTCTTTCTGCCGTAACTCGGCTCCTCGAAATGACGCATGACTTTGCTACAATAATTAACTCGAGAGTTCTAGCTGATAGATTACTGATAGACTTAAAAAGCATTTGACAGGTTGATATATCCAATATTAAATAATTGGCTGAACGCTATGGGGAGTGATACTAACAGAGGGCATTGGATAACCGCTCATTTCACAAACTGCAGTCATTACGTTAAAGCCAATGACACTGAATCAGAAGAGTTAGAAGTCGATACTCCGGTGTGCTACCAGGATCTTCGTTAGGTCGAATTCTTCTTCAAATATTTGTTAACTACACTGATTCACATGTTGAACTTGATGTAAA
>JALIZH010005759.1:20000-22071 GCA_030522465.1 Rhipicephalus appendiculatus | reverse complement strand
TGATTGGCTGTCCGCTTGATCAAAAACGTTAGGTTGTCTGGTTACCGTGTTCCGATAAAACTATGTATGGATGTATGAGTATATTGATATATGGATGTATATATAGTACATGTATGGATGGATGAGTGGACAGATGGACGGACGGACGGTCGTATGTACCCGGCGCAGAAAGCTATATAAGGTGCTTTAGATTTGATAACTTTGCAGCAGGCGATGGTTGAAATGAGCCGCGTTCGCGAACACTGGCGCGGCTCTCTGCAAGGCGTCCCTCCCGATTCGTATTACCAGAGTCCCTCAATACTTCTGGTATTACTGACCTCTTCATCTTGAAACTACAGACGCCGAGGACTTTTACCGCATCCACGTGTTGAATACCGCCACGCAAAGGGCTGTGGAAGCCGCCGAAACAAATGAATTCGCTTTTTCCTGCGTTTATGCAAGCACCCAATAATCTAGCGTACTCATCAAGCAGTTCCAAGAACGTGCGAAAGCTAGCGTGGTTTTTTGTACACATGAGCGCTGATTCTCTTACTAGCCGTGTAATTGGCTGGATAACAGATAAGCTGTTCCTTGTAATCTTGTGCTGAGAAACTTCGAAGTGTTTAGAAGAGCCCTACTTGACACCTGAGGGTCGACCTATTGTGTATTTGGAAAATAATGGTTAACGATTTAAAGTACTATTACTCTACTATGGCAGCGCGGTAATCTGTCTCTGAAAAACGTAGACGCAACCAACTCGTTTAGAAACAAAAAATTTAAAAACATAAGGTAAGTTGATTTACATTATTTCTATGTACCTTACAGCGGTTACTATGTACTATGTAACGAGGTAACTACTGTCCTACATTTCTAGGACAGCGGTTACCTGGCCCCCTAAGGAATAATACCACTGTCAAGCTGGCAAGTGCACTTGCGAGGAGTGCAAGTCGGGACCTTGAGCGACACTTTGCCGCGCTGTGCTAAACAGGAAAATGGAGCGTACTCGCAGTAAAGTAATAATAATAATAATAATAATAATAATAATAATAATAATAATAATAATAATAATAATAATAATAATAATAATAATAATAATAATTAAGGCAGCTTTCTATTTTTTTCCTATTTTTTTCCCTTTCGCTCCTCCATTTCGCGCTTGCGTCCCCATCTTTTCTATGTTTATACATTGTTTTAAGGTGCTCCGCGCTTATCATCATCAAGGCGCTCGAAGAACAAGAGGAAGAAGACTTCTCCTTGGCGCGAGCACGCGCTCAGATGGCTCTGCTATTCGTGGTTTTGCCTGCGTTACGCCAAGCGACGACGACAGCATACGATCACAGCATACGGCCGCATACGGCAACATACTACCAATAACCAATATTCGGAGCGCCTGTGCTCCAATATTGCCCATTAGATAGTTCCTGCAAGCTTTCTGTGAGTCAGTGATGATTGGTTAATGGAGCGTTTCGTGTCCAGTCCTTCTTTTATTACGAGGGCTACAGTGACCTGTACCGCTACAGTCATGGAGACGCTGTAATTTTTCCTCTACAGACCGTGACTACAGCCACAGCCACTAGGTGTAGCCAGGGGAGTGGGTTTAGGGGGGGGGTTGAAACCACCGAATTTTTTCAATTTTGCATGTGTATGTATACACGCACACTGTCACACATATTAACATACGCACGAACATGCATACAGAGCGGCTGAACCCCCCCCCCCCCCTCTCCCTACACCCGAAACAAATTTCCGGCTACGCTACTGGCCACAGCCTTCATTGCATTGGTCTGATAAAGGCACAGCTTCAGTGAATTTCGCCGTGTTCATATGTTTTGTACATGTATTTTGCCCTAGCATTTCGTCTTCCAGAATACAGGGTGGGATCCATGTTCTTGGTATTGGCGATTTCGTGTACTATTCTCTAAGTGCGTTTGGTACCTATTTATTTTCTTGATCTTTTCGTATTAGTGTATCGCACCGTAATTTTATAAAGGCTACTTGGCCTGTTGGAGTCTGGAGATGGCGATTTTCTTGCGTTCGGAGCTCCGCCTCGGTCAATTCTTCGATTGTGTAACTAAGACCAAGCGTTAGTAGA
>JALIZH010005759.1:0-17500 GCA_030522465.1 Rhipicephalus appendiculatus | reverse complement strand
AAAATAAAAATAAAAAACCTCCTCTCCCACTCTCTCTCCTCTAGCCATCCCTCCCCGCGGCAACCACACCCTCACTGCTCATGCGTGTGCTTTTCTTCGATTGTGGTGTGCCCCGCGAAAGTGTTGCCTAGGGGAGAGCGCGTGTGGGATTGAATGCTCCCTATTTTTATCGCCATCGCTCTCTATGGGGTGGTATAGGGTGGGGTAGCATGTTGGGAATGGGGTGAGGGAGGAGCGGTGGCGGGTGCTTCTTGTTGAAATTACGTTCCCCTATCATGTCACACAGGGCAGATCCCGGCCCGTACTGGCTCGGGTGCATTCTGTTAAGTATTCGGGGATGCGGGAATGTTTCTGTCTGCATCTGTCCGCATGTTGTCTGTTGCTCCCCTCGTCAACTTTGGATATGACTCGGGATGCATTGTCGCTCGTTGCAGGTAAAACTCCACTACGTCTTTGTTTGTGACAAGTGGCTGGCTCTTTCGTTCTCGGCCCCACATTCCGCAAGTGTGGCCCGGATGTAACAGCTAGCGCTCGGGTCTGTTGGATGGCCGAACTCGTTTCCCTCCATTGCGGAGTGGGCTGGGACCCAGATTACTTTTATCGTTTCCCTTTGTGGGGTTTGTTTGTCTCTAAGCGTCCGAAGCACCAGAAGAGACACCCAGCCCGACTGGAAGCTTCTGTACGCCTGTTTCGAGTCTGTGACCACTCTGGTCGTGCCAGGAATTGTTAGGGCCAAGGCGATTGCCATCTCTTCGGCTTCATCAATGTCACATGTATTCGCTGTCACGCACGTGAGCAGGTAATCTTTGGTGGTCACTGTTGCGGTAGCCTAGCCTTTTCCTCGTGCTTTGGAGGCGTCCGTTGAAGGTTATCCCCTTCTCCCCAGCCAACATCCTATTGTAAGCCTTTGCTCTGGCCTCCGGTCTGTCTGCCGCTTTGATGAGCATAATTCATGTTCTTGGGGAAGTGGTTCTGTCTTGGTTGTTTCAAGCCTATCGTCTGTCGATTGTAAGCTACATCCACATCCATGGTGTCCCTGTCCTTTACTTTTCAGAGGGAATCGTACTAGCCTGGTTTTCCTTCGAAGCGCAGGTACTTCCTCGCTGCTAATGTAAATTCAAGGCCCATTGGAAAATAAAAGCTTGTCTTTTCTGAATAAAACATTGCATCTGCCAGAGTACTGATGTCAAAGTTAGTGATAACTTTTCCCTTGGGCCTTTTGAGTGTTCTAACTAAAACCAGCAACATAAACATGTCACTGTACGAAGAAAAAAAATGACTATATTCAGTTGGATTCCTGTAAGCATTCAACTTGATGATGAAATCACGATATTGATCTTAGCTACTGGGACAGCTTGTGGCTCTCCCTATAGGCACCCGACACTGACCAGATGGCGCGATGGAGCGCTTGTGGGACGCCTGAGAATTGACAGCACCGACCGCCAGGGATACCAAGAAAATGAAACGCTCGCTGAACACATCGACGCGCTCAAGTGTCTCGTTTTTGGGCACGTTTTCAACGAACGCTTCCTGAGTGCGTCTGTAATCACCCGTGACCGCCCTCCCCCCCACATAAAAAAACTGCACATGTGCCTTGACGGGTTCGTTTTTGCCGCGTCTACTCGCTAGGCTATGCAGTGGCGTCGTGGCGCGCCTTTTTTAAGGCGAAAGCCTTTAACGTCCGTCCGGTGTCCGTCCGGTGTCCGTCCATCCGTCCGTCCGTCCGGATGTCCGTCTGTCCATCCGTCCGTCCGGATGTCCGCTGTCCGTCCGTCCGCCCTGGATATCCGTCCGTCCGCCCGGATGTCCGTCCGTCCGTCCGGATGTCCGTCCGTCCGCCCGGATGTCCGTCCGTCCGGATGTCCGTCCGTCCGTCCGTCCGTCCGGATGTCCGTCCGTCCGTCCGTCCGGATGTCCGTCTGTCCGTCCATCCGGATGTCCGTCCGTCCGTCCGGATGTCCGTCTGTACGTCCGGATGTCCGTCCGTCCGGATATACGTCTGTCCGTCCGTCCGGATGTCCGTCCGGATGTCTGGATGTCCGTCCGTCCGTCCGGATGTCCGTCCGTCCGTCCTTCCGGATGTCCGTCCGTCCGGATGTCCGTCTGTCCGTCCGTCCGGATGTCCGGATGTCCGTCCGTCCGTCTGGATGTCCGTCCATCCGGATGTCCGTCCGTCCGGATGTCCGTCCGTCCGGATGTCCGTCCGTCCGTCCGGATGACCGTCTGTCCGTCCGTCCGGATGTCCGTCCGTCCGTCCGTCCGTCCGTCTGTCCGTTCGTCCGTCCGGATGTCCTTCCGTCCGTCCGGTGTCCGTCCGGTGTCCGTCCGTCTGTCCGTCCGTCCATCCGGATGTCCGTCTGTCCGTCCGTCTTTCCGTCAGTGGAATGGCCACACGCTTTCGCCGAACACACTTTGGAATGTACAAAGTGTCCTTCAATTTTTTTTGCTGCGTCTACTCGCTAGGCTGTGTTAGAGTGTACTCTAGCTGTGTGTTCTGGCGCTACCGTCGGATCTCGTAAACTGCATTGCCGGGTGCCTATAGTAGAGTGCATGTAGTACTCCGAAGCGTTCACAATTTGTTTTAAACACAGTACTCTGAATCGTCAAGCATTTTTCTAAGCACCTCGTGATGCCGGAAAATTTATTATTACTGTTTCGGGACAGCTTACCACTCTCACGTAGCAGAGCGCATCATCATCATCATCATCAGCCTGAGTACACCGACTGCAAGGCATGTTCCTCCAACTACTAACATAAACACAGTGGTCTAAAATCGTCGAACATTTTTCTAAAGGCAGGATTGCTCGAGTCGATTGTATCAACAGCTGTTGCCGAAACCTAGAAATAAATATGATAAATTTTCCGCTGATTTTCTCTGCCGCCTTATTTAAAACTCGTTACCGTGTCACATTAAAATACCTTCTAATTTTCGCATATTCACATCAAACCTCCATACATCCTTGATCTCATTGTAGTCATTTCTTGGTTACCGTTTTATTAATAATCGTTTTGTGTAATTAAAATGCTTTACTGTGCTAGCTAACTAGTGTCTCATTTCTTGTCATGTCTTGCGTGTTTGCGTATACCTCATCTGCTTTGTATTTACATACCCTACTCAATTCTAATGGGAGATTGCCGGTACGGTCTGTTGACTGTAGGTCCTCTTTCTGTATGTTTGTATGATGCCCATTTGTAACCTAATACCGTATTTATTCGACTGCAACGCGAAGGGTGACTTTTAATTTCGTCCAGGAAGAAAACAAAGTAAATGTTGTTATTCAATTTTAACACGAGGGTCCACTTTAGGTAGTGAAAAAATCACGCCATATCCACGAAGTGAATGATGATGAGTGGACGAAGCTTGATCGTTTTCATCCATGGCAGACCGAGAATGTGCGATCTGGAACGCGCTTATACTTCATGGTCATCATGGTCATCAGATCCAGCAATGCTCCCTCGTACGCTGCCGCTGTTTTTCCGCCGTATCGCAGTTCGTAGACAGTAACATTAAGGAAAATGTCCCGCATGCCAGGCAAAATGCGTCGCAGACCGCGAGAATTTCCGAATTTATTCTCCATGTGCTGTGCGTGCAAGCGAAGCCGGGCCACGCCGTTCTATTGCGCTACGTGACAGCTGAGATATCGCGTGCAAAGCTGGCACGTGACAAATTTACTCAAGAACTCTTGCAGCCCGAGCAACGACTACAAACAGAGCTGAACTACTGCACAGAAAACTTCGCGCAAATGCCACGCATTACTAAATGCCACACGTGCAGTTCGGCGACCGTACGTATTACTTGCACGCATAGCAAGGGGTTGTCTAACACATGTGAGACACAAATGTCATCGTTTACTCAACAATAAGCAGGCAAAATGGCAAGAAATAATGTTTACAAACATCGATGGTGACGGTCTATGCTTCGAGCTTTACGCCGGCCAGCCGCACGAATCGCCCTTTCAAAACACTGTCGCGCGTCTGTGCTACGTCACATCGAAAACATGATTGATTCCGTAAATTTATGTCCTTTCTCTTCGTTTTGGGCCCCAAAAGAATCATGCTCTGTTAACTTTCTGGAAGCCTACACGTTTTATCAAACCTGTCACCTTCGCGCACACGCACTTGCATACAACGGGGGCGTAGCTGACGGAGAGACGACGACTCGTAGCACGCCAGTTGACACTGAAGTGGCCGCAAGTCGCCACTCGCGGCGCTGGCAGCGCATAGGTGCAGTGCGCTGCTGCGCCCCCCTGTAGGTGCTGCACGTTTCCCATAGTGCGTCATCGTCATCTTTATCACGTGGAGTGGGTACATTCCACTATACCTACCTACCTACCTACCTACCTACCACTACTACTACTACTACTACTACTACTACTACTACTACTACTACTACTACTACTACTACTACAGAGGAGGGACAGACCCACACCCTAAGGAGCTTCGCCCCCTAAAAACCTCCAGGTCTGCGCGGAACGCGCAGCACAGTCACAGCGAAATCTGGAAGAGCGGCCTTTCTAGAGTCTTTTTAAACACTCTTGGGGCAACTACTACAAGCCCACTTGCATGGTACCCACTACGCCATATATCATCATAATATTTGTGTAGTGGGGAAGCGTCCACTATGCCAATATTCGTCATTCTTCGGAAAAGCGTGGTACCCGCTACACACTTGTAACTCATTATGTGCAGTTTGTTAATGCTGTGGCTGATGACGATGAAGAATTATGCCTAGGCTTTTGTAATGGGTTGGAGCATTGAAAGACCCACTCGTTACGCAATTCGCATTGTGTGACGCCTGGTTGTTACTTTACTGTTCTAAAACGCTTTACAACACATGCTAGCGTGATTCCTTACCCGACATGAAGCCTGCATAGGGTCAGTTTGCACCGCAGTTTCAAGCCTCGGCGTAGCTCAGTGGTAGATTGCTGGGCTGCCACGCAGAGGGCCCGGGTTAGATTCCCATTCAGCCATAGGTATTTTTATTTATTTAGTTTTTTTCTCATTTCGTGTGATAGTGGTTACGGACACCGGCGGCGACGGCGGCGGACAACTACGGCACAAAAACGGCCCTTGTGATCTCATAACAGCTTTCGCTGTAAAATGTGGAAAAAATACTCGCGTTACATTCCGAGCAAATACGGTAATTATCGTGAACACACAAACGCTTGACGTCAGGAAAATGAGTCAACCTGATTGGTTGCAGCATCTATGCAAATTCCTTTTTGCTTAGGACGACGATTGGCGGTCGGCACAGTTTACATTTATTCTTAGACTGTAGCTTACTATAGGAGACGAAAATTGCTGCTGTTGCTGCTGCTGTTGTTGTGATGTTGTTTAAAGTGTGTAAAATGAGCAAAAGTTCGCTTCGATATCAAATGCCCCATGGTCCGTCTATATATATTTGCCTGAGACCACTCGAAGGCGAAAGCCGATTTTGTTTTTCTTCTTATTCGATAGTGTTGATTCTCCACACCCCCACCCCCCCTCCATGGAAGGCTTTCTGTATCCGAACGCGGTTTTGCATTTCCTCCGTGACCGGAGGCATTGGAATCTCTCTGCGCCTGCCATGGTTTTTGCAATGCCTCCGTGATCGGTGAACCTTTGACCGAGCGTCAATGTCGTCTGATGACGTCAACATGTGAGGCCACGTTGCGTGACTTTCATGATGACGTCATAAATTTCGGCAACCTGTGGCGTCATGAAGCCGTCCTATTTTAACGTCGTCAAGTGATGGTTATTTTTCTCCAATAACTCGCGTTGACGACGAAAGGTCACTTTTTCGTGTTTGATGAGGCTTCTAAGGCTTTCGCCTTAAGTAAACCCGTTACGCTCCAAACATCTTCGAGCAATTATTTCGCAAAATCGGGCAAGGCGACCGCTGGGAGCTCGCGTCGCACATATAAAGCATGTAGGAACTACACGCGCGTGACGCTTTCGTCATTCAGTCGCCTATATATTTGCCCGCTCATTCGCTTGATGACGTAACAAACTGCTACGTTTTTAATGGCCTTGAGGCCCCCATAGCAGAATTGCCGGATGATACCGAGCTAACAAGCAAATAAATATCACGAAAGAAGCCCCAGAAAAGCGGCGCGACTTCCGTGAAGAAGCTCGAATAAAGCGGAAATTTAATTATTGTTCCCAGTGTTGAAAATATTTTTTATTATAATAAAAAAATGACACTCAAATACGAAGGGGAGTTGAAACAATCACTCTATTACAGCAGAAAGACGCGCTACTGAGAACGAAAGCCCATATTTACTTTTAAACATTGTCTCCAGGGTAGTCTCCATTCGGTTGAATGCACGTTTGCCAGTGCATTATTAACGTTACTCTTTTTGATTCCCCCCAACGTATGTTTGACTTCAATACTCAGCAACTCAAAGTCATCGACAAATACACTATTTAAGAACGTGATGATGACTAAGATAACTATATTTGCTGGGAAGATCCAAATAAGTCCAACAAAATCGCGACAAGCTACTAGAAAATTCTACAAGCCACTCGGCGAAAAAAGGAGCCCAAATCTGCTTATTATAATCGGAACTGGCAACTCCGCTCCAAAGGCCGTATTAGCCTATTAACTTTTAGCTGTTTCCGTCCGCTAGTTTTCCTTTTTTTTTCTTTTTTTTTTTTCGCCACAAATGCTCCTTACGCTTACGTCCGCGTCAATGCACATACAACTCATTGCTGTGCTCACGCCACACCTATATATAATGATGATGATGATGATAATGATCGTGGTATTACAATATGGCACCAATTCGCAATTTGTTATTGGCTGCAAATTGGGTAGATGAACTTTTAGTTAATGTCTTGCAATATTACTATAGCACTTCTTCATCGATTACAAGATGCTCAACGCACTGCGTCCAAACGTTTTAAACAATGCCACCATATAGCAACGACCTTTCGTACTCAAATGACGTCAAGGCGCGCGACGTAACGCTGTAAAGTAAAAGCACGATGATCGAACCACAGCAAAAAAATGACAGCGTCGCCACAGATCCTCTAAGCATCCTTCCAACCACTCATCTTCAGGGAAGTAAAATATGGAAAGAAAAACTATGCTATAGGCCGTGGCGCATTTGCGACCAGTGACGTATAGAGGAAAGAAAATATGTCAAATGGCATAGCGCATGACCCACGCATACAAAAAGAAAAAAGAAAAGTTCGTGGCTGCCCGGCAAGAAGCGAAAATCCAAGGATCTTCGTCTACATCTACAAAGTGAGAACAAGGCACACACAGGTCGGAGACACCCATCTCAGAGTCCACGCTCTTCTGTGACCCGTGTTCCCCAGCGCCCATCGAAAGAACTTCTAAAAAAAGCCGCGGGCCTTTTAAGCCGACGGGAAAACGCCTGCATAATAAAACAGCCATCGCTGGGCAAAGTATGTACAGGGGCCCCTTACACCGTTGGCCGCGGCTCTGGGCGCCACATGTGCGAGTATAGCGCGGCGTGCGCTGATAGAGCGGTAGCTCAGACGGCGAGCATTACCGCATGCGCCGCCCTGTAAGGCGCCCAGGACTGGATAGGACCCACACACACGCATGACACCGACGTCGGTACATTTTCCTGCATGCACGCACAATGGTCGTGAGAGAAAAAAATCACAGCATATCCACGGAGTGAATGATGATGAGTGGGCGAAGCTCCAGAGGTTCATCGGTAAACCGTGAATCTTCCGTGAAATTCGCCCTGTACATCATCAAAGACGTGACAAACACTGTGTGTATATATACAAGAAATTTATATTTTATTCGTGAGCCGCGATTTTCCGTTTTGTTTTCGTTTCTTCGTTGGTCGTGGTTACCGTTTACTAAGCCGTGGCTTCCGTTCCCCCTTCATTATAACGGCTTTATGGTCGGTGAAATGGAGGGAAAACGGTTCCCTGGATGGGTCGTAGTGGAAAGTTTGCAAAGACGAGATCGATGCAGGTTCCTCGGATGGTGGTTGGTTGCATGTGGTCAAACGATATGCATGTGAGACCCTATCGCGATGCCATGTGTTGTATGGCATCGCGATCGTCATCGTCATCAGCGTCATCGTTATGACGCATAGTGGGTACATTCCATGTGCTGTGCCTTGATGGCAGCGTCATCGTCATCGCACAGGGGTGGCTACGACAACGACGCAGGACGCCGGACTAGCCTATGCCCTAAGGAGCTTCGCCCCTAAAAATCCACTCGTCCAATGGTCGCGAGAGAAGTGAATAATGACAAGTGGACGAAGCTCTGGGTATCGTATCAGTGAGTAACCATACGTTACCCGAGCGTTGCCCCATATAATGTACATTGAGTGACATAAAGTGACATAAAGAGTCGACGACAAAGCTAGGTCCTAAGGTCCATAATGTCTACGTTGAAGGAGGAGGAAAAGGAGAAAAGTAAGGACAGGGGAGGTTGTCTACGTTGAAGCACAAACCCTTTATACTAGTCTACGTTGAAGTCGCCGACTAGTATAAAGGGTTTGTGCTTGTAGGCGTTTTTATATTGTTCCGTCACAATTACGATTCATATTAGTCTATTGTCAAACCTTTTTTTGTGTGTGTCTCACATATCATATATTACCCGAGCGTTGCCCCATATAATGTAGCCGTGACAACGGACACCGGACAAGCTTCGCCCTTAAGGTGCTTCGCCCGTAAAATTCAGGAGCCTTTCTCCTATCGGGTAAATGAGGGGTTTCTTTCTTTATTTATTTCTTTCTTCCTTTCTTTCTTTCTTTCTTTCTTTCTTTCTTTACTTCTTTCTTTCTTTCTTTCTTTCTTTCTTTGTTTCTTTGTTTCTTTCTTTATGGGACCTTCATCCTCATGCTTAGAAGCGGAACACTTCAGTTGCTACAAGCAGCAACAACGGTCACGCGCTCAAATCCAGGCAACAATAAAATGTGACAACGTGAAATGACAAGTGACTTCGATAAAAGATCAGATTGCCATACCAGAAAGAGCCGATCGCCGGCACGCCCACGATCGAGAGCGCATCAATTATTGAAAAATGGCGCATACAAATACTCACGCGACCGGTGTACATTCGAGGCCCGCATTTTCTGTACGCTCGCCTGCGCCGGGTTTTTCGCGGGCGACGCCGCCGCCATTGACATCTGTAACTCATAACAAGCTGAGCTTGAAACTTTTAGCTAGTCCTCATGCTGCATGTATCATTACAAAATGAGGCAGAGCAATAGTAGAGAGCACTCACAAAAATATGGAATACAGCCCCAATAGTTATATCAAAAGCCGCTGTGTGATACCCCGAACCTCCCCAAATAGAAAAACGCAAAATTATGAAGCGATATCTTAGAACTGATGTACACGGGTGCTTATGTACTACACTGTCGTCCTTTATGAAAGGGAACATGCGAGCGCGTGGCCTGGGCTCCGCGGCGGCTGCCTACAGCACCATGAACCGACAGCTGAAGAAAGCGCGTCCGCTTTTGGCGGCATCGCCCGTTGCGGGGAGACCAAAGCGGGGGCGTAATCTAGGCAGCGCTTGTTCAACGGCTATCACTCGTTATTTTGTTTGCGAACAGATGACGCCAAAAGCGGACATGCTTTCTTCAGTTGTCGGTTGATGGCGCTGTAGGCAGCCGCCGCAGAGCGCATGATACGCGCTCGCGTATTCCCTTTCATAAAGGACGACAGTGTACAATCTGCCACAACACCGCACAAACTGCTTGAAGAAATCAAGAGTACCTCCACGAAACATACTTAAATACCGGAGAAACGGGAACTCTTAAAGAGAAAGCACAACGCTCGCTTGCTACGCGCCTGAAAATACGGTGATCCGTGTACGCGCGATAAAAGAGAAAGTATGGATCCACGGGGCCGGGAGAAAGACGCTTATCTGTCCCCAGATCTCAGCGTGACCTCAGCTGATGGCTGAAACAACATGCGAAGGAAATCACGGCCGCGTACGGAACAATGGCGTATAGGCACAATTTTGCGCTGAACCCGTATAGTATACACGGGGATGCGCTCTGTTTATAATACGGGCGTCGGACGCTTTGTGAGCCGCTTCTAGCCACAGCGGCGTGATTTATACGAAGCACTGTTAACTACAAGAACTTTATTACTTAGCGGTAACCGCCTTTTGTTGCCTTCTCCCTCTTTAGGGTTAATGGCTCGCTCGCTCTTCTCGTTGCCAGGCGCTTAGCTAATGAAGTCTTCGAGAGCATAATTACGGCTCAGTTCGTGACAACAGCGTGCATACTGGATGTAATGAAGATCCTTTCGTAAAGAAAGAACAATAGGTTTTTACGTACGGCGACGCCCAGCGTCGCGGAAGATGCATGCCTAACAATCGCTGATAGTCGAGGGCGTGCGCGATCTTCAAGTGACGCCTTCGCGATCGAGCTTAGGGAAAAGAGTTGTGAAAGACATTTGGAGAGAAAGAAAGCTTATTTGATAATATTTACAGCCGCTGTGGAATTAATAGTTGAATTCATACTCGCCTCCGTCCGTCCCTCCGTCCGTGCCCTGGAACGGTGCCAGCTGTGGCCTCCCCTCTTCGACTCTCAGCAACTGCGGGATTGCTGAGAGAGCAAAAAAGAAAATTGGGGGGACCCTTAAGCTTCGCCTTTAAGAGTTGAACGCAATAGCGATATCCCGTCCCTACTGCGTACTTCAATCACTTAGTGCATACTATGTAATGGGTAGTATGGTTTAAACCAGGAGAAATTATGCGCGGCAAATGTGGCAAAGTAGTATGGTTTAAACCAGGAGAAATTATGCGCGGCAAATGTGGCAAATGTTTTCGAACTTGCTATGCACCCACTACGTGGTGTTAAGGGGAATACGCGCAGTAAGGTGTGTGCCATTTGTAATGGGTGGCTGGCTTTAAACTATGGAATCGTTATGATAGTCACATATTCTGACGCCCGATGGCAATTTACGCTTGTACCACGCAATATTCCTGGGATGTTACATGTTATAATGCGACGCCTATATAAAGGACGCTTGCGTTTGCGAAGCATGGGAGTTATTTTCACTGCATTTCCAAGCAGAGGAAGTTATTTTCACAGTATATCCAAGCAGAGGCATGGCTGTGTGGTAGAACACCTGCTTGCCACGCAGACGACCCGGGTTCGGTCCTCACTCGGACCCGAAAATTTTTGTTATTTATTTTATTTGCATCTTTCTCGATTTTTCGGTCACGGAAAAGATGATGATTTTTCGCTCACAACCAACGACGCCGACGCCGACGCCGGAATTTCTGCGAAACGAGCTCTTTAACGCTATTGCGTTAATACCTGAATGACGACTATATCCGAGGATAGTGGCCCCGAAAGAAAGAACTGGTTCTGTTGATTCCAGGCCCAGCTTTCGAAGTGGTAATGCTAGTATGCTTTATCTCGGAATCGTGAAATGGCGACAAACAGGAAAGAAGTGTCCAGTCATCTCCTCTTCACTTGTCACAAATACCTACTGAGATGGATTGACCGGAAATTTCGTTTCTTGCACTAACGAAATGAAAGGTTAACACTAAGGACCAATGCGTTCTGTTACCCTAACTCAACACTTCGCCCATCGTGGTCGTTCTTTTAATGTTCATCATTTCGCCTTCGGCTTCGAGAGTTCTTATGCCGCTACTCATCAGAGAAGATAAAGGCTCGAATTCTATGGCACATCCAAATGAATTGCCTGATGACCCCCTCTCGCTTTTTTTCTTTATAAATATAGATCTGACCCCTGCTCGTCCCGATTGTCCCTCTGCATATGCCGACCTGTCACACTGACATTTCTGCTGCCCAACTGCTCAGCAACCCAGCTCTTACTCTCTCTCATCCCTTTCCATCACCACCTGGCTTGACTGGATCGGGGCCGAAGGGGAAGAACAGCGTAGACTGGTCGCGCAGGCGGTCGAAATGCTCGGCCTTTATATTGTGGCTGAAATAAAAGCCTATATACTACAACTACTACTACTACTACTACTACTACTACTACTACTACTACTACTACTACTAATTCTAATACTTCTACAGTCGCAAGTTGGGCATGATAATATTTTCTCCACCTGACTCTTGGCTGCTCCCGCTTAAGGTTGAGTGCCACTCATCCTAGGAGGATGATCACCATCATCATCATCAGCATCATCATCATCATCACAACTACCGTGTGTTATTTTCTGCGGGAAACAGAAATAATTAAATGCTAAAGTTATCTTACTCATGTTTCTTTTTCGATGGCAATAGCTTATTACTATATTTCTTTGTTTCCATCAATAATGAGTTATTTTCTAAACAGCTTACTACTAAACTGTTGATTACTTCCTGTTAAGCAGTGCACGTGAGTTATGGCTCGCACAAGTGTCACTACGGTTTCGGCGTTCTACCGACCTATCTGGACGACTTTGATTAGAACACCTTTATCTCTCCCCTCTCTATGTTTGTGTGTGTGTGTTCCTTTTTATTTGCTCTCTCCCTCTGTCCTCTTTCCGACCACAATTTCTCTCCCCGCTCCCTGTGTAGGGCAGCAAACCGGTGGCTAGTACCAGACTAACCTCCCCGGTCTTTCGTTTTCATATCTTCCGCTCTCTCTCTTTCTCTCTCTCTCTCTCTTATGGCAGTCGTTCCCCATGGCTTCCCACCACCCCTTGAGACCTAAAGAAAACTTAAGTCATGGGAAGTCAAGCAAGGAGCTAAACCAAGACAAGAGAGCAGCCAAAGCACACGTGCTGTGCTGGTGCATCTTGAAACGGCTGTAGCTGCGAGATCATGCGCTTAACAATGGGCTGAGAACCATCGGCAAGAAGCTTTACGAGCAACTCCAAGAAGAAACGTATCATTTCTATGCAACCTTGAAAGAGCCGCGAACCAAATGGTGATCGAGATAAGGCGGATGAAGGGAGGAAAGACGTTGCCCTCCAACTCCGACTCGGAGGAGTAAAGAGGTTAGAACTCGAGTCAAAGCTCTCCTCCTTGACATCCTTCTCTCTATCACCTCCTTCTTTCCTCTTTGCACAGTAGTGTGTATTGAGAACACACGCTACGTCTCCGATCGATGCGTGAATTACACGCTCCGACTGGTCGAGGGGACGCCGTAGGCTGCCGTACTCACGGTCGGGGTGCTGTCATTCTTAACGTTCAAGAAAAAAAAATCTTTTAAATGAGGAACAAGACAAAAAAAAAAAAAGAAATCAACCCTAAAGAACTGCCCAAAACGTTGCCGGTATGTGCTTCCGAACGTACAAACAACTACGACGCCTTATCAATCGAAAAAAAAATGAAGAAGACGCGCGACGACTTCTTCGTCTCTTTGTTCTCTCACCTTCTTTCTTCGCCTTCCATCCGACCGACAAAAACGAACAGAATGGAGACCCGCTCTACACAATGGGCTTCTTTCGTGGCAAATATATATATATATATATATATATATATATATATATATATATATATATATATATATATATATATATATATATATATATATATATATATATATATATATATATATAACGATGCGGATGCTGGAGTTCTCTCTATCCGCATCGCCACACCGAGTCACTCTGGGCTGCTGTCGCTGCCAAACAGCAGCCACGCACTGTGTCCCGCTAGAATCAAAGGGTTGTTGCCCGGAATCGCAGGAAGACGAACGGGTTTTCTTTGTTTGCTTGTCTGTTTGTTTGTTTGTTTGTTTTTTGAAAATGTGGCGGTAACGCTATTGCCATCGCTGTTGAGCCGCCTCGTTTGCTAAACTTAAGGGATGTACTTCCACCAGCTCGTCAAATTCTGACCCGAGTGTTAAGAATACCTAGGAGTGTAGCGGAATAGGCTGTTGTGTACTTACTCAAAAAGCTCGCGGAGCAACTAATTTACATGCGTGGTAATGCATCAGAAAAGCGGGACCAGTATCGACAGAAATATCTCGGGCTATAGACTATTTTACGAAGGGTCTGAGTGCCGCCATATTGGGCTGTTAACCTTTGTGTTTTGTATCTTTAACAACTTAATGAACACTGTTACGGTTGACGCATACGCATGCAAACGCTTGGGTTGGTGCATACGATGTATCACGGCCTTATTAATTCACGTCGCGATATACAAGAACATAAAAACATCGGCTTAACAGCCCAAGATGGCGGCGCCCAGATGTCTTACGGAAAATAGTCTATATAAAATGTTTCTTACCTGTAATGCCCACTGCATCGTACTTGCTACATTGAATAATAATGCCTCAAAAAAAGATTGTAAAGATCTGAAAGCTTAATGAAAAGCAGTTATTGCAGATTGCACGCGTTACAATGAAGTTACAGTAAGATCCACATTTAATCGGAGTAATTAATTATTTCTAATTAAAATAAATTCAGTTATACCTCAAATACAATTTCATTCATTTTTTTTCCCTTAAAATGTACAAGAAGAGAAATAACGGTCAGCGTTTTCTCACAATTATTCTGTAGGCATAGCTGTTTGTGGATATTAGAGAAAATTGCGGTGAATAGCACTACCAACCTTAGGCCTTGTGAATTCGGCTCCTCAAACAAACAACTCTTCTTTTTTTTTTTTTTTAAATGCGAATGCATTTCATAGTCGGGCTATGTCAGGCATCCGGCGTTGGCGTTGTGCGGCGTTGGCGTTGTCCGCGGAGGAGGAGGATAGGTTGAGGAGGTGTGCGCGCCGGCAGGTGTTAGATGTGAAGCATCTTATAGCGAAGCTTAATCCGTTGGTGGTGGTGTGCGGCGTGACCACCCCTTACTGCGCATGCGCAAACCCTTTCAAAAAAAAAATAAAAGTAAAAAACCTCCTCTCTCCCTCCTCTAGGCATCCCCTCCCCCCGCGGCAACCACACCCTCACTGCGCATGCGCCTCCCCTCCTCTCTCCCCTGCTACGCTCCCCCCTCTCTCCTCTAGGCATCCCTGCCCGCGCCGTCCACACTCCCCACTGCGCATGCGCATCCCACCTATCTTCTCCCTCTCCTACGCTCCCCCCCCTCTCTTCTCTAGGCATCTCTGCCCACAGCGTCCACACTCCCACTGCGCATGCGCGCACCTCTCTCTCTCTCCTCTCCTGCGCTTCCCCCCTCTCCTTCTCTCGCCTCGCGACGCCGACGCAGGCAGCGTCTGCTAGCGAGTTTCTTGGTTGAAAAAACCGACTGCTCGCGCTGCACAACCGTTCACTGGCCACCCAGTATATATGGCAATGAATCTTGACCTCCAAGGTGGTGCCGGTGGGACATTTCTCCCGTGCGTTGTTGAACAATGAAAATTCGCAGCGTGCGCGTTAACTAAAAGCGGACTGCGGCGGAGCTCGGCGGAGCTATATATGAAAAAAAAATTTTAAAAAAATAAATAAAAAAATAAAGAAATTAAAAAAAAACAAGAAAAAGCAAAAAAAAAAAGGCGCTGAGCCGTGCTCCCGACCGGGCTGCAGAAATTAGGCGCCTTTTCCTTCATCGAACCACAACCACCATATATAAATGGAGTGAAGCGCGCGCAAAATGCATTCGCATTTCCTCACGATTCCCCTTCGGGGAGGTGGGGGCATTTTTTTTGTAATTCGTCGACCTCATTTGCGAATGTTTGTCGAGACATCATCACCTCACATCGTCATCACCATCGCCATCACGATCATCTGACCACCATCACCTCCAGTGTAGCTCGAGTCGCATGGCTCGGGTTCCCAGCCACCCAGAGAACGTCCTGTATCTCGGCCGTACGTGTTGGACGACGCAGCGTCTGTTCCTCTCCACAGCTTCGCCTTTCACCTTGGCGCTCGCTCCTAGTAAACGTATACGGTCGACAGCACGGCTTCGTAGCCGCCATCACGTCTCGCTCTGTGTTTGACGCCAAGACTGCCTGCCAACCGTGCGGTGGGCCACTGGTTATGGTGCTTGGCTGCTGACCCGAAGGTGCCGGGATCGAATCCCGCCCGCGGCGGCCGCATTTCGTTGGAAGCGAAAATGCCAGAGGCCCGTGCGCTCAGATTTAGATGCACGTTAAAGAAGCCCAGGTGGTCGAAATTTCCGGCGCCCTCCCCCACTACGTCTCTGATAATCACGTGGTGGTTTTGGGACTTAAAACCCCAGCAATTATTGAGACTGCCTGTCACCACCTGCTCCTGAACAAGCCTATCGGGAGAGATGAGTACCGGGACCCCGTGTTTTCACATTATTTTTTTTAATGCTGAAGGTGAACTTTGCAGGACGTCAGCATTTCCTCCGTTTTGGATTCTTGTAATGAGCTAAATGTCGGTTCTCGTTCACTCCGCACAACACCTGTGGCAAAAGATGCGACAGCTGTAAGGCGAACTTCGCAGCCTGTTATGCAGAGTTCGTTTGGTGGACGCAACGCGGTCAGTTGGGCCAGGGATTCTTGGTGGACACCGGCATAAGTTGGTTTACCAAAAAAACCAACCGCCTTGGACCAGCGAGAGAGAAATCAGTGGGAAGCGTAACGGATTCGCAAGTACCAGGCGCACACCACGAACCAAGGCCCGAATTTGCAAAACTCGTAAGTGCATTTCCCCATTGGGAAGCTGGCTACGCTAATCATATGTCCCGCATCGTGAATGGCTGGAATGCCCTCTTACGAAAATTTTTAGCGTAAGAGATTTTTGCGAATACGGGCTCAAGTTTCTTACATTCGTGACGCCGAGAACAACGCAAGTTACCGGACTGCCCTAGACACTTGCAAGCCATATAAAAAATATAAAAAAGTATGCCAGATAAAAAAAACCTTCAGCGAAGCCGCTCTCCAACTGGACGGCGTGTTCCAATTGACGCCGCAAGATCAGCCGCCAAAGCGCAAATAGCGTGCCTTTCGCGGATAGGGGACCACTAGATTGCGAAAATTCGAAGGATTTTCGGACAACCGCTTGGGTTTATCTTGTACGGTTCGCGAACGCTTATTGTTACGGCCTTCGCCATCTGATCTGTCCAGTTTTAACGTCAATAACTTCAGCTACCACAAGGATCCGCTGATGGTTGTCAACGTTAGTTGTCGAGACGGTGCAGTTGTGGCACCAGTCGTCAACGTGGGTGGTATCCACGTCATATTCTGCCATGCTGGCCCGATAGGAATACACAATCTGTAAGTTGTATTTATTAACGCCAACAATGCTGCAACTGGACAAGTTTCACTTTTATCACCAGTCGACAAATGGACCAAGCGCATCTCGTCGTTAATTTACGCATGCAACACTTACCACTCTTATCAAGTATGCCAAAACAGCATGAACCATGCAAGAGGCGACATCTCTCAACTGTATTGCTATATATCTTCCACGTCTGTTTTGGGTGTACGCACCTACATGGCTACAGTTATACCAAAAAATTAGAGCATGTGGAGCCAGACTGAGGAAATTAAAAATGAATTTTTCATCTTATAATGGACTCCGGAGGCTGGGGGTAACATTAGACCGTTACACCTGAGCAGCCCGGGTGACGTGTTGCACACCATGCGTGACATCCTGCAATCAAAGTTACTGTGAAACCCCTAACGACGAGCGCACGGCCGTTAACCTCGTTCGAGAGAACCGTAACGTTTTCCATTACAAAACC
>JALIZH010005755.1:0-40109 GCA_030522465.1 Rhipicephalus appendiculatus | reverse complement strand
GTGCTGAAATTCGCTGGGAGGCGCTGGAAACGCTGTTCTTTTTATTAGTCGTCTATAACGTCACAACAAACAAATAATACACTCTTTACTGCATAAATGTGTGGTTATTAAGAAGTGGTCATCACTGCGATGTGCCGGCCCTTCGATACATAGATCAGGAGCAGGCGTATAACGGCGTTTTACTCTCTCCTGCCAGAAGAGTATATGGGTATTCCACTCTCTCAGAGTGAGGTAGAGTATAAAGCACTTTCACTCTCTCATTTGATAGAGAGTGAACAATGCTTTCACTCCATCCGATGCTTTGCGAGAGTAGAAGAACGCTCTGAAGAGTAAATCGGCCGTTTTACTCCTGCGATACCCTGCGCAGTTTTTAGAGTGTATTTAAGTGTCATCCACTGAAGTTGGTCTTCGTAGCACTAGCCAGGGCTACCAGCATAGCAAGCACAAGCGCTACGTATGAGCTTATCGGTTTTAGTGTTGTTAATAGCCATGTGGCTGTTGGCATCCTTACGGAACTTTAACCCCCTGGTTACATAACACATATGAGACTGTTCAACATATGTGTGTGCATGCAACATTTGTACATATTTTTAGCGTCATTTCGTAACGTTTCGCTCAATGAAAAAATTACACCGCGGTCACCATCGCTCCACATGCCTCGTATAACATCGATTCCCATGGTACGTAGGATCTGCCGAATTTTTCCCTCTCTAGCGCTAATCGATGCTATTGTAATTAGCATGCATGGTACAGCCGCCCCGCTACGGGAACCCCGCACTGAGTTACGCCGAAGTGTAGCGAGCAAACACTTTTATCTGAAGGAGTTAAGGGGAGACGGAGAAGGCTGGATGACCTACTGTCTCGCTCAAGTCATGAGTGTAGACACCTATCTGTGAAAAAAAAAGAACAGCAGCAGATGGCACAACGCTGCCATAGTGAGTAAATGTCTTATAACACGTACATAGTCTTAGCTGCGTGCCGTATATAGTCTGATGTTCAATTTTAGTTTCAATGAAACGGCCCGCGTACCTCTGGGCTGAAAGCGTATTGTATATTTACAGGGTAAAATATTTCAGGGGATACAATACCGCGTCGGCTGCGGCAGTTTGGAAATATATTCCCACGATATTCTTTCACATGGTCAATGTAGTTGGTACCATCTCATATGAACGTGAAACACGGTCATCTCTGGTGAATAATAAATGACTCGGAGCTAAAATTTGGCTTTAGGCTTCTTGCTTTCAACGATTTCTTCGAAGTTGCTGTGGCGCTACAGGAAGGCAAACAGGAAGGGTGAAATTAATCAATTAGGGTAAGTGCATCCAGTAGATGTTGTCCCGGACCTCCTAATAGTTCAGTACGCAGGCTAGCATGCAAAATGCAAGGGGTAACATCCGAAAAGAAAAAAAAAATAAACTTATGGGAGCACCTAAGGAAGTCCATGATCTTTAAATTCCACATCATTACTACCGTCGAATGTGCCACTGGGTTTAGTCCTGCGGTCGAATAATGCAGATTTTAGTGGTTGTGCGTTATGTTTGTGACTATGTTTTTTTAAATAAATGTGTTTAAGGAGAGGTTGGTGCCTAGGTATGACTCCGGCTACTTGTTGTTAATTGACCCTTTCATACGAAAATTCATATTATTTTCTGGTTATTGACAACTTCAAGATGCAGATTATTATGGGAAAGTGTCTGCTGAAATGGTATGCTGAAACAAACACGCCCTATACACTGCGATTATTCCGCCTAGTTTCATTGCTGGCATGCACCTGGAATAGTGTTTATGGCACGTTACGTTCAGCGTTCTGACTCGAGGCACCGCGCTTTACGCCGAATATAGCACTTTTCTATACGGTTCCGAGTGTTGACACTGCCCCTTCCAAACCGTATTCGCAGGAAGCTTCCACCTCGTGCTCAGGGTGTGAAGGGGCATGTCGTTTCCGTCGTTCTATATGTGCCTGAAAGTGCGTTGCATTCCCGAAAGCGCGATAGGCATATCGAACTGGGTGTGCTTGAGCCCCATCTAGTAATAGCCGCTGAGGCCTAGACGAAACCCATACACAGCTATTCACCATAGTGACCAGCTTCGATGGTGGCACAGTGAAAAGATGGCGCAGTGGTTAGAGCTCTCGGCTTTGGAGCCGTAGCAGTGGTGGTTGGCCACATTTGTTTTGCAGGATCAACATGGGACAACATAGAGCTTGGCAGATGCACAAGTTAAAGTGCATTTTCTTTGCAGTGAAGAAGCTTAGTTGAGACCTGAATGTAGTGATAGAGCGAGACTCATTCAATTAGAGTATGCTGCAGCAGTGTGCGACCCACACAACGAAAATCTCATCTTTTCTCTAGAGCTCGTTCAAAATAGTTCAGTGCGATTCAGTTTTTCTAATTAAAACCGTACTTCCAGTATATCTTCAATGAAAGCTTACCTATCTGTACCATCACTAGCATATCGGAAGAAAATAACTCGCTTAACTCGCTTCATAAGTTATACCATCATCCATTTCTTCAAAATGACTTCATTTGACAACCGCATTACTTATCTCGCCGTATCGACCATCACTTCAAAGTCAGAATTCAAACAGGAAATACTAACACTTTCAGTCATTCTTCTTTGCCCAGAACATTTCGGCCATGGAACCACCTTTCCCAATGACATAGTCGCCATCAACGATGAACTTTTTCACAAGGCTGTAGCTAACATTGTTGAACTTGGAAATTATAACATCTTCTTTTTTATCGTTATGGCTGTTAAGTAATTAATAACAAATTAGCTAACGTTATATAAGCAGGAATTAATCTGATGTTACCTTGTTTGTTCATGTTAGTACTTGCAAAGCATTTCCTTACTACATTGTAGGTGCTGCTTTTACTTGTCTGTTATTCTATTGCGCTACTGTATTATTTTCTTGTTGTGTTATATTAAAGCTATGTTTTGTACTATTTCCCCTTCACCACACCCCTCTGTAATGCCCTCGGGTCTTGAGGGTAAATAAATAAATAAATAAATAAATCTGCTCAGTTTCATATACAAAATATGAGTTAAATGTTGGGTGTGCCTTCGCCTTTATGTACGAAACAGTGCCAATTTTTGTGCGCTACATATAGAGCAGATTTATTTAGCTGTATATCATCGTACAGGGCAATCGTACGTAATATTGAACCTAGCTATCACCCGTGGGCGCGGCCAACGCAGAAGCTGCGGGTTCTGTTCCGTCAAAGTTGATACGAGGGAACACTGTTTGGACCCGTATGTTAAAGGCAGGTTAGACGGTATCGTGGTCGTTCGATCCACCTCAGCCACCGTTACCGGCCAATAATCTAAGCACTCTAGAAGCGATGGAATTTCCCGTATATGCGAAATCGCGAATGACCAACATGCCTGGAGTGGCACGCTTGTCAAATTTCAAAGCAGTAGTCACGCCGTCGGATCATCTAATGCATGGCATGTGAAGAGCCATATTAGCGAAATATGCTTGCCGCCATGTCGCCACCCTTCGAATATAATGGAAATGCGGCGACATGAAAGAATATAACTGTAAAAGCAGGCTGAATAAAAAATGCCCCCCCCCCCCCTCCCCGAAGGGAATCGTGAGGAAATGCGAATGCATTTCGCGCGCGCTTCACTCCATTTATATATGGTGGTTGTGGTTCGAAGAAGGAAAAAGGCGCCTAATTTCTGCAGCCAGGTCGGGAGCGCGGCGCAGCGCCTGTTTTTTTTTTTTTGCTTTTTTTTTCTGTTTTCTTTCTTCTTTTTTATTTTTTTTAATTTTTTTCTTAATTTTCTTTTCTCTTTTTTCTTTTTTTTTTATTAAAAAATTTTTTTTTCCATATATAGCTCCGCCGAGCTCCCACGATGCGAGCGCCCTCACGCACCAGAGCGCGCTCCTCATCTCCACACACTATAACACCTGCCGAGGCCACCGCGGAAACGCCAACGCCGGATGCCTGACATAGCCCGACTAAGAAATGCATTCGCATTTAAAACTGGGGATGCGTAAAGCACGCAGCGATGGAGCGGTGTTTCCTACTGGAACATGCCAATCGCTGCTAATGTGCAATGAGAGACAGAAGACTCCGACTGGACACACAGACTCGCAGTCCGCTTTTAGTTAACGCGCACGCTGCGAATTTTTATTGTTCAACAACGCATAGGAGAAATCTCCCACCGGCACCACCTTGGAGGTCAAGATCCATTCCCATATATACGGGGTGGTCACTGAACGGTTGTGCAGCGCGAGCAGTCGGTTTTTTCAACCAAGAAACTCGCTAGCGGACGCTGCCTGTGTCGGCGTCGCGAGGCGAGAGAGGGAGAGGGGGGGGAGCGTAGGAGAGGAGAGAGAGAGGGGGGGCGCGCATGCGCAGTGGGAGTGTGGACGCTGCGGGCAGAGATGCCAAGAGGGGGGGAGCGTAGGAGAGGAGAGAGAGGTGGGACGCGCATGCGTAGTGGGGAGTGTGGACGCCGCGGGCAGGGATGCCTAGAGAAGAGAGGGGGGAGCGTAGGAGAGGAGAGAGAGGTGGGACGCGCATGCGCAGTGGGAGTGTGGACGGCGCGGGCAGGGATGCCTAGAGGAGAGAGGGCGGAGCGTAGCAGGGGAGAGAGGAGGGGAGGCGCATGCGCAGTGAGGGTGTGGTTGCCGCGGGGAGGGATGCCTAGAGGAGAGAGAGGGAGAAAGGAGGTTTTTTATTTTTATTATTTTTTTGAAAGGGTTTGCGCATGCGCAGTAAGGGTGCTCACGCCGCACACCACCCCCCACCGGATTAAGCTTCGCCATAAGATGCTTCACATCTAACACCTGCCGGCGCGCACACCTCCTCAACCTATCCTCCTCCTCCTCCTCCGCGGACAATGCCGCACAACGCCAACGCCGGATGCCTGACATAGCCCGACTATGAAATGCATTCGCATTTAAAACTAAGGTCGTTCTTGGACAAATAACAACCACAAAAACAACCGTGCCACGGTTGTTTAGTGATTATGGCGCTCGACGGCTCACCCTAAGGTTGCGGGATCGAATCCCGGCCACGGTGATTGTATTTTTGATGGAGGCTAAAATGATGGAGGCTCGTCTACTTAGGCTAAGGCGCACGTTAAAGAACCCCCTGTGGTCGAAATTTCCTGAGCCCTCCGCTTCGGCGTCTCTCATAATGATATGGTGGCTGTGGGACGTCAATCCCCAACAATTATTATTACCGCATAAACAACCATCGTTATTTCTTTATTTTATCTGTCGCATTTTAGGTACTTTGTACTGTTCGGGGCTCTAAACCTCGTTCTGTTAACGAAATGTGCAACTGCCAATCATTTTTCCAAAGCACATCTCGAAAAACACTTTTTCGTAAGTCCATTATATGCAACGAAGAAAAAAAAAACATCTAGTTATCTCCACACAAGAATTATGAAAAACGACCTGCCTAAAGTATGTAAAACATTATGACAGGTCACAAAAACACAGATTTTGCACTGCGGTACCCCGTTATTGACCTTCTTCCATATTTATGATGAAATTTTGTCTGCATGCACTCTGTGCGAGTCGTGTCAGTAATGGTCGTTTGAGCGCAATGTAGACGGTAGGTTCATTTAGTTTATTATGCTGATTTCAACAACAACACTTTTACAGCACTTGTATTCTGGAATACACTCGTGCGGTGTTGACCTTCGTTCATGGTGTTCCCGAGAACGTTGTGGCTAAGAACACTGACGCGAGTCCTACAGGATTGCCTAATATTTTAGGAATGTGATATTCTCCTAGGACGGTTGCATCATGTCAAATCTAGTTTTTCATCGCAGTAACCGCAACCCAGAAATATTTCGTCCACGACACTGATGTATTTCTGTGCTTTACTACGGAAGTAAGACACCCCGGCAGGCCAACCAATACTGTGCATGTGATGCAGTATGAAACGAGAGCACGAGTGTAATCGATCGCGTGAAAATGGATACATATAGTATCTACAAAAAACTAGGTATATAAAAGAGTATCCCACGCCACACATACCAATGCAGATTCCCCGGTCAACAACTCCGGCAAACATTAGAGTTCGCGAGCGGATATTGAAATATTGATATTTTCCTGGTACTGGCGGACGCGTTCGAAACCTATTCCAATGTGACTGGCACAAGAGAAGTCTCCGCTATGAGCGCTGACACGAATAAATGTAGTTTAGTTCAATGTCGACTTCAAAACTGCAAAAGTGCAACGCTATTGTGTCTTTAGTTGTGCCCAAAATATTTCCCAGGTGCACACTTATATTTGTGTGTTCTTAAGGACAGTTCGATAATTCTCACCAAAATCTCTTGTTTTTACACGTTTTTGACGTGAACATGAACATTAGGTGTTGTACTTCAGGGAGTTGTGAGAAGTGAACGTCAACTGAGTGTGGTACTCCTCAGAAGCGTTAAAGACGTCAACCTTGCAAATGAAAATTTCGTCAGTCAGCCCGAGAAAACGTTTAAGGAAACTTCTTTGAGTAATTATCAGATAGCGCGATTGCATCAGTCACCGTCATATAGCAAGATTAGATGATGCCAGTCATCATTAAATAAAGTATTTATTTGATGTAGGCAAGTACGTATTAGACCGATTTATAGATTGATATTGCTGGCTCACAGATCACACCCCCTAGTTGAACAGGGGACGCTCGCCCACATATCCGCTATGGATACCACAGGTGCCTCGAGAGCGTGCTTCAAAATGTTGTATAGCTAGCCTTGTCAGTATCAAAACGCAATCCTCAGGTACACTTAATAATCCATGCAGCAAACTCGGAAAAAAACAATAAACCTAGCCGGAACAATATATACAGTATTTAACTATAAACATAAGCGGGAAACAGGACTATGACCTCATATGTCCAAGATGAGTGGGCCGAAAATATAATAGGTAGCAATGGCCACCGTAGCGCGATGCCAGTTGCTGGGTGCCTTTCAAGATAACATCCTAGCTTGAACGTTAAAGCAACAGCGATAGCGCTGGAACTCTTAAATTTCATAATAATTCTCGGTCACCACTGCGAGACGAAAAAAAAAGGAAAGTTCACAATGACACGAGATGCGCTGTACTCAGAGTATTTCAATTTAAAAGCAGCCTTATTAAAATATGTCAATATGCCTTTAGTACAGTATGAGAAATCGCCTATGTGATGTGGTATTACAGAGCCAGCAAAGGGGAAAAACTCGAGCATTTACAAAAAAAAGCACGATCTTAACAGTTTGGACGATTTGAATACGTATTTGTAACAGGGCAATCTATTCAGCAAACCGTCCCGTGTAAGTCGATCGCAAGAAACTAATATCATCATCTTAACTACTGTGCCACAAAAATTGGGTAAATCCCACTACTCACCTCTGGTCCACAAAAAAATGAACAAGGCAGCAGCTAGCCCAGCAAATGACTGAGGAGCGATGGTGGTGAGTTGAAGTCCCTGAGTACATATAACGAAAGAATATACCATAAAACGGGAAAGGCTGCGGATGCTGCGAGAAGGCTCCAAAGCAGTGGAAGGCCCTACGCTAAAGAGGTCGTGCCCGTAGCGAACGTGTGGCGCATAAATCGGGGCACCCTCCGCCTCGTCATCTTCTAGCCCGGCGTGACACTGCTGCACGCTGCACGTCTGCGATAAGCGACAGCACCACCGCAGCGTCACTGGAGGATTACGTCACCGGTGGTGGCCACAAAACCAAGATACGAAGCTTCAAAGAGTCTCATTATTGCTCCGCTACCTCAGACGAGCGTAGCGTCCGAATGCTCGCCCGATGCTGCTGCTATAGTTGAATAAACAGTTGTTACGTTTTTACGTTGGAATTCGTCCTTCCGTCGACACGGCATCCCACGAACGCTTGGTTTCAGTAGGAGTTTCTGTCTCTGGTGTTTGGACATCCGTGACATATATGTGACTGTTCGTGGTTTAACTCGAAGCCCTCTGCGCTCAGAATCAACGTAGAAACAACCTAGCATCACTTAGCTAATGCCTAGCAACAACCTAGAAGAACCCAGAACCTGAATCGCGTAGGTAAGGCCTAGAAACAACAGCAACCATATTAGCCTTGATAATCGTCCAATGTCGCTGTTTCAAGCCTTCTGCAGCTTAATACAGGTTCGCCAATTTTTTCACTAAAAGACGGGGGACGTCCGAAAAGGGGCGGACGAATGAACTTGTTTTAGATGTGAAGCATCTTATGGCGAAGCTTAATCCGGTGGTGGGGGTGTGCCGCGTGCCCACCCTTACTGCGCATGCGCAAACCCTTTAAAAAAGATAAAAATAAAAAAACATCCTCTCCCCCTCTCTCTCCTCTAGGCATCCCTCCCCGCGGCAACCACACCCTCACTGCGCATGCGCCTCCCCTCCTCTCTTCCGTGTATCTTCCAAACGCCTTTCAATCATGTCCAGTCTTGGTCACATGCTCGACACGATGCCAAAGAGCCGCATCTACATGCCTTCACAAGAAGTTCGTCACTTCATCACGAACTGTTATTGCCTGAAGTGACACAGCGGTTGACTTCCCTGCGCTTCCTGCGTGTTAAGTTTTGCTGTCATGTATTTAATCTATGATGTTTATGTAAAATCACGAGTGAATTCTGAAGTTATGACAAAAGGAGTACGCCACATAACGTGACACCCTACAACTTTTTTTAGTACCATCAAGTGAACAATTAAAAACTTTAATCAACTAGCATTTATTGATTATTCATTCCGATGTCGCTTTAGCAGCAACAGAGTATTTTCATCTTGACGTGGAGTTCACCTGAGAGGATGAGAAATAACCGCATTTTTATTTAAAAAGTCTGTATTGTGTTAATAAAAACGCAGTGTAGTTATTGAGAACGTTGAACTTGTAAATTTAATTAGGCTGTACGTGCTTGCTAAGTAGATGCACATCTTATATAGCACGAGTTTCTATCATCTGTTGTCATGCTGATATTGTTATATGTAAGATCATGAATTTTATAAGCGTGTGTTGATCAGGAACATTTGAGTTGTGGGTCACCGCACTCCATGCCTGGATAGTCTTCGGTGTTGATGCAGGTATAGAAATTCTTTGTACGTTTCAGTTGGGACGACCAACGCATGACGCATGCACGAGAAGCCGCGAAAATGTGTTTCTGTATTAGGCCAATGCTCCGAATGGCTTGCATCTCCAAGTTTTATTGAACGTGGAGGCCTAGGGGGGGGGGGGTAGCATAAATTTTGCTTTGATTCTCATGTACCTAGGCCACCCTTTCGCTGCATGCATTATGTGGGTATCCGCAATGGGATATAAGTCGCGTAGAAGAAATTTGTAGAACTATTCGGCGATATGTACACCACACAACTCTGCTTTAAGCTACATTCATCCTCACTTTCTAATCAAAAAAGTTTTGCTGATACTTTATTTTATCACAGAATAACTCACTCGAATGCTATTTCAGAAAAGTGTCAAGAGTAAGCTGCTAGAGGGTCGTTTAGAAAATCAAGCAAAACCTTGCAGATATTCAGTACATATCTCTGGCGGTTGGAAGAGCACGAAAAAAAAAAACGAAAGCACATAAATACTCCACCCCCTCCCAAACAGATGGCAACGCAAAAACAGCAAAACAGCATTCAGCAAATACTTCGAAGCGCAATGGAATGCACGCGATGAAACATTTCGGACGGAAGTGGAGCTCTCGGAAGTGTGGGTCGTTTAGCTGGCAACAGCGAGCAGACTAAAAGTTCAACAACACACCAAATAAGGACACCACGTGTACGGTAGTTTCTATCGATAAACATCTCTCTTCTCGTGTCATTTATTTGGTTTTCTCACCCCTATTTCTCTTGCGCCCTTGTTTTACGACCGCCATGCTCTCTTCGTTAATGCCGTGGCAGTGCTTCCATAAAGTTTCATCACATCGATGCGGAGAGACGCGTAAAACCTCTGGTTCGAAATACAGAAGCGTGAAGAGAGTCGTTTGCAACGGTGGCTCCTCTTCACTCTTGCGGCTGGCTTCGTCAACATTCAGTGTGTTTTTTTTTTCGTTGTTTGCATTCTTTTCTTTCTTTTTGTTGCTTCAGTGCTACATGTTTGGATACCGTGAATACTGCTCGCGTAATACTCGTTTTTAGTCAGATCTTGCTTCCTGAAAGCACAGGTAGACCTCAGTGTCATGCTAGTGTTACCATTTGCGCGAATAGGCAAGGAATGATGGGTATGCGACACCTTATTTACGGTAACTCATTTCGTGACTTGGCCTTCTAGACACTATAGACTGTGTTTTGGTCATAGTGTGCTACCTAGCTCGAATATATCGGGCCAGGTTCGCCGTCAATGAACATTAGAGTTACAGAAAATTGAGACAATATGACAACGTACACACTCGGACACTTTCAGATAGGGAGGACCTTGAAACGCGATGATAAATTTGATGCCTTGGAAGATCTCGGTCCCACCTGCCCGATTTTCATCCCTCTGCTAGCTAAGTTATGCGCTGTGACGCAGCTGTAGCATGGTCTAGTCAAAGCTGTTATAGTGCCTGGTGTCTATGCTTGCATTATACACGCTGACAATAATGTGCTCAGAAAGCAACGCACTACTCCGCCCTAAATAAAATGTTCCTGCACCCATGTAGTGCATTTTTGGTCTTGCGCCCACGTTTTTCCATGCCGAGGTACATAATAACTATTTAGCCACTTATCCTAAGTTAAGCTAAAAGAATTATTAGGTGTTGCATGCATATGTTTTTAAATAGCCCCAGTTCGATAAAATTTCGAGTTTAGAATCACGCTTCGCACTAAATAGGGGCACGAAATTGCAGAATAATTCATGCAGTCGTAATGATATAATCCGACAACTTTAACAAGGGAACTTCAAAACTAGACGTGAAAAACAAACGAGGGAATCAGCATTGTTTTCCTAAATAATTAGCTATCGGAGTTATGAAGTGTTGCAGTTACTATCCCTGAAGATTGCAAATAAAGATATTTTTTCACCATAAAGGTTCGCCGTGCAAACGTTGATATTTATTTCCTACGGCCTTCTCATTACTTATTTCTTCCGGCCAATAATATACTAGGCTCAATTTACCGTTTACTTTTTAATGCCTAAGTTGTTATGTTAATTCTGAAAGGTGCGTTACCAATAATCTTTTCAGGTGTTAAGTAACCATATTACACAGAGTAATTTTTTTACGCGGAAATTTAAACTGGATTTAAGCTGAAAGCTTCGGCGTCCCAGCTTAGTGAACAAGCCTTCTGTGTAGAAGCCGAAACGTTATTACCTCTATCTTTCACAAACTTTTTTAGACGGCGTTGAGTGTTTTCATTTCATATCACCATGCCATTTAATCCCGACAAGACGAGATTTTGCCCAATTCTCGATTTTACAATAATGCTGCTTCAGTTACGCTCACTATAATATAAGCGCATCTCCTAACCATATTGTTCAAATTTGCAATATGGGTGGGAGTTGCAGTGTCAGGCAGTCAGGATACAGGTTGTTTCGAAGCATTGCGAGGGTTCTGCGGCTCATATAGCGCGAGAATCAAATCTAATAGGTTTACTATGTTCCACACTAGCATAACTAAAATTCGGTGGTACATTTTCCGCTGTGACATGGACTTACAGACTGAAACACTCGAGCTAATAGCGCTAGGAGAAACGCGAGCAGATTTGAAGCTTAGGGAAAGCAAAATACGCGGCTTGTACTCGCGATACTTGGCACATCATAGTTTTTCAGTCACTAAAAAACCTTCCGAAGTACCACCTAATTCTTCAACTACACAAGCCACCCATGGGCTTGCTATGATCTCGAGGCTCGCAACCGCTGCATAGCTACCGAACATGCAGACATTGTAGAAAGGTATATTAGATGTGAAGCATCTTATGGCGAAGCTTAATCCGGTGGTGGTGTTGGTGGTGGTGTGCCGCGTGGCCTGCCTTACTGCGCATGCGCAAACCCTTTGAAAAAAAAAATAAATAAAAAACCTCCTTTTCCCCTCTCTCTCTCCTATAGGCATCACTCCCCGCAACCACACCCTCACTGCGCATGCGCCTCCCCTCCTCTCTTCCCTTCTACGCTCCCCCCCTCTCTCCCCTAGGCATCCCTGCCCGCGGTGTCCACACTCCCCACTGCGCATGCGCGTCCCCCCTCTCTCTCCTCGCCTACGCTCCCCCCTCTCTCCTCTAGGCATCCCTGCCCGCGGAGTCCACACTCCCACTGCGCATACGCGTCCCCTCCTCTCTCTCCTCTCCTACGTTCCCCCCCCTCTCTTGCCTAGCGACGCCGACGCACGCAGCGTCTGCTAGCGAGTTTCTTGGTTGAAAAAAAACCGGCAGATCCCACGCACTGTGGGAATCGATGTAATGCGAAGCAGCCATCAAGGAGTAAATCATGCTGTACATAATATACATGTCATTATTTACATGATATAGGACCTGTCATTTGTGTTCGTCGTACAGTCACGTCGCGCAGTACAAGTTTTGGTTTATATCAAGCTAGCGAACTGGACGCAAGCGCACCATGAGCGTGGCATGTAAATGGCATTGTAGATGACATGCCTGCCAAGATTTTCATGTTACCATCTGCCACTTATGTTCGCTAAATTTTTTTTACCTCGAATCGCAGTGAGACGCGCGACCAATCTGCCTGCGTTTCGCATGCGGTCGTGTTCTCGCGCTTTGCACATCGTGCGGACGCCATCCGCGTTCCGGCGTTTATATTGACGGACACTTTGTCAATTCCAAAGTGTGTTTCTCGAACGCCCGTGCCCACTGAGGCGCGGTCGTTCAGATTGGAACATGATGCGCGCGTCTCCCTCCTTACATGATTAGAGACGCTGGGCACAGCGACGCTACGCAAGCAAAGCGCGAGCGATGTAGAGTCCAACGCGACCGGCGTCCGTTCGCGCGCCCCGGAGCCCACCTGGCACCGTGCCAGGGCACGGCTGCAGGGACGGACGGACGTGAGCATGAGACATTAAAGGCTTTCGCCTTAAAAATTTGTTGTATATCAAGCTGGCGAAACGACCATGAGAGTGTCATGAGCATGGCATGCAAGTCATGTTGCACATGACATGTCATGATTTCCATATTACCACTTGTCAGTTATGCTCGTCATACAGTCACGTCACTCAATACCAAATTTCGTGTATATCAAGCTAGCGAACCGGCCCCGAGAGTGTCATGAGCATGGCATGCAAGTCATGTTGCACATGACATGTCATGATTTTCATATGACCACTTCGCATTTATGTTCGTCATACAGTCACGTCACCCAATACGAAGTTTGGTGTATATCAAGCTAGCGAAACGGCCGTCCGGGCGCCATGAGCGTGGCATGTAAATCATGTTGTACATGACATGCAGGTCATGATTTTCATATCACCACCTGTCGGTTATGTTGGTCATGCAGAAATGTCTTATCGTACCAATATTTGGATACATCAAGTTAAGAAAACGGCTTCAGGAGCACTATCGCCATGGCGTGTAAATCATACTTTTCATGACAAGTACGTCATGATTTTCATGATGTGACCAGGTATTCATGTTTGCCATATGGTCATGTTATGCCATACCAATTTTGGTGTAAAGGCCATTAACGATACGGCCAGGAGAGCACAAAGTCGTAGGCGGCTGGATAGATAGATAGATACGCTAAAAGTCGCCGAAGTTCGCTAAGAAATGCTTCGCATTTAAAAACCGACTGCTCGCGCTGCACAACCGTTCACTGGCCACTCCGTATATATGGCAATGGATTTTGACCTGCAAGGTGGTGCCGGTGGGAGATTTCTCCTGTGCGTTGTTGAACAATAAAAATTCGCAGCGTGCGCGTTAACTAATAGCGGGCTGCGAGTCCCTGTGTCCAGTCGGAGTCTTCGGTCTCTCATTGCCCATTAGCAGCGATTGGCATGTTCCAGTAGGAAACACCGCTCCATCACTGCGTGCTTTGCGCCTGCCAAGTTTTCTCTCCTGCGCAACGCTGCGATGAGCACTAGCGTCAGCGCCGCCGCCAGTGTAAGCGTTAGCTCCCGCTGCTTCACATCTACACATGGTTCCCTTTAGCGGGAGATGTTGTAATTATTTTTTCTTGTGGCTAGCGTTTTCGTTTTTTATTTCTATTGTTTCGTTTTTCATTTCTCTGCTTCAAAATACCTCACATAGTCATTGATTTAATGCGTGCTAAACAAGGGGGAGTGCAATAAATGTCATACTCTGCTGTACTATAGTATAGCACAGTATGAAAATTAATAGCACTCCTCATAATTATTAGGAGACACATATCACGTATTATACGTATACGTTTTACGAATTAACACATCCCTGAATGCCTACTGATGAACGTGCCGATGAATCAAAGCCAGTGATATGAAATTGAAGTATACCCAAATCCTTGAATTGAAGTAAAATTCTGTTTTTAAACAAGCACGATGAAGAGACAACAATAATGCTTGCTTGTGAGAGCAACAGATCATGAAAGAATATATTTAAAAAATTCAAACCTTTGGATAGCGTTTCCAAAACTGAACAATGCGTAATAATAGGCTTTAGCACTTCCTTATATAACGTATACTCGTGCATTGAGAAAATAAATGCGCATTTACAAAAAGCAATGAAGACGCTACCAAACTGTAAACGAGTTCTTTTTACTTTTTTGTTTATGTCTAGCTTACTTCCGCCATTTCAGCAAGAAGAACAGCAAGAGCAAATGAAAGTTGGTTCAAAAGGCGGTCGTCCTGTGCCTCCCGGACATTTTCAAAAAAAAAAAAGTAAATAAACAAATTTCCCGCATCCTTGTAGATGCCCACTTTCAGTAATCTTTTGGAAAAGGACTTCTTAGTCTATCACAGCGAAGTGTGCTAGCTCCAGTTCCTTGGAGTGTTGAAACGCGTGTTCTTACTCAAGCTACTCCTCTTTAGAAATACCATGTCCTGAAGCCTTTGGTATTTCTATCGATCTAACTTTACATTTTCAATTGATTTACGCCTCAAGTGTTCTGTTGTGTTCAATGCTAGGTTTTCTTTGAGAGAGAACGTTTCTGGGATGAATTTATCGGACCACCTAATCATAGCCCAGTGATGTATTCGCTTTATCCCAGAGAATTCATGGCCGGCAAGCAAAATACATTCTCTCAAGGTGCAACACAAGTACTGCTATAGGAATGCTGCGAGGAGGATGAAATCAATGCACAGGGGCTGTAATAAAATGTTCTTTACGCCTATGAGAACTTTTCCTTATTATTGCGATAGCAATTATATGGACAGTCTCGACGGGTTTTTGCCGTCGCCGCCGCCGTCATGTCGCGTATGAAGTCCAAATTGATAAGAACCCCCCTGCGCATCGTACGTTCTACCATCGGGTAATAGCGGGCGAGGGGGGAGTGGTCAACGCGGCTGAAGCGGCGATCAAAGAAGCCAGCCTATCTCCGTCGCTCCGAGGCGCATGCGATAAGATCCCCCCAACTGTTCAACCGGCCCCGCCCGTCGTTCGCGAGCGTGAAAACACGCGAGGGGGGGGATCCCTCGAGCGACCTTCGATTTTACGACCGCGGTCGTCGCGGGCGCTGGCGTTATCTCCCTATCTCGGTAGCCGACAGCGGGCGGCCGGTGTACCCTTCTACGTGCTGCGCTCTCAACGCGAAGAGAATGTGGTGTGCAGAGTGTCCCTGGAGCGGCCGTATTCTCTAAAACCAGCGTTTTCTAGAGTTGCGAGAGATCGGATCCAAAAGAGTTAGCTGCCAGCCTCACTTCGTATAACATTGCTATCGCATTCATTGCTTCACCCTTGCGGTGAAACTGACTTTTTTTTCGCTATCTTGAGTTTGAATGGACTTTTCTACGCTTTTCCCCCATCTGACTCAAAAGTGAAGTTCATTTGTTCTTCTGAAAAATTTAGCTTTTAAAACTACTCTATACATTTAACAAAGGCTGCCATTTTACCACGGCAATAAATGTGCGTACACTCATCTTCTTATGACACTTTCTTTTTCTTCAAACTATGATCTGGAAAGAAAAACAAGAGGCCTGCGAAGAACACGCAGCATAGTGAAAGCCAAATCTGGAGAAGCGGCATTTCTAGACCTTACTATGAACTTTATCGGGTGAATACTTAATGTACAGTTGCATGGTACCGTCTACGCCATATGCTGTCATAATATTGCGAAGTATAGGCACGTATCCACTATGTCATTATTCATCAACCGGTGGAGATGTCAGGTACCTATCACACATATGTATGGCATTATGGGCACTTTGTTGATGATGTGGCTCAAGACAATGAATAATTATGACTGTGCCCTTTAGTAATGAGTGGGAAACATTAAACAAAGCATCATTAGACAATTCGCACTGGGTGAAGCCTTGTCGCTGTTATACTCCTCTACCACGCTATGTTACGTCTGTTAACGCGATTCCTTTCCTGACATGATGATTGTATAGTGTCTTTTTGCGAATGAGTTTCAAGCATCGGCGTGGCTCCATAGCAGAACACTCGACTGCCATGCAGTGGGCCTAGGGTCAAACTCAGATTACCTATATCGACATTCCTTGATTCTGACTTCCCGCGATAGCGCTTAGGGACACCGGCGGCGGCGAACAACTACACCACCGAAATGCAATGTTCTTGTGATCTCGCTACCAGAGATTTCTCTGTAAAAGATTATGTACATTAAGCGAAAATGGTGATTTTTACTACAAGGCACATAATTTTAATTAAACTACACACTCCTCTTCTAGAGCAAGCACTTATGAGGTACGATATGCAGTCATATTAAGGGTCATCGATCTTGTATGATCGAGGCACATATTGATTCATGACCTTGCCTTGAAGCGGGGTACCCAGGTTTGAAGGCAACTCATCTGCTACTGGGGACGTAATATGTTCTCTGTGTGAAGTAGAAGTAAGTCACAAGACGTTTTGGGATCAAAGCCTTTGGGGGGGGTTCAGAGACTGTAGATGCCAGTTCCGAAGTAAAATCCCGGAAAAGCGAGACCCTAAGGATATCTGTTTGGAATGCCAGGAGAACGTAGCACGGAATTTTAGGTATAGTAACCGGCAAAATAACCAGTACGAGGGATTAGCAAAGAAAACGAACAGGCAGGGTCCATTTTCATTCTTGAGACTTTAAAATCTTGTTTGGGCTGCGAATTGTGTAAAAATGATATTTAGATAGTTTGTTAATTAAGATCGCAGTAGTGGGCTAAACTCCTGTCGGCAGCAACACAAAGTCAAAATTCAACCTCTCCAGCCAGTGCACCCTTAGTGGTGGCTCTCTTTGGCACTGTTTATTGATTTATTTTGCTCCCACGTCTGTGACGCATAAGCACTGTCTTTGAAAATAAAGCGGCATGACATCCAGCGTGATCTGTTTCAATCTGCGGGCATGAAAGGCTCCTTTCACTGCCCACCGAGTTCGTTCTTGCCAGACGCGATACTTCTTTTGCTTCGCCTTCTAATGGATTACTAGGTTTCGTTCAGTTTTCTTGTTAGCGAATACAAGCGAGGAATTTCTGAGCGTAACCAGCTTTATGTGGGTTGAGAAACGTAAGCTAGCTTTTGGTGCCATTTTTTTCGGTCTTCCGTTAGAGACCCACGCGGGAGCGCATACGCAGTTGTCGCAGCCGCCCACGCGAATTCTATTTTGCGTGCGCAAAGCAAGACCGCCTCCTCAGCTGCCTTCTCTCCAGTCTCAGTGTGGATGGAATAGTGGGTGGTTCGATGACAGAAAAGACGTTTATTTGTCGAACTCACAAAAAAGTACAGCACAGCGTCGCGAAGGTGTTGAGATGGGGGGAGGGGGGGGGGGGAGGGGGGGGGGGGGGGTTAGAGACTGGCTGTAAGATTGAAGAGGGTGGAAAGACATGGTCACCTTCTGAGGGTGATAATTAGAGGCCGGATTTTTAGGCACTAAAAAAGCGCGCTTTAGGCGGCAAAAATAGGCAGGCAAAATACCTTTTTAGGCTTCCAAAATCGTAAATATAGGCACAATAAATTTTTACATAAATTCAAAATATTTCAAACAAAGACGTACGCGACCGATATTTACGACAGGAAAGCAATAATGTTATTGCTTATGATAACACAAAGGCACCAACGGTTGAACATAGCCATGCAATTGTCCTTTTTCCTGCACGCTTCGTAGAACACGATCTCTCCCTTTATTCTGTATCATGGTGGGTCAAGTGTCCACCGGGGAATCAAATCACTCCTGGCTCTCTTTATTTTCGGCGTGCACACAAGCAGATAGACTGCTAAAAGACCAGAAGGGAGGGATTCCTCGTATTGGCCGGGTCTAATCGCTTAGGGTCATTTGCTCCTCTGTCGGTGAACCACTTTAAAGGGCCCCTCACAGGTCTGGTAATTTTGAGCTGTCAAGTGTTCTGCATGAACTGGGCGCTCACCATCACGTCTGCCAAGGTTTGCAACGCTACTCGCCGCGGAAAGATGTGAATTTCCAAAATGATCGCCGCTTGCCCTTCTCGCAGGCGCGCGACCCCCGATGGAGGGGTTGACGTACAACAAGGAATGGTCCTGCGTAGTTATCTGAGCTCTGACGTCGCTTCTCTAAATAGACATTGGTGCTCTGATAGCACTCGCAGTAGCACGTGACACTGCGAGGATTATTTGAGGTGACACGTGTAGTTTGTGTAATCTGTTGCTTGAATAGATGAATGAAAGTTGAGAGAAATAAAACACACACGCGCAGTGTGTGTGCATGTTTTAATTTTTTACTTCGAATTCCAACGCGATATGAGACTAATTTGCCTCCATTTTGTATGTGTTCGTGTTTTTGCCGTTCCAGCGTCACACCGGCGCCAGCCCTCACAACGCTTGGTGCGTTTTTGGTGCATCGTTCCTAACAGCAGTTCTCGCTGTGCGACACGGTGTATCGCGGTCAGGATACATGATCCGTGCCAGCCTCTCCAAACGTGCGCGCACTGAGGGATTCATCCCACATAAACAGGCAGTGCACTACAGAGAACGCCGAAACGACACAACACCGCTCGCGTGCAAGACCAGGCTCTGGCACGTCATGCGCACGTGACGTTGCGTGCGCATGACGCCTCCTCTCATCAAGCTTTCAAGCCTCGTAATGAACCAACCTGAAAAATTATTGTGGTCCAACGCTCTTCATTGCGCACGCAACAACTTCCGGTGTCTCACTACAGTTGTTCATGTGACCTGCTGAAGGGCCCTTTGAGAAGTAAATTACAAACAAAACCAATGCCGCATGCATATCACATTTTTCTTTCTTTTGATCTACTATCTCCTTTCCCCTGACGGCACTCCATGTTCTCGCATTCGTTCGCCACCTTCCCGCGGCTGCACAGAGGAACCTTCTATTTCCTGCCAACTGCCACACCCATGTCTTCAAGGTGGTTCACTTCCTTGAGTACACTGGAATGGCCAAACGGCTGTAGAACCCACCCGCCGCGTCCTCGGCAATGGAAGCCACTCTCTTCTTCTCCTCTCCTCTTCGCGTCTCTATTTCCCTCTCCCCATTCCGTAGAAGACGCTGAGAGGTGCTCCCATTTAGGGTTGCAGAAATAGGGCATTTTTCTCTGCTGAACCTCGTCCAGGCGCTGTCGACATGTCAACGCTTTGGCGTAGTATGGCGGGCGCGTCCCATTTTACGGCTGCTAGCGGCTGTTTTCCGGAAGTTTCTTGAACTAGAGGGTCAGTTTGAACTGCATAGTGTTCCTAACGGTTAATCTTGCCAGGTAACACGAATAACGGTCTCAAACTGCACTCGAAAGGGAAATTTGAGATTAAATAGTGTTGTTATATGCACCGATTTGGAAACTAGGCATTTATAGGCACCTATAGGCATTTATGCACGAGGTCGAACATAGGTATTTAAAGGCACTATAAAAACACTATAAAAGCTCTTCTTAACCTCTAATTCGTGCTTATATATCAATATGGCACGATAGGAACTCAAGGAACAAAATAGGCATTTGCCTAAAATCCGGTCTCTAGTGATAATAATGATGATGTTTATTATCCTACTACTTGCAATGCGATGATTACCCACCGTCATCGAACCTATTCATCTGAATAATTAAAGTACATCTATTGCCGTACAGCATCCTGGCTACCTAACTTTCACGCACGCTCCTATTTTCAATGTAAGGCTTTCTACACCTGTAGCAATTCCTGCGTCATCAATCTCATCCCTGCCTCCTTCTCATCAATATTGGAAGCATCGACTGGTCATACGAATCACTGATGAGGTATTAGGTTTACGACTTTGAAGCGCAGAGCCTCTGAAAGATGTGTTCCTCGTGGAGATATCCAAGATACCAAGCGTCACTTCGAGGTTAATCTTCCTCATTAAAATAACCGATGTGTCACCGGCGGCCCTCAGGATCGTATGTAAGGCCTCCCGCATTAAGGCAGACGCTTCATCACTAGAGCGCCAGTGTGGCTCTCGGTTGTCGTCGCGTCCCTTTGTCCTCTTAATCAGCAGCCCATGTCCACGCTTCGCCTGTGTAGGCTGACTTCCCCGCAGTACCTCCACTGCTGTGGGAAATATAGTGCAGGCTGGGACTATCCGGCAGCGATGTAGGCGCTTCTTGGCGTCATGACGCTCCAGCACTCCCAGCTGAAGGTGCCGATAATATTGGAGTAAAGTACACTAATTAGTTCAAATTGCCGTCACTTCTTGAACTAAGCCGCCGCCGCGCTACCTCCTAGCCTCCTCCTCGCTCTTTGGTCGTTCCCTGCGAGGGAACCAGTTTTGCACCCGTTTGCTTGCACGAACGATTTCTTTCCGAACCTTTACATTTAAAACGCGCGGATCTTTATTTATTTTGTTATTGCAATACCAATGATATGGAAGGTCTGGACGGGTTTTTGCCGCCGCCGTCGCCGTCACATCCCGTAAAAAGTCCAAATTGATAAGATCCCCCAGCGCATCGTACGATCTACCCATGGTAATAGCGCGCGAGCGGGGGAGACGAACGTGGCTGAAGCGGAGATCAAACGAGCCGGCCCATCTCCGTCGCTCCAAGGCGCATGCGACAAGATCCCCCCCGCCTGTGCCTGTAGAGAGGAAACGCCCCACCCGTCTTTAACGCCCATGAAAAGACGCGAAAGGGGGGGGGGGGGGTCCCATGAGGAGCAACTGATACCTTTAATAAATGCACAAATATACCCCATAAAGTGAACATGGCGATGGCCGCCGTGGTAGCTCAGTTGGTAGAGCATCGGACGCGTTATTCGCAGGTCGCAGGTTTGGTCCCTGCCCACGGGAAGTTATCTTTTCGTCCACTTTTCTTTCTTCACATTTACGTTACATTTAGTACTAATAACATCCCGCATACTTTCCTTGGAATTATTGTCCGTTAGTTTTCATTAATAAGGTATCTAACAAGGAAAAACGAGCCCTAAGACTTCCACTTCTTTCCTAAATTAAATGAATGGTATTTTATGAATTTTTCTACAATGGTTGAAATATAACGGCGCTTTACCTTCACAAAGTTCTTTTCGCTAGTACATAAATGGTGTCTTAGTTTCAAAAATGCAAGTCAATTAGTAGAAGCTTCGCAGGCATTCCGTAAATGTGAAATTACTTTAAATTGGGCTTAAAACACTGCGCATAAAGATTTGCTTTTAAAAAAGTGCACGAAATGGTTTCCGCGTAGACTTACTGAGCATTATATCTTATCGTGAAGTAGCGCACCTTGGACGGAGAGAAAAGGAGCAAGAAGGACACGACTCGCAACATTCGCAATTAAAATTATTCCACAAATAATACTTGAAATATACGCACTCACGCAACCCGAAGATACGCAGAAATGAGTTAACAGTCAATACATTTAATCAAAGAACATATTTCTGTGCACACTCAGGCGATAGGACGACGTATGTGTAGCTTCGACACTCAAAAGTAATTAACAGTCGTGGGTAACTTGAAGGTGACTTCTCGATAACTCAATGAAACCTATGATTGACCAATGCAGCCGTCTTTTCTTTTGTTAATGCGAAATGTTTCAACGATTCTCTTGGCTTCTACAATTTCCCATGATGGAAAACTATGCTGGTGGCTTCAAATAATGGCAAGCAGCCACACTGACAACAGGATTCTTTTATGTAGCAATGATTGTCTCTAATGAACTCTTATGATTAACAGCCTGGTGTTCAGACACCGGCCTGTCTGGCTGATCTGCAGTAAAACCTCGGTGATACGAATATTGCGGTGTGACCTGAGATATTCGTATCATCCAAATGTCTTATCAGCAAAATACATAGAAAATTAGTATGCAACAAAAGCAAGCTGGTGTATATTTTTATTTATTGTTTCTCAGCGCAGCGGCAACGTCAAGAACAGCTCTGAATACCAGTCTAGTAAAGTAAGGTGCGTTGAGGGGCTAGTTGGTACGGCATTAAAACGGTAAGGAACTGGGCGGTTGACGGAACACAAGTAGAAGTAGTACACAGGACAGGCGCAGAATAACAACTGAATTTTATTGAAGCACGAAACTTCCAGTTCTGACAACGCACATGCGCACAAGCCCTTAAAGGACCCCTGACGCCAAATTTGGAAAGTCGAGGTGCTTGGGTCGTTTGAGACTCTTGCATGCGGGGGACTTCTCACCGATTATTAGGGGCGAGCGTTGCCTATAAAATATTTTAATTTGGTTTTAAAGTAAAGGTGAGTGTTCATCCGAGTATTCTGGTAAAATCAACATTTTCTGTGGTTTTACGTAGACAGAGGCTCCCCCTCGTGACGTTACAGAGGTCTAGCAAGTATTGTCGGCATCGGAGAACATTTTCGGGGTGCGCACAATACCCCGACTGGCACCCGGCGAGGACTATTGTTCGTCACCCCTCTCGCTCTGTTGTCGGGCTGCTCTCAAGGTGGTTTTGGCTGCTTGCGCCAGGAATGCTTTTCTTTTTCCTGAGGTGGACACGCTCAACGCACCCACATCGTTTTATTCTTCACCGCCCTCGGGTCACCCTATTTGGAAACGGCACGTTCAGCGTCACCGAAGCTTGAGCGCATGCAGTCTCAGGTGCTTCCCCGCTGTGGGGCGCTAGTTTCTTATGGTATTTAGGCGGGCGTTTCGAACTGAAGCAAAATCGTCCTGAATTAACGACGCTAGCATTAAATATACGATGCGCTAGAGCATTTACGATTCAATTTCGGCATTACCAGACACAAAGCTACAAATTACTGTAAAAAAGTCACAAACAAAACTTTTGCTGCCAGGGGTCCTTTAACAATGTAGTAGGGTTTTTAGACATGGAGAATCATACTTGAACTCGTGTAATAGGCGCGTGTGTAATTAATGAACCAGGTGTGTTGTAACCAGTCAAAACTAGTAGGCCCTTGCAAATTTTAGTGCACTTTCTTGCATGACTCAAGAGTGCTGCGGCGAAAGTCACTTAGGGAGTGGGTTGCTCGCCCTAGATGAGGGCCAGAAAATTTCAAAACCGCTGCGTTTTTTTTTTTTTTTTGCGAATCAATTCTATGGACACTCACGGCTCGTTTTCTCTGTCGGCGTCCCCGTCACCGTCATGCCCCGTATATATATATATATATATATATATATATATATATTCATGTCCCGTATATCTATATATTTATTCTATATATTTATAAAAGCCACAAAGAAAAATAATTGGCTCAGCGGTTAGCGCGGCGCTAACCGCTGAGCCACGAAAGCGCACGTCCTTCAACGTTCAAACGGCGAGCTATTTATATACACCGTGTTTTCAGCGTGTTTTCAACATTATCAGCGAGATGGCTCAAAGGGCGTGCTCGGCGGGGCTTTAGCTCAGCGCCCCGCTCGTCGCGACGCGCGCTCTCAGGCGCTCCTTTTCAGCGCGTGCTTTGCCCCGTGAGGGGTAGACGCACGTGCGCGCGCGCGCTTATCTCGCGGTGGGGGGTGAATAGTATGCCTTGGGTTTTCGCACGAACGATTGCGTCGTTGTTACCGAGCGCACGAAGGTCACTTCGCTCGTTTCAGTGCCCCCGTTTGCGAAATGAGCACGCTTTTCAAACACAGCGAAGTAACAACGGGGATACTTGCAAGTTCGCGCTCAACTATACCAGTGAATACGTTTCTTGCGTCGTTTTTGTTTGAGCAGCGCGTTAAGTGTCGAGCTGTGAACGTTGTTAGTTTGCTCTCGTCCTGTGCGTGTTGTTTTCGTGAGTCATGTGCGCGTGAGCAGCGCACTGCACGTTTCGACCTGCTTGCCATTCATCGCTTGACATTCCAATTTATTGCTATCGCATTCATCGCTTCGCCTTGTGGCGAAACTACTTCTTTTATTTTCAATATTTTGTTATCGCGGCAGTGTTAGGGATGTTTTTCGGAAACGTTACTGCCGTGCTCGCACAATCGCACAATCGGGAGGTTTGCTGAGAATTCGAGAGTCACCCGTCCAAATCACAGAGTTGCCAGTTGAGCACGCCGCGAACAGCCGTGCGTTTTTGCTTTCCGAGGCCTAGCTCCTTCGCCAAGACCGTCCGCTTATTCTTTAGGTCCTCATCCAGCTTTGATAGGATGCCTGACTGCGACATGGGTTGCATTGACGAGACAGGCGCATGTAAACATAGTACTATGTCGACGCCTCCTGCTGAGCTCGAGGTAGCGTAGTTGTACTTACAACTACGCTACCTCGAGCTCAGCAGGAGGCGTCGACGCGTTGAAGAGAGATAAAAAAAAACGCGACGAAAAGGTCATTTGTAATCTAAATGCGAAGGCACACGATGGCGTATAATGGCCTCCAAGATTTCCGCGCACTATTTCGAAGGCTACAGTTCGTCGCTGATGCGCAACTGGCGGCGCTGCGCGCGTGTGCGCGTTTTGATTCCGGTGACCGGACGTAATTGTCGCGTCTTCCGCAACAGCGCGCGTCACCTGTTTGTACCTGAGGGGTAGCGTACATTTGCATCAAAAGTCGCGGGGTCGAAATTGGTTCGCAACAACACAACTCTATTACATTGCAGGCTAATGCGCCTTGGCCCGGACCACAGAAAAAAATCACAGCATATCCACGGAGTGAATGATGATGAGTGGGCGAAGCTCCGGAGGTTCATCGGTAAACCGTGAATCATCCGTGAAATTCGCCCAGTACATCATCAAAGACTTGACAAACACTGTGTGTACATATACAAGAAATTTATATTTTATGAGCCGTGATTTTTCGTTTTGATTTCGTTTCTTCGTTGGTCGTGGTTACCGTTTACATAAGCCGAGGCTTCCGTTCCCCCCTTCATTATAACGGCTTTATGGTCGGTGAAATGGAGGGAGAGCGGTTCCTGGATGGGTCGTAGTGGAAAGTTTGCAAAGACGAGATCGATGCAGGTTCCTCGGATGGTGGTTGGTTGCATGTGGTCAAACGATATGCATGCGAGATCATATCGCGTTGCCATGTGTTGTATGAGCCAACTGTTTTCAGTGATGTCAACGTTAAAGTCACCCACCAGTAGGGTAACGGGACACGCTTATTCTTCATCGTCATCAGCGTCGTTGTTATGACGCATAGTGGGTACATCCCATGTGCTGTGCCGCGATGGCAGCGTCATCGTAATCGCACGGGGGGGGGGGGGGGAGGGGGGGGGTAGGATGGAACGACCCACGGCGTAAGGAGCTTCGCCCCTAAAAGTTGCATCACCCCGAAATTCGTACGAGCTGCGAACGAGTCACCGAGGTTTTGCTGCATATTATTCCACATGATTGGGGCAACAATATACGACGGATAATTTACATTTAACAAACTTTGTTTTATGATTTATCATGCACCTACTCACATAAGTTTTTGTCGCTGTGAAATCTTGATGGTATAATCCTGCACATGTTTTACCAAGCCTGTTGGGTGGCGAAAAAGCGACTTCTAGATGAAACATGTTGCATACGTTTTCTAAGTTATGTGCAATCTCGTGCGCAAATTGCATTGAAAGTATGTTTTTTTTTATTGTCGTTTTGTTCTGAAAGTTACAGCATACGTAACTAATCAGCTTGTTTGCTGATCTGCGCAGCACGTGTTTTTATTATGCTGCATTTTCAGCCAGTTAATTAGTTGGCTGAAGCTTTCATTAATCTTTTGAGGGCGTGACATGGTCAGGCTGCCCTTGCCTGAGTGTGCGCGATATCTGTTCCATGATAAAAATTCACTGAATCTTAAGTGATCTCTGTATCGCTTGGGGGTGCGTGGGTGCGTATATATGAAGCAGTCTTTCTGAAATAAATTTCATTGCTTGTGTAGCGAGTGCCATGCCCTCCTTGTTCCTTTTTTCCCCGTCCAAAGTGCGCTACTTCCCCATACGGCATTATGATCAGTCACCAACGAGCCCAGCTCCCAACCTACAACGATTAACAGTTAATTACCATCCCAGCTACAGGATCAGTAAAATCTTAGCAATAAATGCGTGAGGTATCCTTCGTTTGTTCGTCGATGTCAAAGTGCGGCTGTTTTTCGTCGACAGAATTGTTCGCCTTAGGCCCAGGGCAAACATAGATAGCCTACTCGACAGGCTTCAAAAAGCGGTATCACGATGATGACATGCCGATATTTTTATCCACCTTCAATAAAAAGCCACCTCTGATAATTATGATATTTCATTGACTGATTTCCGAGAACATCTTGGTCGTATACTTAAAAAAACCAGAACGCTTAACGTCGAACATATATAAGAACCTGGGCATTATGGTGAATTGTCGTTTCAAGGAGAAACTGTTTCATTTTTATTTATTTTTCATTGCATTATATATTGTCCTTTTTATGTTCCTTGTACCTTGGTAATCTGATGTAGAAATGCATATTTTAATCCAGCGTGATTACAGGAAAATCCGGACTGTCCAACTGGCTATACTCACAGTGTGCTACACTGCTGCGGAGAAAATATATAGCCACCATCGGTATATGCATCTTTAAAAAGTGTAATTTCTCTATCGATGCACCGAATGAGGGCGGATGGTCTAAGGTTGATGGGACCGTGGCTTTAATTGAGCAGCTGAATGAAACGGCCAGCCCTTTTGTTCCCCGGTACGCGGTGGAATTTCTCGACGAAAAGGCTTCTTGTGGAGAAGACGGAATTGCTTCAAGTTCTGCATATTGTGAGCACTCGGCGCCAAACTATGCATGAACCCTGAGGGAACCAACTTTAATTAAAGTCATTCATTGCACACGTGCTACTGGACATTGGGAACTTTCGACGTGAGCTTCGCGAGCTTGTCTTCATTTTGACTTTCTGGCTTCTTTTACGTCCCCTGTAAAATAAAAAATAGCATTCAAGAAATGCATATCATTGCGCGTTACGTTCAACAGCGCTAACTGATGTTTGTGCTGCAGTTTTGAAAACCCGCAGGCTCGTATTATACTTGGCGATGGGAACTACCATCTTTCCCTGAAAAAGAAAGGGTCGTTGTAAGTATTTGTACAAGCTACTCTCCTTTACGGAACTGAAAGGTTTCAGGTAAATTGAGCAGTCGGCTTTGCTATTGAACAGTTTCAAGCTAATATGGCCCAGCGGCTTGTCTCCCTTCATCGAATGTGGCTTGCTGAACGACGCTCGGCGTAACTGATGAAATCAAGCAGTTCTTTTCTTTACCTTTAAAACGTATTCACGACCGCATTATAATTTACCAGGGGAGCAATTCTCAAACTGTCTAGCTATTGGACCTGACTATTTTAGCGGATCGCATTCAGTTACTCAAGAAAGTGACAAACCATGACGTTATGGTGCTCTTTGCCCTTCGACGCACCGCACTTGCATGGCATTTTCCTAGCACTTGAACAAAAAAAAAAAAAAAAAGAAAAAAAAATATGGACGAGATCTGAAGGCCGCACAACACTTCCAAAAACTTGACAAGTCTTTCCTTGCATACGAGCGTATCCCAGATGCGTGAGAACGACGTATAAAATTTGTACCGACCTTCACAAACGCGTTAACCCGGAGGCCGCATTAAACCTAAATCTAGAGCTAACGCGATCACAGAATCAGAGTTAATACACGGCCTCGGAGATTCGCAGGCCAAACGCGAATCTTCGCTGAGCGGCAATCGCATGTCATAATGTTGAGAGTTGTAAAAGCTCCGTGGCGTCAAAATCCCGCAGCGGAAAAAGAACCGGAAAGCGAACGGTATGCGTCGTCCTTACTCCAAGTTACGCGTTGTCTTAAGATAAAAGTATAATATACCCTATCGGAAAACCCAGTGGCACTGTCCCAGCGCCATACCTGATTAGTGGACCAGTGTGGCGCTGGATACTGGGACACTGGCACGCTGCACGGGGCACACTGGACGCTGGCGCGCTGCACACTGGGACACGCGTTATGGGCCAAAATCGGGCTTTTAAATGGTTTTTAAAATTTTTGGTTATGCCCACACCGTAATTAAGGTTGAAACACGAGCACTGGAACAAAAAAAAAAAAAAAAAAGTAAGCGAGCTCGCGGATTCGAACCTCCTACCTAGACGAACTACTCACTGTGAGCCCGACACGCTACCCACTACGCCACACTCGAAAGACAGCTTCATGTGATTTTTTATTCATGTTATAGCTGATTCCGGTATCCAATAGTTATGTTTTTCGCTTAGAAACGCAGATTTTCGTCTCTTCGTGCTCGCGCTACCCTGACAGGAGATTGTTTGTTTGTTTGTTACGGGCTACCTTGCATCAGAACGTCTACCTGGCACGTTTTGCAACAAAACTTATGAGCGTAATCGCAGATGTGTTGCGGCAATCGCACTGTCTCGCTAAGCGGTTAGTCATACCTATGTAGAAAACATCGTGCATCTGAACTGCTCACTGAACACTGTACTTTTCGTCCCCCGTTTGAACATATTTTCTGTCCTCTTGTTTACGTTCCGCGTACTAGATCTGCAGTAGTTCACTCTAGCTGAAACGAGCTTTAGGCTTAGGGCCGCACTTCGTGAGCCATGGTCGCTGTGAAGATCGTGGATATATATTCCATTACAAAGAGTGTAATAACCGCTAAAATGTAGTTTCGATCATAACTGACCCTAGCGAGGTCATATTTGCACCTTCGATTACACAAATCAGAAGCTAAAAACGCCGCGGGATTGGGTGTTGCAGCGGCTAACTGCTGCCGGTGACGTGCATGCGGCTTTCTGCGGTATACGAGCGGGAACGACTGACAGCTAGAGTAGGTTGATCTTGATTATCAGACTAATAATACTGCCATATTGTGTTGCGAATGATGAGTTCTTTCGATGCGGTTTATAAACTACATTGACGACACTCGAGCACACTTCAAGGAAAGCGCACGCGCGCTAGCGCGCTCGACAGATGATTGCTTTAGCCGACACGCACATCCGTCGCCTAACTGAAACTATATGTGTAGCACACAGGACAGAACAATTTGAAAATATTCGGTAAATTTTACGCTCGACATCACGCGATCCAATATAAAGTCTTAGAGAAAGTCCATCCAGCGCGGCCAGTTTCTTCCAATGTGCCGCCGGTGTTCCCAGTGCGCGGGCAGACACTGTACAGCGTGACCAGTGCCTCCCAGCGCGCTGTAAGACACTGGGCGACGCTGCACAGTGTGTCCCAGTGCCTCCCAGCGCGCTGTAAGACACTGGGCCACGCTGTACAGTGTGCCCCAGTGTCTCCCAGCGCGCTGTAGTACACTGGGACACACTGTACAGCGTTTCCAGTGTCACCCAGCGCGCTGAAACGCGCTGGGAGACACTGGAAACGCTGTTTTTTTCGATAGGGTATATAGCGCTTGAGTAAGAAAATCCAGCGCTGGCTGCCGGTATGCAAAGGGTACCAGAGGGGAGATGGACCGATTCCCAAAGGTAGTGACACGTGAGGTGAAGTACAGAAAGCATCTAGGAGGGGGGCAAGAGGACTTAATGTAAAAGGTTATTCACAGCGATTAGGCATAGAGAGACAGTTAAATGCAATGAATCGATTAGAAGTAATAATATGCGCCTAATGGTGAATCAAGATGAACTAAAGCGAAGGAAAGGTGACTGAACGTGAACTAGGGTGCATCGCCTGTGAATTAAAGTTAATTGAAGTCGAATCGAATATGAATCAAAGTTGTAAAGGTACGCAAGTGAATCAAATCTAAAATATCACCATCGCCAGCAGCCTAAATGCGCCCACTGTAAGGCAGTGGTATCTCCCATGTTCCGCCAATCAACACAGACATGTGCTTGCTTCGGCCTCGTTACACCCGCCAACTTCTTAAGGGCACAGGGTAGAGTAAAATTTAAAAGTCACAGCATATCCACGAAGTAAATGATGGTGAGTGGGCGAAGCTCGGAGGGATCATTCGGGTATCCGTGAATCTCCCCGTACATTGCCAACTCGATCATGCAAAGACCTGACAACACGTGTCACGTCTTTGCATGATCCTGGGTGTTCGATCGTGAGCTGGGCACGAGCGTCGCCGACTTGTGTTCCGGGCGCTCCCAGCCTCAGCGACAACGCCAGTTCGCGTTCCACGACAGATGAAGACGATGCCACCTACTCAGACGCCGAAGTCCACACCAGTGCTCGGCGCAACGCCTCGCCTCCGCATGCATCGCCACAGAACGCTGCTGTGATTTGTGAAAGCCACGCGTCCTTGGCTATGGGTTGTGCCGCCGTGAGTACCGGAGCCGCCGCATGCTCCGCAGATACCGGCTACCCTGGTTTCGCGACTCCGAGCGAAAGAGAAAGCGTGCCAAGAGCGAGCCCCTTTTCTTATTATAACAGCGCCATCTATCATCTTTAATCATCAACGTATACGAAAAACCACTAACGCCATCTAGTGATATTATTTCCAAGGACATATACGCACAACCCCAGCTATTGAGCAATTCGTAAACTAGAGGCGGCTACATACTATGTACGGAGGAGGGAACGACCCACACTCTGAGGAGCTTCGCCCCTAAGAAAAGAAAAACGTGGTTGATCCCTCCGTAATAAAAATCGGTATAACGCGAAAGTGAAACCTTTCCTTTCAGAAGTAGTTGAATGTTTGCTGCACATTGATATAGAGAGCTTGCACAATGGCTGTTGGTGTTTGACAGTTATAGCACCGCTTAACATGGATGCATCCACGTTGACGCTTGGTGGCACACTTGTATCCCGACGACTAACGTCCATGATCAATGATTAAACAAACCCTTGTGGTCATAGATAATTGTGGTACCTGTACAGTGATGCGGAATCATAGAAAGCGGTGTGTCAGCCAGAAGGGCGTCACTGATAGGACGCCGAACTTGGCCTAAGGTCGCAAACACGCGGCATGTTAGTGTTACTGAACAACGCTGCCCGACCAGAGGGAAACACAACGCGCGTCGTGTCTTCGCCGTTTTTCGTGGGGCGAGGAATGCTGAGTTAAGGCCACGCGAAGCACTGGCGCATCCCAGAGCTATTTTTAGGAGCGAAGCTCCTTAGGCCGGCACCCCGCCGTCGCCGTTGAAGCTCCCTGGCACGGTGCCAGCTGTGGCGTCTCCCTTTCACGCGGGAGGAGCTTTATGAGTGTCTGCTCGATGCGCAGAGCGCGAGAATACGAACGCATGTGAAACGAAGACAAATTAGTATCCCTCTCCCTCTTTCTTCGGCGCTGCCCTCTCCCCCTCAAACCGGCGAACGCGCGAAACAATCCCTTCACCCTGTCGTCCGCCCAGTGGTTGGTCCGTTGCATGGACCAAGGAGTATTTTTGAATACTCCTTGGCATGGACAATGAAACACCGCGCGCGCCGAACGCCGTGTGCGTCCCATTTCTAAGGGGCTTTGCTCATCCGTTGTATTCGTACAAGGAACAACTGCTACTTTTCGGTATGGACAGATGCTATGAGCGAGGCCGATGTTAGGGGTAAGCTCGCCACCTGGCAGTGTGTTAATGCGTCCATAAAATTGCACTTTTCCTATTCGAAACGCTCCGATGGGAGGGACGTGTACAAACGACGCTTTGAAAGAACTAATCGTGCATTTCACGGTCATAATACATTACTTCACTTTGGCAAGATCACTGTGAGAGGCTTTTTTTTAACCAACAGAGTATGTGACCGTTGCGCAGTAGATAGCGTGCCCGGAATCTGTTCTGTAGCCATCTGTTCGACCAAGAGGTCGTAGGTTCGACTCCCGTTGACGGAACATTTTTCTTTGTCTTCTGATCATGCGTATATTTTCTACGTCATTTTCGTGAAGGAAATACGTCACTCAGATCCATAGGTCGGCAAACTCACTCATGAGTCGACTCACTCAGACTCACTCAGACTCAGATTAAGGCGTGAGTCTGAGTGAGTCCAGCTGAATTATACTTAGGTGAGTCTGAATCCCAGTGAGTCCGCTTGAGGAAAATTTTGGTGAGTCTGAGTTCGAGTGAGTCCTGCTGAGTTATACTTTCGATAGTCTGAGTCCGAGTGAGTCCGGCTGAGTTATGCTTAGATGAGTCTGAGTGTGAATGAGTCTCCGTGAGGAAAATTTTTGTGAGTCTGAGTCCGAGTGAGTCTGGATGACGAAAACAACGGTGAGTCTGAGTCCGAGTGAGTTTGGTTGGAGAGAAATTTCGTGAGTCTGAGTCAGAGTGAGTCTGCTTCAGCAAAATTTTGGTGAGTCTGAGTCCGAGTGAGTCCGGTTGAAGAAAATATTAATGAGTCTGAGTCCGAGTGAGTTCGCTTCAGCAGAATTTTGGTCAGTCTGGATCCTAGTGAGTGCTAAGCGAAAAACGTTTATTGAGTGAGTCTGCGTGGGCTCCATTTATTTTGCCGACCTATGGTTACAAATATTTATAGCCTCCTTTTATGGCGTGCCTTGTAATCGTATAGATGTAGATGTACCGCCTTGTAAAGCCCTAGAAATTATTTTTCAAATTATCAAGCTATCCATGCCCTCATATACGAGGGCATGTAAATGGGCTGTGCAGCATGTTCTGACACATGTACAACTCCAGGCCACTTTTATTAAGCGATATCGTGATCCACATTGATTTTGATCTACTATTGTGTACCTAATCAACGGAGAATGAGTGCAATGTTCGAGCTTCATCATTCATGTGGATTCAAATACGACAAAGCAGCACGATTCGCGAGCATAGAGCGCCCCTTCGCTCTCTGTTGCATTGAACCGCTTGTGTCTTTAGATGCCGCTTCGGTTTTTCCATGAATAAATGTGGAAATTAGGAAATTTTTGAGCGCCAAACAAGACATTCACAAGTACGAGAGAGACAGGACGGGCGCTTTTGAATGCCTTGTGAATACATTGTTTCGCGTTGAAAAATTTCCCAGTAGCTTTGCACCATCTCACCGAATTTGAAGCTTTGTTAAAAATGTAGCGACGACACAGACCATCGGCTTTCGTCATGTCATTCCTATTAAACAGCGGCTGCGTTATTTTAAGTGGCTAGATAAAGCTTGCCCCCCGTGGTACCTCGAAAGTTGTAGCAACCCGATTTCAAGGAGGAAGGGGGTAGAAACGCACCATTCATGCCATACGCGACGCTTCATCACTCGCAAAAACAAATTTCTTCGGGCTGCATTGTGGTCAAAGAATTCTGTTAGCTTTTAAACTTTAATGACCTCTTCGAATTCTAGATTCTCTATGGGAGATATTGCTGCCATATTTTCCCAGTACGCCTGCAGTTCAGTCCTTGCCGACACAAGCAAAAACCGTTTTTTTTGTATTTTTTGTTTTCTTTCCTATTCAAACACCTTTCCATTCATAGACAGCGTTGGCCGCCGAAGCACTTTCGGTGGTTCCGCAGCCGTCATGGTGTTCGTCCAAGCCACACGGCAAAAAGCTTCATGGCACGGGCGTCTCCCAGGCTCGTTTCCCGTACCTTGCTTTCGAGCTCCTAATATCCTCCAAGGAATGCAAGGAAAGTACAAAACGAAGCAACGAGCTCGACACTCTAGGCTTAGGGCCTGCAACACAAATATCTCTATTCTTTCAAAAGTGAACGATCGGCAGAAGTCTGTCTGGTTGGGATAACAGAAAAGTAGAGAAAAGGGAAAAATCCAGCCAAAATTTATTTTAAACCTCGACGTTCCGAAGCATGATCGGCTTCTTGTTCAGGGGTGAGAAGGCCCGAGATGTGCAACGCCTTCTTGCCAGGCGGGATTGTTTGCCGTGAGTCGTCGCAAGCCCTGGGAGTAGAGGGAGGGCAGTGCCCCCCGTGGTGTGGTTGATGTTTCCCGCTGTGTGGTCAATGTACCAGGAATCGAGGAGGGGCCGCCGGCGAAGGTTCCTTTCTTTTTCCAAAATCACCGCGCCGTCGGGACTGGTATGGTGGTCAAAGCGCTAGCAGTGCTAAGCTCTTGGTTTCCTCAATGTAGGAAGCGGGCAGTCGGCGCACGTGATCTGGTACACGACGCCCTGCGCTTTTTCCGCAGATGCGCTGTCTTTGGGCCGAGGGATGCAACTGCCGATGGTGGTGGATCGCTTGTGGGAAACGTCGACCCCTGCCTTTCTTAGTATACGGGCTATTGCTTCGCTGGCGCCCGCAATGTCGGCGATCGACACGCGGCGTCGTTGCGGCGCCGTTGGTGTCACGTTTCCTCCGTCTTTTCTCTTACGGAGGTCTCTGCGAATAAACGCCTTTGTGTAGCCGTTGGTGCAGAGGTCACGAATTATTGTCTTCCTTTGTTCTACCCGCTGCTGTGGCGACGATTGGTGATTTTGGTTGGAGTTTTATATTTAAACTCGTGACGCAGCGAGTGGTTGGTTGTTTACACAATAAACGAAGGCACGTTTCGCTGCAGTAGGGTGATACGAACTTTAAAATCGATTTTAAATACGTCCTAGGCTATATTATCTGTTGATATTTCGTAGATGATGCGCCTGTGTAAACACAAATCTATCCCACATATTATCTAGGCTTCAAAATTTTGTTTCAGAACTTCAATGGGAAGATAGAGGGGGGGGGGGGGGGAGGAGTATGCGCTGGGAAGATAAGGAGCGGTCTCATAAATATATGAGACTCGAGCACTGCTCTCCATCTCTTACCCCCTCCCTGCATCTTTCAAGAATGTAGCCTTTGAAGCAGGAAAGAAAAAAAAGGTCATGTCCTGCCTTCATCTCACTCATTTTGTATTCGTTGTAGCACTGGCTTTCGATCATAAGTCGCTGAGCAGTGTCCCCTCATGGGAGACAAATTAGCGCATTTCTCATATGTTTCATGAATCACTAGGTGTCATTATGAATCCACACCAATTGCCCATCATTCTGTTATTCTGCAAAGAAAAACAGTACGTTATGGCAACCTCCGCTGCCACATTTACCAGCTGAAAATAGGCTCCTGAATCATTTATTTATTTAATAGTACCCTGAAGGCCCAAAGGAATTACAGAGGGGAGCTGTGCATTAGAGAATGCGTAAGAGATTAGCAGTTACATCGAAGTGAAAACAATACAAATAATAAGTTATTAAGGAGAGATATAATATCGAGGCAGTGGAAATAAAAAGAAATAAAATTTCTAATAGCGCAGGGTTAGCTATGTGAACTTATTGCGTCTGGTTTGTAGTAAACCCTCCAGTTGTCAGTTCAGCGCCTTGTCCAGTGACTTTTTTCTTAGAAATGAAGTTTCCTCTCCTTTCTGGGGACTAGCACAATCACCGTGAAGCGGCGTCCGCGTCCCCACCTTTCAATACGGCATTCTTGCAATCGGCTTGACTGTCAGCAATTGGGGTTTTTAGAAAGCAGAAAATTGCCACCTCGTTTTGCATGGTCTGTACCAGACCATGCAAAAAGCTTCGACCATACCTTTGAACACACTGGCCGGCTCTCATCGGCGCGCCTATGCACGTTCCTTTTTGCCTTGTGTCCGTATCCAGCGTGGTACTGATGCGACTCTTTACCATTATCCACGAGATAGAGTAGTCACTAACAGTTACAACTGGTTCTTAGCCGGCTCATAAAAATATCTTGCTAGAAACAAACGCAGTCATAACCCGTGTACTTAGATTAAGATGCACGTTGAAGAACCCTGGGCGGTCGAAATATCTGGAGCCCTCCACTACGGCGTCTCTGACAACCACATCTTGGCTTTGCGAAGTAAAATACCAACCTCTATTATCCGCAATCACTTTGCGAAAGCATGACATCGACTAAAACCGAACTTAGCATTTCTATAATTCGAAACACTAGTATAATAATAATTGGCGTTTAACATCCGAGAACCATGATGTGATAATGAGGGGCGCCGTAGTCGACGGCTACGGAAATATTGGCTACCTGGGGTTCATTACGTGCGCCAAAATATAAGCACGCATGGCTCAAGCGTTTCGTCATCCATCGAAAATGCGGCCGGTATTCGATGCCGTGATCTTCGGGTCATCAGTCAAGCACCACAACCATAGACTATCATGGCAGGTGTTTTCGAAATTTTATAGAGGCATAACCATGCAACCTATAACCATGTTTCCAAAATTTTTCAAGGGTGGTGAGCTCCATTCTGCAAAAGATGGCCGCCTCATATTATTTTCTTTTTCGTGTCGTCAATGAGCGGTAAATCGACTGCAACACCATTGACAGTTTCATGAACGTGTTTAGAAAAGCGCCATAACGTAATGTCAAGCTTTCTTCGTTCCCAAGTAGCGTGATTAGGCCTTCGAACGGCAAAGCGTAAGAAAGGACTTCATTTATAATTGGGTCTGCCAAAAACGCACGTACGCGTTCGCCCATTCAAAACAAATGGCGCGTGCTCATAGCGCATTTCAAAGGTAACAGGAATGAAAACCTAATGTTCCTCGAAGGTCCGTAGACCCATTCTTATATTTAAAGAAAACATTCTCAATATTGTAAATATCGTGTAATGTTGAATTTCTCTTTACGATAGACATCACGATGCACAGGAAATAACTTCTTTTTTGTATGTTGAAAGCTATCATACATATATATTTTGAAGGTTGCCTGGCACTCGCGAACCCTTTACATGTGTTATTCTATACGTAAGCTATTTTATGGCGCTCCTTCGACATTTATTGGATGAGCCGGGCCAAATGGAATATTGCTAATTTTTAGTCCGAGTACGTCTAGTTGAGAAAAAGTAAGGCGAGTCTGTGAGTCCGAGTGAGTCCGCTTCAGGAGAATGTTGGTGAGTCTGAGCCCGAGTGAGTCCGGCTGACAAATATTTTGGTGAGTGAGTCGGGCTGAGTAATATTTTCGTGAGTCTGAGTCCGAGTGAGTCCGGCTGAGATATATTTTGCTGAGTCTGAGTGAGTCCGCTTGAGGAAAATTTTGGTGAGTCTGAGTCAGAGTGAGTCAGGTTGACGAAAATATCCATGAGTCTGAGTCCGAGTGAGTCCGTTTAGGAAAAGTTTAGTGAGTCCGAGTCCGAGTGAGTCTGGATGACGAAAACACCGGTGAGTCTGAGTCCGAGTGAGTTTGGCTGGAGAGAAATTTCGTGAGTCTGAGTCCGAGTGAGTCCTAAGCGAAAAATATATTTATTGAGTGAGTCTGAGTGAGCTCCATTTATTTTGCCGACCTATGCTCAGATCTTGGTGGACCCCGGCATAAAACTCTTTCGTGTTAAAAATCAAAATTTATATTTTGTTTATTTGGTATGATAAGGCCTTTCTTACAACACTCAGAGCTCGACACATTTTTGCGCGTTTTGATTGAGTAAAAACTTCCCCATCTCTCGATAAAGGGAACCATGAGTGGATGCGAAGCAGTCGGGAGATGGTTAGCTTGAGCGGGAGAAACGTCGCCGCTCTGTTTCGCGGCAGCGGCCCGGGCGCTCATCGCGGCGCTGCACAGGAGAGAGAATGAGGCTCGCGCGCTCCGTCATTTTCATACCGCGAAACTACCGTGGCCCCCCCCACGAGAGTATGCAGCTGTCGCACCACCTGTCGTGCGCGCCGCTCCTTAGAGGATTCCTAGAGAGAACGGGGGGGGACCGTATGAGAGGAGAGAGAGGGGAAGGGAACGCCCATGAGCTGTGGGAGTGTGGGACACGGGAGCCGCTCCGTAGAGCACAGGATTCCTAGAGGAGAGAGGAGGTGAGCGTAGGAGAGGAGATAGGGGGAGAGGACGCGCATGCGCTGTGGGGATGTGGGACGCTTGCGCCACTCCGTAGAGGAGGGGATTCCTAGAGGAGAGAAAGGGGGTGAGCGTAGGAGAGGAGAGAGAGAGGGAGGGGACGCGCATGCGCTGTGGGGGTGTGGCACGCCTGGCGCGGGCACCGCTCCGTAGAGTAGAGGATTCCTAGAGGAGAAAAAAGGGGGGACACTGTACATCCGTCCCTCCTTCCCGTGTCCCGTCCCACACCACCACAGCGCATGCGCGTCCTCTCCCCCCCTCTCTCCTACGCTCACCCGCTTTCTCTACTCTAGGAATCCTCTGCTCTACGGAGCGGCTCCCGCGTCCCACGCCCCCCACAGCGCATGCGCGCCTCCTCCCCCCTCACTCTCCTCTCTTAAGGTCCCCCCCGTTCTCTCCTCTAGGAATCTCTACGGAGCGGCGCGCACGACAGGTGGTGTGACAGCTGCATACTCCGATAGGGGCACCACGGTAGTTCCGCGGTAAAAAAATCACGGAGCGCGCCTCAATCTCTCTCCTGTGCAGCGCCGCGATGAGCTCCCGGGCCGCTGCCGCGAAACGAGAGCCGCGACGTTTCTCCCCGCTTAAGCTAACCATCTCCCCGGTGCTTCGCATCCAAACATGGTTCCCTTTAGCGGGAGATGGGGAAGTTTTTTTAGATGCGAAGCATCTTATGCTCGGGGCTCTGTCCGTCCCTCCCGCGTCCCGCGTCCCCCGTCCCCCCGTCCCGCGTCCGGCCACTTTCATGAAGTAGGGAAGCACCCATTATTCGAACCGGAACACTGTAGTAATATGAAGGCCGTCAACCCTATCACAGTCATCAGAGTCATGGCCGAGATCACAGAGAGCCTGCTTAGCTATGGCTAGGCAGGTGGTGTCTGTCGCCCAGGTTGACCCCATTCCTTGAGTCAGGGCCGAGAGCACAGAGAGGCTGCCTAGCAATGGCTAGGCATCTGGTGTCTGTCGCCCAGGTTGACCCCATTCCTTGATCTTGCTTGCATGTGTTTGGAGGGGGCATAGTCCTTCCCGCATCCCACACCACCACAGCGCATGCGCGTCCCCTCCCTCTCTCTCTCCTACACTCATCCCATTTCTCTCCTCTAGGAATCCTCTACTCTACGGAGCGGCCCCCCGCGTCCCACACCCCCCCACAGCGCATGCGCGTCCCCTCCCCCTATCCTCTCCTACGCTCACCCCCTTTCTCTACTCCAGGAATCATCTACTCTACGGAGCGGCGCCCGCGTCCAACATCCCCACAGCGCATGCACGTCCCCCCCTCTCTCCTCTCCTACGGTCTCCCCCCGTACTTTCCTATAGGAATCCTGTACGGAGCGGCGCGCACGACAGGTAGTGTGACAGCTGCATACTCCGCTGGGGGGCACCACGGTAGTTCCGCGGTATGAAAACGACGGAGCGCGCGCGCCTCATTCTCTCTCCTGTGCAGCGCCGCGATGAGCGCCCGGACCGCTGCCGTGAAACGAGAGCGGCGACGTTCCTCCCGCTCAAGCTAATTTCTCCCCGCTGCTTCGCATCCACACATGGTTCCCTTTAGCGGGAGGTGGGGAAGTTTTTTTCTTTTACACTCTCAGTGGGATGGCACACAAAAGGAATGTGTGCGTGTATTCTTCTTTTAAAAATTTTTTTACCGCGAATCGCAGTGACACGCGAGACTAATCTTCCTCCGTTCGCATGCGTTCGTATTCTCGAGCTTTGCGCATCGTGAAGACGCCATCCACATTCCAGCGCTTAAATTGACGGACACTTTGTAAATTCCAAAGTGTGTTCCGCGTGTGCCTGTGTCCATTGAGACGGGGTCGGTCAGAATGCAACGTGATGTGCGCGTATGCCCCCGTGCATGATTGCAAACACTGGGCACAGCCACGCTACGCAAGCAAAGCGCGATCACTGTAGAGTCCAACGTGACCAGCGTCCGTTTGCGCGCCTCGGCGGCCACCTGGCACCGTGCCTGGGCTCGGACGGAGGAAAGGACGGACGGACGGATGGACGTGTGCATGAGACAATGAAGGTAAAATGTGACCTGTAATGACAATGGCTACGCTTTGATTGAGATGGAGCATCTCAAACCGTGATTACGAGTGACTGTGTCTGCACAGAAAGCGGAGGAACCTTGTCACTCGTAGAGAACATATTGGAACCTGTTCTTTGGAATGAAAACCCTCAGAACTGCCTCCTTTG
>JALIZH010005754.1:0-28979 GCA_030522465.1 Rhipicephalus appendiculatus | reverse complement strand
CTGCGCGAAGGCTTCATTTTTTTTCTTTTCCTTTTTTTTTTACGACATGCGATCGTACCTGTTATTGCGAGCATATATTTTGCGGTGTATCTCGTCTACCGTTGCCCTGTTTTCTCGTCTTTCGCAGTCGCTTGTAGTTCGAGCATGAAACCATGAATTTTTTAGTGTCATTGCCCATGCAGGTACCTGCTCTTTGCAAAGCTGACGTTGCTGTTAAAATTTATAGCAGGCTCACCTCGACACAAGCTTTAGTAGTTGAAGCTTAATTGTTACCCAACGCTCTCTTGTGATTTGGTTCACCATCGTGCGAAATCAGTGCTACGCAGTCAACGCGTATAGCTACAGATCCGAGACGCGTTAGTTGCGATCTCAATCGATCACTAATTCCGCACTGAACATAGACTAATTACCTGACAAAGATTTCTACCGTACAGGTGGTGTAAACCCTGGAACTCTGATCTACAGGCTAACGTCGTACGTAAAGGCGACACCGCCAGATCACAAAGTCTTAATTGTTAATTCATTTTGCTTCGACGCAACGTACGAAATACTACTGCTCGAAAGAGAAAATGCTGTCTTATGGAAAAGCTCCACTGCTTTTTAGTCGACCTTGCGAATAAATAAAAACGCACTGTACGTATAAGTAATCTAGAGCATTGCTGCGGTGGATGGAAAAGTAAGTCGCACTGTCGCCTCGCTCGAAGCCTGTCGTCTGCTAGAAAAAAAAAAGGCTAACAAAACCGAAAAGCAAGTCCGCTGGGGTACTAATTGGCTTGCATCGCGTAAATTGATCTTCAAGACAAGCTATTATTGCCGTTTTAAAGTACATTTTTTTAGAATAATCTGCGTGTTCTTTCTGTAATTCCACTCGCTCACGCTTTTTTTTTGTTTTTTTTTTCAACATCAATTCTGCGAGCCATAGCCATCCACAGCCAAAGTCGAACGTTATTTATTATTTGTTTTGTTTCAGCGTCTCGTGTGAGCTCGTTACGTCTTCAAGAACATTAATTTCTCATGAGAAAGCGCCGTGGCTCGTTTCTGCGATGTGCAAAGATCGCGCGCAATTCGTGCGCTTGTTAGAGTGCCGTTCACGTGCAAGCCGTTCAAGGGATCAATGGAATGCACTGTACTACGGGCGCTCGGAGGACACCCCTATTGCAAAACCCAGCGCCGCTGGGTACCAGCGTCCAGCGCCATGCCGGATTATGGGCCCAGTATCGCGCTGGATACTGGGACGCTGGAGCGGCATTTTACTGGGAAGCGCGGGGTACTCCCGCGCAAAACGGCTCTACAGCGTTGAAACGTCGGTGCCTATATGCCATAAGTAAATAAATAAGTGAAAGAAGGGACGTAGAACGCAATAACGCAATAAAAAAAAGCCATATGAAAAAAAAAACATATCCGTGAGCAGGATTCGAACTTGCCACCTCCTCATTTCTAGCCGAGTGCTCTACCCACTACGCCATGCCCGAACATGCCGAGGTGCTTGTAAAATAACTATTTAACCAACAAACACACCGTTCGGCTTCATGCTTACATGTCGCACAGTCACGATAAACACGATCTTCCTTTTCAAATAACATCTGCGCCTTTATTAGACACAAACGAACGGCTGCCGGCACCCAATAACATGCCGATAATGGCAACAGCGCTAACTTTCTTTACACCTTAACTACGAAAAATATGAAGTGGACCTAGGAGCAGGCACGGTTTGTCGACAGTTACTGCCGATTTTTTTAATAGCCGTTTCTCGCTCTTGCTACTGGTCAACATGTGCAGAGGTTTTATGATGACTAGTTCGATAAATAAGTGCGTACATGACTGAATATTGAGTAGTGTTTTCGCGTAAGCGACGATACGCCAGTACAGCTACCATGCCAGTGTACATATTTGCATTTCTATCGATACCTATAACCAGCCACCATGGGAATGATGGGTAGTACACGGATTTGCCTAGTCTTCGTGCTTCCGGCTTCGAACGCACTTGTGGATTTGTTTATTGTTGCGTTTTCGTTCTGTTTCAGATAAAAGAATGTACCGTTGTGAACTTCGTGAGCGTATTTGAATTCGTGAGCCTAAAAAGGTCAAGGTGGTGAGGCGTATCTGCTAAACCTTTGCTGAACTTCGTATTGCGGCAAAGCGGATTCAGTCCACACGGAGCCAAAAGAACGAAGACTAGGCAAGACTAGGCAAATTTGTGTACTACCTATGATTCCCATGCTGGCTGAAGCGCCGTGTGTTGAAGCTCCCATCGACACTAGCGCCAGAGTTCCCCTCTAGTGTATTTATAGGAAACTCTATGGGTGTGGCGATGTCGAACGACGGCTGTTTTTCTGGCCTCCATTGGGTGGCGTTGCGAAGCCAGAGCTCATTTGCATCTCGCCAACTGTGCGGCGATGTGACGATTTGGTGTTTCTGGTAGGACCGACGCCTCCAGACTTATAAACACTGCAAAATGGAATCATTATACAATAACCCATCCTTGATGCGAGACTGGTATATGTGCGGGGCATGCACAAAACGTGCATTCATCGCTGCTACGTGCTCCGCAAGAATTAACGCCGTTATTGACTCTGCGTGAATAAGAAAAAAAATCATGTTAAAAGCAAAATAATCAGCGTTGGGTCCTTTGTGTTATTGACGCAATTTTTTCTACATTCCAAAGGGAAAAATAAAAATGACGGTGATTACGCATATATTATGCATAATCCTGGCGCTTATCATTCTCTTTCTCTGCGAAGCTAGAAGTTGTGAAAATGTTTGGGACCTGTTTGAACAGCATCAATCGAATATCGAACAATCGAACAGCATCAATCGAAGGTACCATCGAATCAAATATTCTATATTCAACAATACCGAAACATTCCGCCGCATTAACTACTCAAACTTATATGCCGCACAGGAAGAAACAGTGCAGGCTCCAGTGTGCACCAGCGCACTCCAGTGAAAATTCCAGCGTTTCCAGCGCTTCCCAGTACACGCCAGCGTCACAGCGGCCAAGCCAACGCCCCTACCAGTGCGACCCAGCTCTGTCCCAGTGCGCTCACCGAAGTGCCAGTGAATCCCAGCGTGTACCAGTGTTCTCAGTGCGATCCAGTGCCAAAAATCGTACTGGTATCACGCTGGGGGTGCTGGAACGGCGCTGGTTTTTGCAATAGGGACCGCAGCTGGTGGCTGACGCCCGTGGCTACTTTCTGCATGGCAACATAAAAGGTAAGTGGCAGCAAGTTATTATGCAAAGTACACAACTCAGCGGAAGGCTGTGTTATCGCACGCGGACGAGGAGTTGTAGAGACGTAGCCTTATGACCCTTTGCGAGTGACAGACCTTGTCATTGTCCACGCTACCGATTCGCTGTGACTACGTTCATACGAGCATAGAGCCACGGCGCATCGGTACGGTTTTGCGGAAGCAAATTTGTAACAACTGAGATAACATGCATGTGTGCGATTTTTCTGATGTGCATCGTCGGGAGCAGGACGCAGGCGTCACCCGCATTGCATCGTTAAGAAAGCAAAGCTGCAACCCCATTTGCTGTGCAGCCTTGTGCTCGCGTTCGTGCGCGATGCGATTCGTAAGTTGGATCAGTATAGCTTGCCTACCATCGAAGCGATATAAGCTGAAACTAATGGTGCAGTGTTGACCATGCGCTTTGACGCTGACTTCAGCTAGGTTTGCTTGCACAGCAAGACTAGATTTCAGTGTGAACCAGCTCATCAGCAAAGAAGTGTTGTCTCAACATCATGTTTGCACAGTAGACGTGATCATGTCTTGCTTACTCTGGCCACGTAAGGAATTGGAGCACTTTACTTCTGTCAGACACTGGCAAGCTGGGAGCTGTGAATAAATGGTGCTCCACAGTTTTCATGAATGCAGGAGTCTAACTGTTCATTGACAAGTTCTTTTGGTTTTTCTCCTGGTAATGAGGCCGCCCACAATCAGGCTCGAGCTTTCGCCTCCTGAGCCCACGGCCCAACCCAGATGGGCATGGGGAAGGAGTTAGAGGAACTTAGGTGGTCGACACGCGATCGTATGGTGGCGTATCACGAAATTAAACAACATTATAGATTGACAAGACGAATCTCTAACTAAACAGCAGGAGCTCGTGTGGAGGCAACTTCAGACGGGCTCCTTTTCCCACACCAATTCTGTTCTCTCACATCTATCCCACTACTTTAGCCCCTGAGTGCAACCTGTGCCGAGCCCCTAGGGCCGACCTCTTCCACATACTTTGGGACTGTCCGAGTATATGTGTGCATCGTAGCCCGCAGGGCTTGCTAATTACTACGATAGCAGGGGGAGGCCACACTGCTCATCTCCAACCCTAACAAGCAGGTCTGGGTCACGAAGCGGGTAGAGGCAGCCACTATGAATCAGAGGCTCCTGGCCGCCTAACCGTCGTCGCCTCCCGCAATTGAGGAAATTCCTTGGTTTTAATAAAAGTTCTCGTCTAAATTTAGAAAGTCGGGTGTTCAGGTTTTGTGCGAACAACTATAACAGTCCAAGAGGTAGGCAACTACTGGCCTTCTGCAATGTTTGGATGAACAACATTATATTCACATAGATATGAGGCAATGTGTACTCTTTCTGTAAACATTGAAAGAAAGTGCTCCATTATTCCTATTTACCAATACATTCAAGAAATGTAGCTTGTAGTTTGTCTCAATCTCCACCGTGAACTGAAAGAAATCTGTTTGATAGCTTAGATGTACTTGAAAGCTTCCAAAGCAGAGGGATTATTCACACAAACACATTTTTTTTACATAGAGCACAAAAATTCTTGGTTTCAGGCTGAAAGAAGTGATGGCGTAGTGGGGAAGAGAGACAGTGTCGAGTAGGATCATGTAGAAGACGACTAAGACGAAGAGCCGAGAGAACACGTGACAGTGACTGACACCTCTGAAATCAGGCAGTTAGTTTTTGTCAATAAACCCCCCTTATAATTTGGTGGAAGTGCTGGGTAGTCTTCGAAGCTGGATCTACGAAGTCGCACCTTACCTTCCAGTGCCACAATGCCGGAAGAACCCTCCACCCAAGGTACCTTCCAGATTCCCGCCACTGCATGTCCCGGCGTGTTCCCGCTGCGTTACCCATCGATCTTCAGCGGCACTGACGACCAAGACATTGAGGAGTGGCTGGCTATTTACCACAAGGTGAGTGCACTGAACAAGTGCGATGATGCGTCTAAGCTGACCTATGTAAGCTTTTACTTGGCCGTCATCACTAGTCACTGTTTGTGGAATCACGAATCCGATATTACCAGCAGGGATTCGTTCAAGACGGCCTTTTCGCAAGTCTTCGACCGCCCCGCTGTATGAAAACTCCGTGCAGAAATATGACTTCGTGAGCGTGCTCAACAGCCAGGAGAGACCTTCACCAGCTACATTGAAGACGTTGACTTGTGCAAGCGTGTGATCCCATCGATGCTCGAAGCAGACAAGATTAAACAGATACTCAAGGGAATAGCCAATGACGCATTTCAAATGTTTTTAGCCAAGGACCCACTCACTGTAGCCGAACTGGTCAGCTTGTGCCAGAATTTTGACGAACTGCGCAAGCAACGTGCCCTTACCCGACACTCTCTGGAACAGCGTGACTCGATTGTGGCCTTGACTCTCGGAGACCAGAATGACATGTTGGTTCACATAAAGCAGTTACTGCGTGAGCAGGTCACTCGGCAGCTCTCCATTTTATCGAGCACGCTTGAACCAGCACAGATGCATCATCTGGCCACAGCCATAAGGCACATTATCCAAGAAGAGGTAACTGATGCATTACCTTTCACTCGTTCACCACCTCTGGAGGCTGCACCCTTGACGCACGCGCAGGTAGGTTGCAGCCAGACACCTCGTAAGCCAACTTATGCTCCCTCTCCGCTGCCTGTTCGGTCATGACTGGTTCTGTTTGGCCGCCCATTCGCTACATTTCCTAATCCGTGGCGCACCGCAGACAACTGCCCTGTCTGTTATTCTTGCAGTTAAGCAGGACATGTGCACTGTTTCTGCCACTGCAGCCGCCTTCCCGCCCACACAGATACCATGCAAAGATTGTCACACGACTCTCAACGCTTTAGTGGCACAGCATGGCAACAAGGATCTTCACCAGACCCGAATGGTTTTTCAGCCATTGCATTATCAGATTCGCAGAGGTCCCCAATACAGAGGGCCCCATTGGTGTGCCTTGGAATTGCAGAGGGTCCCATTGGCGTGCCTTGAACTTGCATTTAGATGGCCTTTTCAAAACACACGTAGATGTTGCCCACTGAAGAGCCTCTTCAAGTCGAGAACATCAATTTGAGACCCTTCTTGTGGTGCTGGATCAGCGTTGAGAGCAGCAGCGCGCACTTGACTGGTGATGTCGATGGGAATACAAGTAACCAGAACTGCATACTTCAATGCCTGCTGACGTTGTTGACATGAGAGTCCACAACTCGCCTCTGACGGTTTAGGGGCTGCAATGTCGTGCTCTCACTTATTTCATCCCAACCACCAAACATTTCAGGGAAAACTTTCTGTGTTACGTACATGATTGTTTTTGTCTGCTTAAGTGCGCTGCTTTGGAAGCTTTCACACCCATTCAACCCTTTGCCTAGTCTTTTTTGGCCAAAAACAATGCAAAAATACCGTTTTTATGGCTGACTGATTCTATGTGTGTTGAAACAAGTAAAAAATTATTCAAAGGCTCTTTATTTGCACGACACACATGACACTTTTTTTGTGTGTGTGAAAATATGCAGACGGATTAGCTTCACTGCACTGCGCCACAGAAAGTGCCCTAACTTTTTCAGCCTTCAGTATAGTAAATGTTGTTCTGAAAATTGAAAAGTAAATTGCAGAGATTAGCGAGTCTGTAACCAAATGCCTAGCTACGAAGTGCCAGTGAGCATTTGCTTACCCACATCTAATGGCGTCCACTGCTAATACGTTGAGGGGGGATCGTCATCCGAATCCAACAGTTTAGAGAAACTGTGCTGCTTTGTGTAGTCACCGCCGTACTCACAAAAGAACTGCACTTCATTTCATAAGACTTCAGCAAAAAGCACATTTTTTTCCCTCAACGGAGCTGTTGCCAGCAAGTGAGTGCCTCTTGTGCACAGAGGAGGATAACATTTTCTAGGAGATTAAAGGAGCATCAAAGGGACGTGAGCAACAACAAGAAAGCATCAAACCCCTTGGCTGAGCACGCCGATAATCGCGGTCATTTCATCGATTGGGACAACGCCGCTATAATAGCCAAAGAAAAGAATTCGACCACGAGACTACTTTTGGAATCTGTTTTTATCCAGACGACTGAGGACACTATCAACAGGACAGATGGGAATCTACCTGCCAGCTACGCCCGTTCATTACGTCACATGTTAGCATAAAAAAGCGGACATCGGCTCTTGCCTGTTTAGTGTGAACAAGGAACCCGTATGGGTTCCGAAACGTCTCTGTGTTTGTCACCTTGACTTGGTCAGTGACCGCATCTACATCCTCATCATGATACCTGACCAGACGAACTTTCGTCGAACTCTTGACTACATAACATTTTCTAATTGCAGTTGCCAAAATCAAGTTCTTCCAGGACTAAAATGCATGTTTTGAGTGCATTTAAAATTTTTTTTACTGCGAACCAAAAAGAAGACGGCTAAATGAATCAGGGTAGCTTAACTGTGGCGCCCTCGAATGCTTGGTTCAGGATGAACAAGTCCAGCTTCTCTTTGGTGCGAGCAGTACAAACCATGTCGATGAGCTCAGCTCGCTTTTGGTAAGGAAATAGTTCAACCATCAAGTAATTCGAGTTAATTCACCATAGAGACGAAGCAGATTAGAAACTAACATGCTTGTGGATGTGTTGGTACATAGGAACAATAGAGCACTGTATTCCTTCAGCATTTACAGAAGCGGTATGGATTCAGTTTAAGTCCGCCCATCCTTACACTTGCCAGAGGTCAGCAGTTGCTGCCCTCTTGGTCCGTTAAAGGGACCGACAACCGCTCAAAACACGAATTGAGATAACTCCGGGAATAGGATGCTCTATTGTATTGTCTGAAATGTACTCTATTTTTAAAGCAAACGTATATTTTTATTTCTTCCCTCAAAACTACTTCTGACACTTCTCATGGCTGAAAAGTGAAGGTGTGCTTGTAGATGATTATGCGACCTTTTACCGGTGTACACTAATACTTGTCTATATTAGAGCTGAAATGTCGCTGACTTTTTATTATCTTTTCTAACTTAAAATGTGCAGACATGCCTTCGTTTGCATTGAGCAAACCAGTGGCGGGCCGCCTTTGCTTCATGTATGATCTGATGCTCATGAGCGGCAGCATGAACGTTATTAGCTGAGAACCTAGCAGCACCTTTCGATGAGTTGTAGAAGTACGAAGAGTGTCTCACGGCCTCCGGCAACACATTGCCAGAACTAATTGCAGAAGCCACAAGTGCCTAGCTCGTGAGGCAGCACAAGGATGTTATGTGACGAGGAGCATTCGGAAAGCTCATTGTAGGTGCTTGTTGTATTCCAAAATTATAGAAAATGTCAATGTGAAAGTGATTGACCACAGTTTCACTTACTCCTGCTAAAGCAGAACCTTGAGCACAATGCGAGCAGGGCTCTTGACATCCCTCTCGCTTCACGGTGTCGCTGGAGGATGCCTACGTACAGTGTAGGGGCTTTTCAGACTCAAAAATGCTGCTTGTTAAATAACGACGTGCTTTTGAGATCAGCCGCTGCAGCTAACAATGTTACGAAGTATGAGCTTCCTGTCGCGCTGTAAAAAACTGGGTCCAGAAAAATTGATTGTCTGTCCCTTTAACAGTCGCATTTGCACGAAACCTGAAGACCTGACTTCCTGAATGTACAAACTCAAAATGTCTTTTCGACTAAAGTTCCACTCCTGCGTACATGAAGACTGTGGAACACTGTTTGTCCGCACCCCCCTGGCATGCCACTATCGGACAGAAGTAACGAGACGCGTTCTGCTTTCTCACATGCCATAGTAACTGAGACCTCACCACGCATATAGTGTAATTGCGATGTTGGGGTTGTTAACCTTCATGCATACAAATTAAGGCATGGGCTCATAAGTGGAAAAGACAAAAGCTGCCAAAAGAAGTCTTTGCTGGCACTGCTTGCAAGATTCCTTGGGCAGATTGGGCGAGCATCTACACGAAGGAGATTTAAACAGCACCTGAAACAATATCATAACATTGGGGATAAGAAAAAGATGGCAAAGCGCACAGCAACAACTGAGCACGATAGAGACTGAATGAACTGTATATAGCATAACTTGGCCAGGAAAGAAGCTGGAAGTCTTGCTGTGTCTGAAATTCGTCGAGGTACAAGTGGTTTTATGTTGTGCATTCTTTTATTGCGATCTACGTAATCATGTTTCCCTTCTTGCTGGTCCCCTTGAAGGCTGTGCGCATATGACCTTAGAAGCATTTGCATGAATCCAAGTCTCTTCATGGAACTAATTTAAGTGCCAGTCGCGCCGGCATCGTTATTAAAGTCGATGGGTAATCATGTTTCTCAACAATTTTTGGAGGAATTGCGCTCTTGACAGACCCAGTTTGGAGGGTTGGCTAAGAAATGTATAGTCTAACAGTATAGAAATGTATAGTCTAACGGGAAATCCGCCGGTACGTCTGCTTGACCTGCCGTCTATCGTCCTTTCAGGGACACCTCAGTTTTAATCTGACCTGCAAAGCACGTGGCCTGATCCCCCGTTCCCTGCGCCTACCTAGACTTGTACCCACAATGGCTGGTTTCCACGCCATCACCAGAGCTGAGCGCTGTCTTCTACAAGCACGGATTCTCGACTGCAGAGACAAGATAAGGTCATTGACAAATGAAGTATTCTTCGCACGTCGCCGCCTGGAGCATCAAAGTCCCGAAGAATTTCCCAGTGTGCAGTTGCACGCAAACTACAAGGCAAGCATGCAACTGCGCCGAAACGAACTTTCGCAAATGAATAAGCTGGACACGTTGATGCCTCATCAAGGAAGCAACACGCGCACTCAAAGTGCCAGGGAAACGGTGCACAACCTTTTGAGCTACAGCCCGAATTGTGCGGAACTGGAAGTGTTGCACTTGGGCCTTAATTTCAATGTTGGCCCGGCATCCGACGTAAAGAAAGTTGTCTGTGCCGTGGAAAGGGCTGTCACTCGTGTGGAACCCTCTCGCCGTGACGAAGCGCGCACCCGCGCCATAAGTGTTCTCTCGAACATCCGCTCAAGCGCACGTGATTCCCCGCTCACACCCGAACAACACGCTGCCATAAAGAGCCTTCGTAATAATAAGGAAATCGCGGTGCTCCCCGCAGACAAGGGCAATGCGACAGTCATAATGAACAGGAGTGACTACGACAAGAAAGTGCTAGCGCTGCTTTCTGACGAAGACACGTACTCTCGTCTTGAAAAAGACCCTACGTCAAGACTGCAGAAGGATTTTCAGAAGCTCCTCGCCGATGTGTTCCGGGTTATTCCAGGCCAGCACAAGTCTCTCTACTACAAGCTACTGTGCCACAAAGGTTCTGCTCCTGCACTCTACGGCCTCCCCAAAATCCACAAGCCTGGTGTCCCATTACGACCCATCGTGGACTTCACCCGGTCACCACTCTACAGGCTTTCTGGCTACTTGCATCGTCTGATGTCTCCTCTGGTCGGTCAGAGTAACACTCACGTCCAGAATTCAAGCCACTTCATTGAAAAAGCCAAAGACCTGCCCTTAGACGACGGTGAAGTCATGGTGTCGTTTGACGTGCTGTCACTTTTTACCAGTGTGCCCATTGATTTGGCAGTGGAAGTATGCAAGGAGGTCCTGGAATGTAACTCAAATCTTGCCGAAAGAACGCCTATCGACGTGCCAGACCTGGTGAGACTTCTACACTTCTGTCTTTCCAACACGTACTTTGTTTTTAAGGGCGAATTTTACAGACAAGTCTATGGCACAGCCATGGGGGCTTCAATCTCTGTCATTGCCGCCAATTTGACTATGGAATCTGTGGAACGCCGAGCGCTCTCGTCGTTCACTCCAGCCCCGAAGATTTTCCTTCGTTACGTCGACGACTGTTTTTGTATTCTCAAGAAAGAAGATTTGGATCCGTTTGCGCAGCACCGAACTGCATTGAAAAGTCCCTTCAGTTTACCATTGAAGAAGAAAATAATGGAGAGTTGCCCTTTCTCGATGTTTTGGTGAAACGCCATGGCGCTGGGCTTTCTTTCGCTGTCTTTAGAAAGAGCACGCACACCGGCCGTTATTTACACTTTAATTCGGTACATCCTGCAGCACACAAGAGGTCCGTCGTGTCGTCTTTAATGCAGCGTGCCCACAGGATTTGCACCAAGTCTGGCGACTTATCCTCTGACGTGGAACGTGTGCGCCGTGACCTGTCGGGAAGTGGCTACCCGGATTCCTTTGTGTCATCCGTGGAACGCAAGTTGGAGCGCCCTTCCACAGCCCCGTCGCATTGCTCAAAACGGTCCAGTATACCCTACGTGCCTGGCGTGAGTGAGACTTTGGCCCGTGTTCTGCGCAAGTATGACGTACACGTAGCTCATGTACCCTCGCGCAAACTGAAACACTCTCTCGTCAACGTAAAAGATAAATTACGAAAAGAGTGCTGTCCTGGTGTTGTGTACGAAGTTCCGTGCGCGAACTGCGATTGCGTGTACATCGGCGAATCCGGGAACTTCGAGCGACGGCTCAAACAGCACAGTAATGATGTCAAAAACGAGAAGGTGTCATCAAACGCCCTCGCCGAACATGCGCAAACCTCAAATCATGAGATAGACTGGGGCAGGGCACATGTCGTCGCTACTGAGAAGGACTTGACTTCTAGATTGTATCTGGAATCTTTGACAATACAGACAAGAAACAGCACACTCAACCGCACGGACGGTAATCTGCCCCCTGCATACGCAAGATGTTTAGGTCACGTGCTGTAGACTATTTAAACGCTTAACTTCCGGCTTTTCGCTGTCATTGTGAACAAGGCTCCCGTTCTGGGTGCCGAAACGTCAATTCATTACATTTTTATTCTCTTGTGGTCGGCGTCTTCGTCCTTTTTATTCAATAGTCTAACAGTGATTGACATAGATCATTCGTGAGACATTTGAAAAAAAAGTTGAAATTATTAACTTAAATTAATAACGGTTATTTCAAAATTTTGATCAACATCTTGATTCAATAAAAATAATAAAATTTTAGTCAAAAAGCCCATATTAATCTTATTAATGCTGAAGGGCCCCTAAACAAGCTCCAATATTTTTTTAGCATTTCAAGTAAATGCGCTCATCGAGTTGAATCTTTTGTAACGATAAGCATTGCCAAATGCAGCCACAAAATAAAACACAATCCCATGCTCCTCTTCTCGCCTTTTGGTATACCCAGAGTTGGTAGTGATGTGACCAGCAAATCTGGTCATGTCAGCAGCCGAAAGATCTGTTTGTCTGCCTGCAGGTATGCGTGCTCCCTGCTTATCCTTCTCGCTAGACGAGGGAAAGAGATGAGCTAACGAACGAAGTGTAGTGCATAAAAAGAGTCAAACGAGGGAGCGCCACATTTGGTCATCATACGCATGTAACTCCACTATTACACATGGTGAAAGCGCAAAAGACGTAGGCAGAAGAGGCTTGACACGCACGAGCGCTGACTTACAACAGTAATTTATTTGGAAGCAAGCAACCACATTATAGTGAAAAGCCTGTGACACATCACGTGAGCACAGTCTGCACAAAATTCATATCCCTATGCAAGAAACATAGCTCTTTTCTAGAAAGAGTGAGCAATTGACTGTTTGGAAACACATGCGTCACCTAATATATCAATTAATTCCGCCTCAATGATATCGCGAGTTAACTGATTTTCACTTCAGCTCCAACTCAACACTCATTGTAAACTGTATCACACGTTGTCATGACAGTGCAAGACCTACAGTGTGCATCTAAACCCCCCACCCCCTCCCCTAATCTCGGACACATTATAACGATGCTCCTGTAGTCTATCATTAAGGCATCGCCCACTTTGACCAACAATTGCTACCACACGTCAAAGGCAGATTGTAACGATGTTGCTCGAACCGTGGATCCCTGGCAGCCTAGCCGCGGGCACAGCAACAACCGTTGGGCAAATAAAGTTTATTCAACTCCAACTGTACCTTTTGCATGCATAGTGAATGAAAGAAGCATAAAACCAGGAGCATCGTTGTGATGTGCGCGTGAAATACTCAGAGAGCCGGCGTGTGTGTTGTGCACGGTGTGGTGTTGTGCGTTAGAAGACGACGACGACGACACTGGCGCACGTGGAAGAATGCGCCACCGGGGTGAGATGGTGAGGAGGAGGGGAAGAGGAAGAGGAACAAGCAGGAGGGCAGACGGTCTTGGGTGTTCGACGCGGTCGGGTTACCGGGCCCGAGTGTCGGCGCTCTGGGGCGCGGTCCACGCGTTGTTGCTACGGGCTCAACGTGACCGCTGACGTCCCCTGTCTCCAAGGCTTTTCTTCAGCAAGGCTCAAGGTGCCTTGGTCAGCCTCCACAAGCCATCCGTGGCCTCTTCAAGACCAGCCTTCGCCTTCGTCTCTTCGCTCGCCACCTCGCATCGCCCTGCACGTTCGACTTCCCGATGGGTGAGCTGTGTTGGCCTAGACTGAATTTTCAGGAAGACGTTATGCTTAGCAGAGACTCTTAGCTCTTATTTTTGTGCTTGCTTTGTTTGCTGTGTGCGTGTGTTTGTTATTTTTACCATGTTTTCATAAAGTGTTGTTCGAACCTGCAAGCAGCCTCGCCACTTCCTTAAGGACGTTGTGGTCACCGACGCAACGCACTCCGTCCAATCTAAAATATTCAAAGAACCTCATCACAATGGCGCCCAACGTGGGGCGAGGCTGATTGTAGTGTTGGACTCATAAAGGAAACATGGATTTAAATGAGCTAAGTGACATCGCTGAGGAGGAGGCGCGTGAGGGAGAATGGATGCGAAAGGAGCAAGCTCGTGCGAGAGAGGAGCGTGCCACCGAACGCGAGGCCCTACGCGAACAGGCAGAGCGCGATGCGCGTGCACGACGCGATCAGGCAGAGCGTGAGGCGCGTTCTCGACGCGAGCAAGCAGAGCGCGATGCGCGTGCACGACGACAGGAGGCGGAACTGGCACGCGAGAAGGCGGCGTTGGAGGCGAAAATTTTGCCGCTTCGCTTGCGTCTTGCAGAGGCTGGGCGCGTTGTTGTAGACGCAAAGACAAGGCAGTTGTAACTCAGGGATCCGCGCCATCGCAAGTATGCCCTGAGCCTGCAAAGCCTGCTTTGGAAGAAAAACGAAGCGACCTTAATGCTTACTCCAGACTCATCGAAGTGGAGCCCACTGGGCCACTCGTGTCCGACAATAAGTTGGCTGTTCCGAGCTTTGTTCCTGTCGGCGCTCAAGAAACTAGGAAAGGTCTAGTTCAGTTCCTGGAAGCACAGGGTAGCTTCGAGGGCAAGGAACAAGAATCTTTCATAAAGGACGACTTGTGCTTCAGAACCCCCGAGAGGCCTAGCACATTTATTACAGAGGCAAGTTTGCCTTCAAACAGTTCTAACGAAGGACCACTCGTTCTCCCCGTTAAGGACGACGAGTTCCACAGAAAGTACTACCCCTTGGTCCGTTCGGATTCATCAGGTGGACCCTATTGTACAGAACCAGATGAGTTGGGCGTGGTCGAGAAGGGGCGGTACTAGCTCACCTCACATGAGGGCATAGGTCGGCGAACTCACTCATGAGTCGACTCACTCAGACTCACTCAGACCCAGATCGAGTCGTGAGTCTGAGTCTGAGTGAGTCCGGGTGAGTAATATATTGGTGAGTTTGAGTCCGAGTGAGTCCAGTTGAAGAAAATTTTCATGAGTGTGAGTCCGAGTGAGCTCAGCTCAGGAAGAGTTTGGTGAGTCTGAGTCCGAATGAGTCCGAAGCGCAAGATATACTTCTTGAGTGAGTCTGAGTGAGTTCCACTTCTTTTTGCCGACCTAGCTACTCATCTTAAGCATTACTATCAGCCTTACCTGGATTCGCGCTTATACTCACGTCTACTCACACTTATTCCAAAGCAGTATCGTTCATACACCATTTCAATATTTAGTGATCAGAGGCGCGAATTACGTATGGGGGTGTCTGGACCCCCCTCCCCGCCAACCCTTCCAGGGAAGTTTTTGATCAATATATTTTACGTTGTAATCTCTTTCAAGAAAAATGACCGTGTTACGAGCACTAATAGCTCGTATTCGAAGGTACTATATCGAAAGGCGCCAAGAAAAACACAGATTACGTGAGATATTTGTGTTAAAGAGCATTGACACCATGGTCGAAAAAGCTAATTCTATGCTAACGGACTCATGAGTCGACTCACTCGGACTCACTCAGATTTAGATCGAGCCGTGAGTCTGAGTCTGAGTGAGTCCGGGTGAGTAATGTTTGGGTGAGGTTGAGTCTGAGTGAGTCCGGTTGAAGAAAATTTTCGTGAGTGTGAGTCCGAGTGAGTCCGGCTCAGGAAAATTTTGGTGAGTCTGAGTTCGAGTGAGCCCTAAGCGCAAAATATATTTTATGAGTGAGTCTGAGTGAGCTCCAGAAGCTTTTGCCGACCTATGCATGAGGGTGACGTTGAGTCGTAGTGCAAACGCTGAAAGTAAAAAAGAGCAGCGTTATGTGTAGCGAGGAGGAGGGGATTACTGAAGGACTTAATGTGGAGTCGAAAGATCATTCAAGTGAAGGGGATCTAGACCGACGCAGAAGTAATGAACTGCGAGACAGTAGCGCAATGTTTGTGCAGCGGCAGTTCAGCAGCAAGGCAGCTGTTGCGTCCGCTGTCATAACACGTGAATCAGCAGCTATTTCTGCTCGTAAGGTGATTGCGGGTTCCCCTACCTGATGAGACAGTGTGTTGACATGTCGAAGGCGTTCATTCAGACGCCTTTACAGCGATGCGCGTGGTCCGAACGCCTTCGCTTAAAGTGTTACGATTGGCAAGTAAAAGCGGCGTTTGCATTTAAAGAATGCAAGGTCTTTGAATGCCCCTGCTTTCCGCATCCTTGCATTCGGAGGCGCATACGTGCGTCTATGATGTTCTTGTCCACAAAAAGAGGTGAAACGCGCCAATCGTTTCGTATGGGACGCTATAACTTAAGCATGCTCTACAAAAGACTGAACAATATTCTTTGTTATTTTATTTAAAACTGAACTGTATTTTTCTTTTTCGTCGTGTTGATGTTCGACCTTGGTTTTGAAAGTGTTTCAAGTGTTGTGAAGTGTGAATTTTACGGTGTCTATGTAAAGCGCACATATATGGCCTTTTGTTTATGTTGACTCGCCAACAAAAGACTTAAACGGGGGCCTGTGTGATGTGCGCGTGAAATACTCAGAGAGCCGGCGTGTGTGTTGTGCACGGTGTGGTGTTGTGCGTTAGAAGACGACGACGACGACACTGGCGCACGTGGAAGAATGCGCCACCGGGGTGAGCTGGTGAGGAGGCGGGGAAGAGGAAGAGGAACAAGCAGGAGGGCAGACGGTCTTGGGTGTTCGACGCGGTCGGGTTACCGGGCCCGAGTGTCGGCGCTCTGGGGGCGCGGTCCACGCGTTGTTGCTACGGGCTCAACGTGGCCGCTGACGTCCCCCTGTCTCCAAGGCTTTTCTTCAGCAAGGCTCAAGGTGCCTTGGTCAGCCTCCACAAGCCATCCGTGGCATCTTCAAGACCAGCCTTCGCCTTCGTCTCTTCTCTCGCCACCTCGCATCGCCCTGCACGTTCGACTCCCCGATGGGTGAGCTGTGTTGGCCTAGACTGAATTTTCAACAAGACGTTATGCTTAGCAGAGACTCTTAGCTCTTATTTTTGTGCTTGCTTTGTTTGCTGTGTGCGTGTGTTTGTTATTTTTACCATGTTTTCATAAAGTGTTGTTCGAACCTGCAAGCAGCCTCGCCACTTTTTTACGGACGTTGTGGTCACCGACGCAACGCACTCCGTCCAATCTAAAATATTCAAAGAACCTCATCACAATCGTTATAACGTGTCCAAGATGAGAGGGGGGGTTACGGTATTTACCCAATTCCAATGCGCACCTTTTTTTGGGAAAAATAGGCCTTAAGATCACATGCGCATTGGATTCGGGTACAAATCGAAACAGCCCCATAGCTGCCGGTCATCATCACCATTATGTGGTGGTAACGCTAGTACCGCTCATTTGTTGCTGGAAACGATGGTAGCACGTTTGCTTGTCGCTTTCTGCGTCGCTGGAACAATTTTCAATCAGTCCCGTGCTGTCGCTGTGCATTGTGCGATCTGTCAGCCATTTTGTGTAAGAATGAATACAGCAGCCACGAAGACGCGTCGAGTCAGCCACGAGAATAGGTTTAAACATAAAGTTATTCTTTATGCGGAAGAAAGCAGCAACAGAAGTGCAGCCCGTAATTTTGCCGTGCCGGAGACCTGCATTTGCGAGTGGCGAACGCTGAAAAAGTCGATGTTTCAGTGGACGTCTTCAAGCAAAGGCCGCCATGGTCCGCACGCGGGGTGATTTCCAAACCGTGAAAATAAGCTGGCGAACAAACAAAATGTGCAAACATTTTGTTCATTTGATGAAAGCGCATGCACGTTAGTGGCCGGGTTTGCAGTTTACCACTTTCCCTTTTTTTTCCGTCAAGGAGAACGGGTGCGCGTTAGAATCGGGGGTTTGCCGTATTTTTCTTTTTTGGGTCATGTGAATCGGGTTCGCGTTGGAATTGGGGGGCGCGTTGGAATTCGATAAATACAGTAGATGCACGCTGTAGTTCTTGCACTGTCATGACCACGTGTGATGATCCAGTTTGCAATGAGTGTTCAGTTGTGAGCCGAAGTGAAAATCAGTTAAGCTGTGCGATCATTGAGGTGAAATTAAGTGACATATTAGGCAATGCATGTGTTTCTAAACAGTCAGTTGCTCTGTCTAGGAAAGAGCTACGCTTCTTGCGTCGTGATGTGTCACGGGCTTTTCGCTATATATGTGGTTGCTTGCTTCCAAATAAAATACTTTGGTGAGTCAGTGCTTGTGTGTGTCAAGCCTCTTCTCTGTCTTCATCTTATGCGCTTTCACCCAGTGTTATGCAAAACCATTATGCTCAAACAGCTACCTTAGTCCGCTATCACGGCAGCATTTCGAAAAATTCTTGTGGCCGCGTGTTCACTGTAGACTCATACACAACTGCAACATCACAATTAAATATCAACCTCTGGATGGTTTAGACGACCTTTAAGTGTACAGGAAGAGAGCGAAAACTGCATGATATGCGAGTACCGCTGTTTTCAGTGAGTGCTGTGCACAAAGACTTAAGAATCTGTTACGATGACAACTTTCAGGGTTGATGGGCTGAGTTTTCATAGTGCCATAACTGCCAGCAGTTCACCATAATAGCGATGACAAGTCAAGAACTCTCAGTGAGAATACCACCTAAAAATCTCGGAATATACGAATGCCAGCCTTGTCTTCTTTTTGTGAGGCATCTGTATCTATGACATTTCTTACATTTACTTCCTCTTAATGATTTTGTAATAGACCACTTAATGTATTGAAAGGTAAATATATTGCATGGTTTGAGTTATTGTCATCACAAATAATTTCAAGATTTCCTCTACATTGCCAGTTGCAGGAACCCCACAAATGCATACATCTAATAGGTCAACAAGTGTCTGCACCAAAGCACACCTGTGGTGTAAGGAACCACGGCCAGTTATTCTGAAAAAATAACACAGGTTGAGATATGAAAATAATTTTTAGTTTTATAGGAGATTCATACTTTTTTAGAAATGTTTGTGCAGTTAATATCTGAAATTTCACCAGAGAGAAGGCAATCTTGCTTGTAAGTATAGGACATTGCTGACGATGCATTTTGAAAACCCAAGGCATAACTGTAGAGCCTCTCTTTCCAGAAGTACAAGAGGGTGTAATTTGTTAGCCAGAGCATCCTAATATAAGACACATCTGGATTCTAAAACTGGACATGCATACAGTTCATATATCGTAACAAGTGTGTCTCTTCACATCCTCAATCGACTGTTGCCAAACGTGCACAGTACACCAACCGCCCGTATTCCTTTCTTGGTTATATATGTTCAATATGTTTACACCAAAAAATCTAGTCATCCTAAATCACTCATAGATATTTTACCAAAGGCACTTGGGGTATATGTAGAATATACCCCAAGTGCACTTCACTAAGTTATAAATGAGGAAACTATGACTGCACTCTGCATTGATAGTCTGGTGCTTCCTTCCTTCTTTTTGTGTAGCACAACAAATTACACCATTTGATTGTAGTCATAGATTCGACGAACTATCGTCTGGCGAGGAGGGAGTATTGTAGAAAAAACTGAGTTCTCGCCAAAATCAGGGGCATTATAAATTTATTTATTCAACATTTCAAACCCGTTAAGGTTTCCTGTTCATGATGGATAGAATGTACAAATAGCCGTCCTATGCACTGGTAAGATTGCGCTGGCACCTTGCCTGCTTCTTTGACATGTTGCCACGTGTCCCGTTTAGTGTATTATTTGTAGATTGAATGTATAGGGATTCCGGCAGTAGTCAAGAAGACAATGATTTCTCCGTGGCGACGATTCTTGCTGACGTCTAGTTATATACGTTGCCCGCGTCAACGGTGTGTTTGGGCAACGCATTTTAGGCAACATGTCCTTTGGCAACATTTTTCAACTTTTTTCTAGCACGCTGATCAAAATTCCCGGATTCATCAGTGTATAAGCTTCCAGAGTGTCAAGACACCAAACGGTGTGTTGACACGGTTTAGTAACGAAATCAAATGACAATTTGCTTACCAAACGCTGTCGTCACACCATTGAGTAAGCAAATCGTCACTAAAGCAGAGAAGCGTTTGCTACAAGCTCGCAGTTTGGAAGCCACAGCCACTGTGAAAAACAGAGAAAATGACTTGTTCATCGTTCGAGTTGTCTCGCGCCCCTGTCGACCCGCCGCCACAGGACGACCAGGAGGATGACTGCTTCTTGGGGACTATAAGCCCCGACAACTTCGCTGAATGACAGCGAGCCGACCCGGAACTTAGTGGCCTTATTGAATACCTCGAGGGCAGGACCGCCGTTGTTCGGCAGACATTCAAGCGAGGACTGGCATCGTTTTTGCTGCGAGACGGCGTCCTCATGAAGAGGAACTTTTCACCACTTCGAGCCAAGTACCTTCTCGTGGTGCCTTCAGCACTTCGACCGGAAATACTCCAGGCCCTACACGACGACACAACGGCTGGACACCTCGGTCTTTCCCGCACGCTCGCAAGAATACAGGAAAAGTACTACTGGCCACGCCTTGCCTCCAACGTCGCTCACTACGTAAAGGCATGCCGAGACTGTCAGCGACGCAAAACACCGCCGACAAGGCCAACAGGCTTTCTCCAGCCGATCGAACCACCTTGGCGACCGTTCCAGCAGATCGGGATGGACCTCCCTGGGGCCGTTCCCAACGTCGGCTTGCGGAAATAAATCGATCGTCGTAGCTACCGACTACCTCACCCGCTACGCCGAAACAAGAGCCCTGCCCAAAGGCAGTGCCGCCGAGGTAGCCAAGTTCTTCGTTGAGAACATTGTCCTTCGACATGGAGCCCCAGAGGTTCTGATCACTGACAGAGGTACGGCGTTTACGGCTGACCTAACTCAGGCGATCTTGGGATACAGCCGGACAAGCCACCGCCGCACCACCGCCGCACCACCGCGTACCACTCGCAGACCAATGGTCTGACCGAGCGTCCAAATAAGACCCTCGCCGACATGCTGGCCATGTACGTCGACGTCGAACACAAGACGTGGGACGCCATCCTTCCGTACGTGACCTTCGCATACAACACGGCCGTGCACGAAACGACACAGATGACGCCATACAAGTTGGTCTACGGAAGGTCCCCGGCAACGACGCTCGACGCCATGCTGCCCAACGTCGCCGACGAGCAAAACCTCGACGTCACCGCCTACCTACAGCGCGCCGAAGAAGCCCGACAACTCGCCCGTCTTCGCATCCAGTGCCAGCAAAAGACCGTTAGCCTGCGCTACAACCTTCGACGTCGCCATGTGGAATACCAGCCCGGCGACCGTGTGTGGGTCTGGACACCAATACGACGACGTGGACTCTCTGAAAAACTTCTTCGGCGATACTTCCCGGGCCATACAAAGTTCTTCGACGTCTAGGCGCTCTAGACTACGAGGTTGTGCCGGACGGGATCACGAACTCTCAGTGGCGCCGCGCGCGACCTGAAGTCGTCCATGTCGTGCGCCTCAAGCCGTATTACGCGCGTTAGCGAACCTGAGGACTGGACTTATTGCTTTATTATTGTGCGTTCTTGCTTTATTGTTGTTATGTATTGTTGCAAGCACTTTTTTCCCCGTGCTCTGTTTTAAGCATCGGGACGATGCTTTTTCAGAGGGGGGCATTGCCACGCGCGTTTCTTATTTTCACATTTGCTGTATTCGGTTTTCGCCCACAAAGACTGTGAGCAATGCTCAGCACAAACCGCGCCTCATCGTTGGAGAAGCTTCTCGATTATTGTAGATCATTTTGTTAAGACTGCGCGCGAGACGCGAACACTCGAGCTCATTCCAGAGCTTGGGCGACGACCAGTGATAAGGCTAGAATGTTCGACGCGTGATGTATAAAAGCCGGCGCGTTCCAACGATGACCAGATTATCGACGGCCGACGCTCTGTTTGCCGCTCTCCGTGCCAGCGTGCATTGCTGTAGTCCGACCTTCAGTTTCCCGGCCACAAGTTTGGCCAAAATAAAGAGTTTCTTCTTTGACACGCTTATTGTTGCCTTCGTCGACGTCACGACCACGTGACAATATTGTGCTTCATGCGAAAATGCCAAGCTGCCAAGACTTGCAAAGAAAGATGTTCAACTCAAGAGGCCAAATTCTCGTTTCTTCTCACTAGAAATGCTTCACCAGGCCCTAATTACTTCAACCGGTGTTAGCCTGTCATCTTATGGCTGGATCCATGTGAGATCGCAGTGCTCAGCAAAGCACTTAATTTCAGCATGGCTTTTGGTGATATCACCAAGGTAATTATTTGTACAGGGAGCAGGCAATGCTTCAAGTAGAGCCTCATCTACGAGACGAAGCCCGCACCCTGGCCGTGGTGATTCTTTCAAATTTCTCGACAAGCAAGTCGCCGGGGTTGACACCGCAAGAAAGTCAAGCCGTGAGAAGACTCCAGCAGAATGAGTATCCTGCCAGGCGACAAAGGAAATGTCACGGTCATTTAGGCTGAGATAAGTAGAAATCCAAGATGTTGAACCTCCTCCAGGATGCACAAAGCTGAGCCAGGACCCTACCAGCAAAGTACTTTGAAAATTGCTCGCCGACACCTTCAAGTTCATCCCTCCAGACAAAAAGAAACTACTACCAGCTTCTGTGCCATAATGGTATGGCTCCCACTGTGTATGGTTTATCCAAATTACACAAACCAGATGTGCCACACAGACATATCATGGATTTCACATGCTCGCCCCTTCACAACCTTTTGAAGTACTTGCTGGGCATTTTTTGTCCTCTGGTTGGAAGAACGTCCACGCCCATGCGGGACATGACACACCTCTTCGCACTTCGAAAGGCGTATTTAATTCATGGTTGGGAAGAGGACAATCGCTGCATTGCGTTCCTGGATGTTCTGATGGAACGCACACCTACCAACCTCAAGACTTCTGTGTACAGGAAGCCTGCACACACAGACAGATGCCTCTACTTCGACTCGGAGCATCCCATGGGCCAGCAACGTTTGGTGGCAGCATCTTTATCAATTGGGTCTTGTATTTGTGGTTCGGGAGAAGAAGCTCGGACAAAAGAATTAAAAAGAATAAGGAAGGATCTCGAGGCTTACAGGTGCCGCCTCGGTCAACTTCTCCGAAAGCTGGTATGCTGTTAAGCTGAGCTCTGTAACAAAGAAACCCCGGAAAAATAAAGAGTAAAACTAATGGCCCTTCCGTACACACCTGGAACAAACCAAGAGACGGCGAAAATTTTCAAAAATTGTGATGTTCAAATTGCTCATGTACCTTCAAATAAGTTCAGAAAATGTCTTGTTCATGCTAAAGATGTTTTGGATTGCAAGTGTTTCTCACAGACTGTTTGCAGTATTCCCAGCGGAGACTTAAGCTTCATAAATTAGGGAATCCGGGAATTTTAATAGGCATCTTAGACAGCACTGAAATGACGTTGCCAAAGGGCATGTTGTCACAAACGCATTGGCCGAACAAGCTCTCGACACAGGCCACACAATGAATTTCCGCCGCAGAAAAATTACCTTTGCTCCAACTACTAGAATCAATATACATTCATTCTACTAATCGTACTCTAAACTACACACGTGGCAACATGCCAGAAGAGTAAGCATGATGCTTGTGCAATGTAACCACTACATAAGGATGGCTTTTTGTACATTCACTCCACCGTGAAAAAAGAAACCTATACATGTTTCAAGACTTCGAAAAAATTGTTTTCTTTTGCCCCTGATTTTGGTCGGTGCTCAGCTTTTTTTCTCCTCCATTTTATTACACATCTAGTGCCCTTTTGTGGTATGGTCAGTTAGGAGTAGAGCTGTGCGCCGGTCCCAAAATCGCCGGCGGCGGCGCGACACCGGCGCGGGGTCCATCGGACCGGCGGCGGCGCGGCGCGTGGGGGGGGTTGATCCGATATTCAAGACTTGGTGGGACGAGAAATTCATCCTTTGAAAAAAAATCTCTTTCCCCGAAAAGGCGAAGCAGTGAATGCGATAACAACATGTCTTCATGTTATAACGAACTAAGGCTAGCGGCTACCTCATTTTCATCCGGGTGCGCCTCGGTGGATCAGTGGCTAGGGTACTCGGCTGCTGACCCGAAGGTCGCATGTGCGATCCCGGCCGTGGCGGTCACATTTCGATGGAGGCGAAATGCTAGAGGCCTGTGTACTGTGCGATGTCAGTGCACGTTAAAGAGCACCAGATGGTCGCAATTCCCGGAGCCCTCCACTGCGACGTCCCTCATAATCATATCTTGATTTTGGGACGTAAAGCCCCACATAGTAAAAAAATTACACCATCTCCCGCTAAAGGGGACCATGTGTAGATGTGAAGCAACGGGCGCTAACGCTTACACTGGCGGCGGCGTTGACGCTGGCGCTCATCGCGGCGTTGCGCAGGAGAGAAAACCTGGGGAGGCGCAAAGCACGCAGTAATGGAGAGGTGTTTCCTGCTGGAACATGCCAATCTCTCCTAATGGGCAATGAGAGACAGAAGACTCCGACTGGACACAGAGACCCGCAGTCTGCGTTTAGTTAACGCACACGCTGCGAATTTTTATTGTTCAGCAACGCACAGGAGAAATCTCCCACCGGCACCACCTTGGAGGTCAAGATCCACTGCCATATATACGGGATGGCCAGTGAACGGTTGTGCAGCGCGAGCAGCCGGTTTTTTCAACCAAGAAACTCGCTAGCAGACGCTGCCTGCGTCTGCGTCGCGAGGCGAGAGAGGGGGCGAGCGTAGGAGAGGAGGGAGAGGGGTCGGGGGGACGCGCATGCGCAGTGGGAGTGTGGACGCCGCGGGCAGGGATGCCTAGAGGGGAGAGGGGAGCGTAGAGGAGAGAGGGGGGGACGCGCATGCGCAGTGGGAGTGTGGACGCCACGGGTAGGGATGCCTAGAGGAGAGAGGGGGTGCGTAGGAGGGGAGAGAGTGGGAGAGGAGGTTTTTATTTGAATTTTTTTGAAAGGGTTTGCGCATCCGCAGTAAGGGTGGGCACGCGGCACACCACCACCACCACTACCGGATTAAGCTTCGCCATAAGATGCTGCACATCTAAAAAGAAACTTTTTCATCCGATCTCGCTAAACTGCAAAACGCTGGTGTAAGGGCGTGCGGTCGCCTCTGGGAAAGGAGTGGTTTTCGTGCAGTTTTTCGTATCAGTAGCTCTAAAGTAGAAGGGTATACGAGCCGTTTGATGATGCGACCGCGCCCATATAGTCAAAGTTCACAGTAGCGCCTCCAGCCACGCAGTCCCTCTATCCCGGTGTTCGTTCATTCTCCTTCGGCCCGCGAAAGACGGACAAGGCGTTTGCTTTCTGGTTGAGCAGCAATCGAGTTATCGCATGCGCCCTGTAATCGCCTGCACCCTCCGTGCGACGGAGCTTGTTTCATCTATGCTTCAGCCGTGTTCCTCGCTAGCGCTCGCGAGCTTTTACTCCCCGAGTACAGCATACGATGCGCGCACGAAAGTTATTAGATGTGAAGCATCTTATGGCGAAGCTTAATCCGGTGGTGGTGGTGGTGTGCGGCGTGACCACCCTTACTGCGCATGCGCAAACCCTTCAAAAAAATAATAAGAAGAAACCTCCTCTCCTGCTCTCTCTCCTCTAGGCATCCCTCCCCGCGGCAACCACACCCTCACTGCGCATGCGCCTCCCCTCCTCTCTCCCCTCCTACGCTCCCCCTCTCTCCTCTAGGCATCCCTGCCAGCGGCGTCCACACTCCCACTGCGCATGCGCGTCCCCCCTCTCTCTCCTACGCTCCCCCCCTCTCTCCTCTAGGCATCCCTGCCCGCGGCGCCCACACTCCTACTGCGCATGCGCGCTCCCCCCCTCTCTCCACTCCTACGCTCCCCCCTCTCTCCTCTAGGCATCCCTGCCCGCGGCGCCCACACTCCCACTGCACATGCGCGTCCCCCCCTCTCTCTCCACTCCTACGCTCCCCCTCTCTCGCCTCGCGACGCCGACGCAGGCAGCGTCTGCTAGCGAGTTTCTTGGTTGAAAAAACCGACTGCTCGCGCTGCACAACCTTTCACTGGCCACCCCGTATATATAGCAATGGATATTGACCTCCAGGTGGTGCCGGCGGGAGATTTCTCCTGTGCGTTGTTGAAGAATAAAAATTCGCAGCGTGCGCGTTAACTAAAAGCGGACTGCGGGTCTCTGTGTCCAGTCGGAGTCTTCTGTCTCTCATTGCCCATTAGCAGCGATTGGCATGTTCCAGCAGGAAACACTGCTCCATCACTGCGTGCTTTGCGCCTCCCCAGTTTTCTCTCCTGCGCAACGATGCGATGAGCGCCAGCGTCAACGCCGCCGCCAATGTAAGCGTTAGCGCCCGCTGCTTCACATCTACACATGGTTCCCTTTAGCGGGAGATGGTGTAATTTTTGATTTGGACTTTATACGGAACATGACGGCGACGACGAAAACCTGTACACAGTGCCCATACGATCGTTATCGCAGTAAAAAAATGTGTACAAAAAACGTGGATGCGGACTGGACTTTTTTTCTGCAGAGCTGCATCGTCTTCGCCGTAAAGAGTTCGTCCTTTGGACGAATCAAATAATCCGGGGCCTGTTCCATTGGTTTCGTTCTCACTTTAACTTCAGTTCTTACAGGCGATATCTTTTCGACACTTATTCTTCAGAAAGCGTGTGCACAATGTTAGCGCTAAGCGTTGAGCCTATCGGGATTTCAAGCTAGTCGGCTACACGCTGTTATTGCCGCTTGCGCAATCGGAAACTCACAAAATGGAGCGAAATCAGTTCATCGCGCATGATAATCATGCGAGCTGAGAAAGAACGACTGGGCGAATACAATGCAAGACATGGTAGGCGACAATTCACAACTGATATTTCTTGTATATGGAACAATGGCGTCATGAAAAGCGCCAAAAAACGAGAAACGCGATAAGAGAGGAATGCGTTCGATTTTGTATTTTCAGAGGCTGTTTTGGGGCCCATAAAAAAGGCGGGGTGTGCAAACACGGAAACAAGAGAGTAGTCAGCACACCGCAAACACAGCTAACACTGAAAAATCGTACAGCGGCGGAAAAGACGGTAGACAAAAAAAAGAAATTAAGGCAGTTTTGCATTAGTGGTGCCATACCATAAGGTAGTGCAGAGCTGGGCAGCCTTCTTTGTTTCTCTTCGGTTTTCATTCTTTCCTCCGCTCTTTGTTTCTTTTTCTGTGTTACCATATTTTCTGTCTTTTTTTTCTCTCTTAATTTCTATTCATTTCTTCCTCTCTCTTTATCTAGTTTTTTTCCTCTGTCTTGCTCTTTCTAATTTTCTTCATATTTTCTTCCTTTCGTTCTCTCCCATTCTCTTTTTTGCTTGCTTCCTCTATTTTTCGTATTTTTATACGTGGTTTGGCTGTTTTACGCCAAGCGGCGATATCATTCAACATACAACAATCCGGGCCCCTAGAGTGCTGCGCACTTATTTATTTATTTATTTATTTATTTATTTATTTATTTATTTATTATATGCTCAAAGGTTCCGTGTGGAACTTTACATGAGGGGTGGGCGACATAAAAAAGGCGGTATCGATGAAAGTTATGGTTAAGATATAGCTGAGTCTGCTTCTTGGATGGCATTCTTGAAGCGCGTAAAACCGCAGATGACTGCGGCATCTTCCGGAAGGCCATTACAGTCTCGGGCGGTGCGCAAGAAGAACGACTGCTGAAATGATGTGGTGTGAGCACGTGGCGGGATCACAGCGTTTGGATGACTTGTGCGATGACCTCGATGGACTGGTCGGATAAGCTGGTTGTCACGTGTGGCTGGAATCAAAGAATTTGTGGAAAAGACAGAGACGTGCAATACGACGACGAAGAGCGAGGGTAGGAAGTTTTAACTGGGTTTTTAGGGCGAAGGTGCTGGAGTAGCGGGAGTAATCTGAAGCAACGAATCTGGCTGCTTGGTTCTGGACGGACTCCAGAATTTTAATATGGTTAGTTTGGTGGGGTCAAAGACGGCATATTCAAGTTTAGGTCTGACAGTGGCAATATAAGCGAGTAGTTTAATAGAAGGTGGTGCCATGAAAATTTTACGGCGTATGTAACCAAGGGTACGGTTAACGGAGTGAGCTATGTGATCTATATGGTCACCCCATGATAGGTCGCTTGAAAGATGGACACCTAGGTATTTGATCGAGTTAGTAGCAGGTATATGACAGTTGTTGATTGTGTAAGTAGCCGGCGCGTAGTTTAAACGAGGTGCTACACCACTGTTGAATGCGTAAGAGATCATGCTGTAGGGAAGAAATGCCGGTAGAGTTATGTATTGGGCGGTAAAGGACACAATCGTCGGCAAAAAGACGAATGTTAGATTCAACAGAAAGTGTAATGTCGTTGATGTATATTAAGAATAAGAGAGGGCCCAAGGACGGTACCCTGGGACACACCGGACAAGACCGGGGAGAGGTTGGGGGAGAGGTTATTAACATGCACAAATTGTTTGCGGTTTGTTAGGAATGCTTTGATCCACTTGAAAACATGCTGGCAAAGGCTTAGACGCGAGACTTTTAGTAGGAGACGAGAGTGGGGCACCTTGTCAAAGGCTTTTTCGAAATCTAGAAACAGTGTATCAACTGGGATGTTACGGTCTATGTGGAGGTGGAGGTGGTCTATGTGGAGGTGGACCTAATATCATCAAGGCGCTCGAAAAACAAGAGGAAGAAGAGTTCTCCTTGGCGTGATCGCGCGCTCAATAAGAGATGGCTATGCTCTTCGTGGGTTTTGCCTGCGTTACGCCAAGCTACGACAGCATACCATTACAGGGTACGATGACGGCATACATTGACAGCATGCGACAGCCCGGGCGCCTGAAGTGCTCAGCACTTAAAATACTTGTCTGTGCATTCCCAGGCAAAAGGCGATACCTATCACTCAGTTGCGCTTGATGGTCTACGTGAAAGATAACTGGTCACTCTCTTGACTTCACTCTTCTGTCTACGTTTTCACGTCGTGTCGTTTTAACATGAATTCCTACCAGCTAGCTCAGCTATCAGCTACTCTAAGTTTTTCATTGCATTTACTTCTCTATTTATTTTATAGACTTACTCGAGTAAAAATGAAAGGAGAAAAGTGCATTAACCCATCGATATGCATTACTTATCTATTTCACTTATCTATGCACAATGTAGTTCATCGAAGACTCCACGAATATGCTATCCAGCGACTTGGGTTGTCGCCATTTAAGGCTGGA
>JALIZH010005753.1:0-12431 GCA_030522465.1 Rhipicephalus appendiculatus | reverse complement strand
GCATATTTACTCCTACGCTCTAAGAAAAAAAGGAGTCAAAAGAGGGTCAAAACACCATGATTCCCTTCGGGTAGTCAATTGACCCCTTTTAAAAGGTAGAGGCAGAGAAAGAGAGTTAGCATTTTTGAAGGATTCAGAACACTCTCGTGGAGCGCATTTCGATTGGCTTCCGGGGATGAAGGCGCCGCCGTACACGCCATACATATCGCGCGTTTGCCGTTCGGCGTCGTTGTGGCGGGCCCGCGAGCCCCGACGCCGAAGTCTCGCCGCCGGCGCGGCGCCTGCGCTGCCTCTGCCACCTCCGCCGCCTGCTCTCTCCCTCTCCCCCGTCTTTTGGAATGCGTTGCGTTGGTTGCGCTGGTCGCTGGTCAGTCGCGTGTCTTGCAGTTTTCAGTTCGAGCGAACATGCGTATCTTCGGTGGCTGCACGCCAGGCTCCGTACTCGAAGTGACGCTTGGAGTGAGGAATATTTATGTAGCAGCGGACACGGACAAAGTGCACCTGTTAACGGTGAGTATACTGCTTTCTTATGTACTAATTACACAGCTTTACCTGGGCGTTTGTAGCAACTCTGCGGAAGTAGGCTGGCAGCCATTTCCAGCAGTAGCCTGAGTCCGCGGGGCTGTTGCAGATGCCCAATTAAAACTGTCGCTTAACGAGCTGAGACCGCTATGCGCGTTGTTGTGTAAGTGATTGCATTACTCGTAAAATGAGTGATGCAATCACGTATCAAGGTCGATTATTTTTTTGATCGCACATGCTGTCTGCACTGATGAAGGTGCTCGATATCGTTTCGAGGTGCGCTTTTAACGCGAGAGCGTTAAAGAGCTCGTTTCGCAGAAATTCCGGCGTCGGCGTCGTTGGTTGTGAGCGAAAAATCATCATCTTGTCCGTGACGGAAAAATCGAGAAAGATGCAAAGAAAATCAATAATAAAAATTTCCGGGCCCGAGTGAGGATCGAACCCGGGCAGTCTGCGTGGCAAGCAGGTGTTCTACGACACAGCCACGCCTCTGCTTGGAAATACAGTGAAAATAACTCCCTCTGCTTGGAATTGAAGTGAAAATAACTTTCATGCTTCGCCAACGCAAGCGTCCTTTATGTAGGCGTCGCAGTATAACATGTAATATCCCAGGATGTTGCGTGGTACAAGCGTACATTGCCATCGGGCGTCAGAATATGTGACTATCATAACGATTTCGCAGTTTAAAGCCGGCCACCCATTACAAACGGCACAGACCTTACTGCGCGTATTTACTTAACACCACGTAGTGGGTGCATACCAAGTACGCACTAAGTGGTGTAAGTAGGCAGTCGGGACAGGATATCGCTATCGCGTTCAACTCTTAAAGGCGAAGATTAAGGGTGATGATGATGATGATGCAAAATTTATTTGGGTCCAGAGAAGACGCAGGGGAGACCCCGCGCCACCCGGCTAGTCCCACGTAGGGGCCGCCAAGCCGAGCTTGGCGGCCCGTTCGCGGGCACTCTGGACGGCCAGGGGTTTAGTCATTCAGTTCAGGGCTGCGCAAGAGCGCTGCCCACCTGTCCTCGCTGAAGGCGGAGCCGATGGCTTCACATTCCCATAACACATGGTTCAATGTTGCTAATAGTCCACAGGCAGGGCAGTCCGCACTCGGATACCGTTCAAAGTATATGGGGTGAAGAACCGCAGGGTTAGGATACACACGGGCTTGTAATAGTCTAAGGGTAACTGCCCGCGCCCTACACAAGGCAGGGTGTGGGAGGGGGGAATACCCGTCTTGACAGCTAGAAATGTTTTGTTATCTCGTTGAACGTGAGCAAGGGTTCCCGGCGAAGCAGGGGGACTGCGGAGGCGGCGCGGTCAGTGAGTCCTCGCGCGGCCTCGTGCGCGCCCTCGTTAGGGTTAGAGGGTTAGAGGTAGAGCCTTCAGTCGACCCCAGGTGAGCGGGAAACCAAGTGATAGAATGGGGAGTGATGCTTTTTACGCTTTGGAGAATGCGGAGGGCCTGAGGGGCGACCATCTAGGATTCGTAGGCGTTGATAGCAGCCTTTTAATCTCTGTATATTGACTCTCTGCGACTATCTAGCATAGCCAGCGCGATTGGAACCCTGTTCGGCTACCACAGGCTTCGATTTGCGTACCGTAGCGGAGCAAGGGAGCCTGGAATTTGAGTCAACGATGGAGACAGGGAATGCCTCTTTTAGGACATATGCCGCAGCATCCACGAAGCTTGCCTCAATGTGCTTGCTACGGACATGCTCGAGCAGAGCTCTACCTCTGGCCCGACGTCGACCGACGTTGTGTGCGGGGTGCATATTGCGGGGAATGGGTGCGATGTGCAGTTGAGACCTGATGTCTCTGGGAATCCGCACGGCGTCGGGGCACTGGTCAACAGAGTTGAGGCCCATCTGGTCAAGTATCTTGCGACCCGATTTGGTTCCAGAAAGCCTGAGCAGCTGTGAGCGCTCTTGCGCCTCAATTATCTCTTCGAGTGTGTTGTGAACTCCAAGCTTGAACAGGTTTTCGGTGCGAGTGCTTACAGGAAAGCCGAGGGCGAGCTTGAAGACCTTTCTGATGAGGGAATTGAGCTTGCTCCTCTCTGCAACATGCCAATTATACATGGCCGCCGAGCACGAAAGGTGGCAGAGCACAAAAGCATGTATAATGCGGATGAGATTGTCCTCCTTGATTCCTCGGTGTCTGTCGGCGATCCTCCGGATGAGGCCAAAAGCACTCTCCGTCTTGGTAGTGATCCGTCTGAGAGCGGTTCCGTTGGCACCGTTAGACTCGATATACATCCCCAATATTCGGAGCGAGTCCACTGTGGGCACTGGGGAAAAGCCGTATTTCGCTTTCGGACGCCGGTTTCCAGTCACGGTGGCCGCCGCCTCTGGGTCTTTTCTTGTAGAGCAGTAGTTCAGATTTCGATGGAGAACACCTGAGCCCGGTTGGACGGAGGAAACGCCCGGTCACATCGATGGCGGTCTGCATGGCTTCCTCAACTTGGCCATCGCCCCAGGCAGCACGCCGGCATTGGATCGATCTCGGCCCAACGTCGGCAAACGTCGGCTGCAATATTGGCCCCATGTCGGCAAATCACGCTCGCGTTACTTTCACCCACATCGGTCCGATGTCGGCTAGCCGGCGTTGGGCCAATGAGGGCTAGCCGGCGTTGGGGCCAATGAGGGCTAGCCGGCGTTGGGCCGATGAGGGCTAGCCGACGTTTGGCCGATGAGAGCTAGCCGGCGTTAGGCCGACGAGGGCTAGCCGGCGTCGGGCCGATGACGGCTTGCCAGCGTCGGTCCGAGACCGGCCCGCCGTTATTCACCAGATGATGGCAAGCCGTCATTGGGCATATGTAAGCTGGCCGATGCTGGCGTGATGTCGGCCTCGCCGACGTCGGGAAGCCGCCGGTGCGACGGTTAGCACTCGTTATTATGGTAATTTACCGTGCGGTGAGTAAGGTAATATACTGTGCCGTTGTAATCTGCTCGTAGCCAGTTTAGATCGGGACACCAGCGGTAGTTGCTCGATGCGTACAGTAGCTTGATTAGAAAGGCTGATACGCGTGTTATAAAGTGAAACGGCTGCGTGCCGACCATGCATAGTTCGGTATTCCTGGGATTACTGTACTGTAAGTCAGCAGTGCTAAAGAAACGTATTCGCGGCACAACGGCATTCATCTACTACCGTTGGCGCCGTATTCGGTAAATACTTCGTAAGCAGAACGACCCATATGGGGTCTTAGCGTAGCATTGAGACCCAGAGTTCTGTGGAACCGTGCAAGGCCGAGAAGAAAAGTCAATATTGTCTCCAACACACCTAAAAGAATGAAAGTCCTGTTGCATCAATTACGCATGCGTCTAGGTAATGAAGGAGCAACACATTTGCAAAGTGATAAACAGAAATTTATTCACACATATGAACACACGCCAGCAGTTCCGGAATAATGATGTCATGAAGGAACACCTAAACATCTATAGATACCGTAGCCAACATCTAGAAGGATCCCACAGCCACCGTATTCCTCATGAAAAACACGAAAATATGATCGAGAATGGGGTCAGGCGAAGAGTTACAATCTTTTCAATGTTATTCACGGCACATTCAGAATAAATATTTAAAAACATAGAACGGAAAAAAATATGATTAAGAATTAAAGTAGAATATCATAGGTACTTGTGTTTTGTGGACGAAATCGCACTTTTCGGCAATGACGGTGACGAATCACGAAACGAAAAAAAAAATACTGGTGATGTAAACGAAATAAGCCGGATTAAAGATGCACCCGAAGAAAACAAAAATCATGTTAGGCGGCCCGGCGAGAAAGGGAGATTACAGGTGGCAAACAGTCTAGAAGAGCATGTATAGTGTGGGCTAGTTACTAACAGAGGAGCGCCCCCCACCCCATGTTTATCAATTTCACCGAAAAGTAAGGTTGGATTGGTTCGCAAACGTTAGTTCATCGTAACACATGACAGGAAATTAAATTACCCCTATCCTTTAAGCGGAAATCACAATTCTACAAGTCATACCTTATTGGACAGAAACATGAATTACAGCACGCAACCTGAAAAACATTGCGAGTGGTGCCGCAAGGTTCCATATACTGTACATCTAAACAAGGTAGACACGCACGCACGCACGCATTTCTTATCTCAAGGTAAGAATGTAACGGAAAAAGAAGCATGCATGAATACCTTTCACGTGTGGCTCTTGGATTGGTAAGAACACGAGCGAATAAAAGGCATGGTCAATAGCGAACGCACGATAAAGAGAACAAAAATCTGACTAGACAGACGTAAGAGCAGTCAAGACGTGTCCTTAAATGAAGCGAGTGAGTCCAATATGGAAGCACGTAGCCGCTGGCTGCTAGCTGCGGTGATCTCTGCGATCTCTGCCGAAAACAGTGCTGGAATCTTGCCGCGTATCCGTCTCGCAAACTTGACTTTCCTCCGCACATGTGCACACACCGACACTTCTTGAAGAATTCTGCTGGCCGGAGCGAAAAAGCCTCGCTCTCGCTACAACTTATCCTTCCATCGAGCTGGCTACCCTTCCCTGCCTGGTCAAGCAAGTTTCGCGACAATGACGCCAGACGACAGTAAAGGCGGAGTGGGGGGGGGGGGGGTTACGAAAAAATGCTGACTCTCCCTTCTTAGGAGCACGGCTCAGCCTCCGACAATAGTGTGCCCCCCCCCCCCCCCCCCCCACCGTGTCCCCTACCCCCTCCACAGTATGTCGTCTGTGAGCTGCATCGCTTGTTCCAACGTGTCGCTACGTGAAAACTTTCTGTACACCACGTTTTAACCGCATCTTTTATCGTATTTCCCGTGCAGTAATAGTAACATTAATGAAATCTATTATTTGACGGAATCCCGTCTGGTCGGGAGGAGGCATTGCAAAAGACGAAGAAACGCCAACCACAATAAAAACAAATTTAAAACAAAACGAGACGTTTCGGCTTCCCATACGGGGAGCCTTGCTCACATTGAAGTACAAAACAAGACAAAAAAAAAATCTCTCCCTTCTTAGGAAATTTTTTTTTTTAACTTCACTGTGAGCAAGGCTCCCGTGGGAGCCGAGACGTCTCGTTTTCTTTTTAAATTGTTGTTATTGTGGTCGGCGTTTCTTCTTCTTTTGCAATAGTAACATTAAATGCGACTGTTTCTAGAAGCACGTGGGAAGCAATCGTTGAACGAGATTTTTACTTCAAAATGATAGGTATGGGACAAAAAAGACGGCGGTGAAGTGAAAACACTAACTGGCAAACACGTGTCAAACACGTGTTTGTATGTTCGTTAACGATTGTTGGTCTTGGTGAGCTAGTTGGTTTGGAAGGCTTTTACCGAAAAAAAACGTGTCTACACTTCTTCCCGGTCTTTCTTGCGCCATACCTATTTTTCTCAAGTAATGAACAACTAGCTCAGCAACACTCCTTGTTGAGCTTTTCACTACTTCCACAAGGCAAAATTATGTGACATCCCTGAAGCAAATGCGTTTGTTACGCTTGACCACAACCAGCGCTTGTGTAAATACGTGCACACCCACAGCCAAGAGACTATTCGTGCAGTTTATAAGCACTCACACCATGCGGTCAGCGGCTGAAAGGATGTAAAGGATATAGCGCTAGAAATATGATGTAAGGCCCGGTTTATGCACAGATTTAGTATTCACATAAAACTTCTTCCGTTAAATGTATTCCTGCTGGAATGATAGGGGCGAATCCTGATGCTGGATATATCAGTAAGGTCTACCGACCAATGGCAAAAACATCTATGAAAGAGTTGGACTTTTGAATGTAAGTTCAGTTTTTGTAGCGTTGAACAGCTCGTCAACGAAATGGCCCTCTAATGCGAGTCAGTCTGAAGGCCGCTTTTTGGGTAGAAAAGCCGCAGTGCCAGTGATAACTGTTAGTTAATGTCCTTGCAGAAACTAAGAGGATGCAAGCTATTTACTCGGCGTTACATCACGCCCCGAATAGTACAGGCGGCATTAGCACGATACAATGCACGCATGCACTTTCTTATTTTTGCTAGTATACACCAATCTATGTAGCAGCTTTCTGCAGCTTAGGCGAGTAATATTCAAGCGCTTAATACTCTATGGCATTACAAGCTTGTGTTCGACGTCGACGTACAGTAGATTGCCAGCATGTCAGCGACGGTTTTATTTAGCCGCTCGGTGAGGCCATTCGTCTGCGGGTGATAGTTGCGGTTGTCCGTCGGTGACTTGTATGTCCAGATGGTTTGCGTTATTTCCGCCGTAAAATCCGTACCTGTGTCGGTGACGACGACTTTTGTAGCGCCGCGACGCTGGAGCACGTTCTCAACAGGGCAATATATATAACTGTCTGAAGGAAGACAAGAAGGTATTCCAGCTTCGCCGATGCAAGCTAACCAACAACTGACTCAGCTAACATTGCTTTAAGAGCGGCAACAACACGGGAAAAAAGGCCCGATTCTGCCTGTGAAAGCCTTCAGCTGCCGATATCAGTTGAAGCAGCTGATACACGGCAGAATGACGGCAAGTTCGGCCCAATGTTGCCGGTGAAAAGCCATCGGCTACGGCGATATCGGCGGAAGTGTGGCGGAACGGCGGCAAACTCGGCCCAATGTTGCCGGTGAAAGCCATCGGCTAAGCCGATATCGGTGGAAGTACGGCGGGACGCCGGCAAACTCGGCCCAATGTTGCCGGTGAAAGCCATCGGCTAGCCGATATCGGCGGAGGTACGGCGGGGCGCCGGCAAACTCGGCCCAATGTTGCCGGTGAAAGCCCAACATCGGCTGAAGGACGGCAAAATCGGCCCAATATTGCCGGCGAAAGTCAACGGCTCCGCCCATATTGGCTCCATGCCGGCAACGACGGACCGTGGTTGGGCCGCCCACAGCCGCCTTAAAACCAATATCGGCCCGACGTTGTGTGCTGCCTGGGGCTCCCGCCGGCGCACCAGATGGTGATATCATCTGCGTAGATGGTATGGTTGATTCTTTCAATCTTGGCGAGCTCCTAATAAAGTTGTTTCTCTAATAAAGTTGTTTCTCTAATAAATAAAGTTGTTTCTCTCTGGCGAGCTCCTTGGAGAGCCCGATCATTGCGATGTTAAATAACGTTGGCGAAATAACTGAGCCCTGAGGCGTGCCGCGTGAACCGAGTGTGACCTCCCTCTGAGAGGTACCCTTAGATCTTGAGCTTGGCAGTTCTCTGGCTTAGAAAGGATCGCACGAAGCCGTAGGCCCTCTTCCCAAGCCCGAGGCTGGCGATAGACTGGAGAATGAATTCGTGGGAAATATTGTCGAAAGCCTTCACCAGGTCTAATCCAAGGATGGCTCTGGTATCTCCCGTGCTCCGGTCGATGATGTGGTGCTTTATCAGCTTCATGGCGTCCTGTGTCGAGAGGCCAGCTCTGAAACCAATCATATTGTGGGTGTACATGTCATTGGTCTCGAGGTGCACCTTGAGGCGGTTAGGGCATGCTCTGCGACCTTACCGACACAGGAAGTTAAGGAAATTGGTCTTAGATTATCGATTCCTGGTGCTTTACTGGGTTTCAGGATAAGTACCGAGTAGGCTGTCTTCATCTGCGCGGGGACCTGCCCACGGCGCCAGACTTCATTAATTTTTTCGGTGAGGAAGTCGATGGACTCATCATCAAGATTTTTGAGCATCTTATTAGTCACGCCATCCGGGCCAGGGGCGGATTTGCCGTTTAGGGAGAAAAGAACCTGTCGGATCTCGGCCACACTAAAGTCCTGGTCCAACTCCGGCACGTCACACCCCGCGTAGTCCGGAAACTGGGTTGGGGCAGAGCTCTCCGCGACTCGCAGATATTTGTGTATGAGCTTGTTGACAACCGACTCGTCCGGGGTAGAGTCGGTAGCAAGATGAATGGCTCGCGCGAGGGATCGTCTTTGGCTGGACCTGGTGCTGCCCTGATCGAGAAGGTGTTTCAGAAGACCCCAGCTCTGCCCGGATCTGAGCTGGCCCTCTACGCTTTCGCAGAGCTCATGCCATTGTTGTTTACAGAGGGTTTTGCAGTGCTCCTCGATCGCCCTGTTAACCTCGGAAACCTTCTTGCGGAGCCTCCTGTTATGCTTCTGCCCCTTCCATCTCGTGAGTAGGGCTTGCTTGGCTTCTGGAAGGTGGGCCAACCTGCTGTCCATGTTTTCAACGTCGAGGTCAGTGACGACCTCCTTGGTCGCTGCCGCGGCGTCATCTCTGATGCCTTTGCACCAAGCTTCAAAATCTGTCGAGGCCGTCGGTGCGCGCTCGGCTCTGACTTTGCGGAAAATGTCCCAGTTGACCACCTTGAATTTCCTCGTCCTAAAGCGGGCAATTGCGAAGTATACCTCGATGACGTAGTGGTCACTTCATAGGTCTAGAGCCGTGTTGACCCACTTGACCTCACCGACATTCTTGACAAAAGTGAGGTCCGGAGTAGTGTCCCGGCATGTGGAGTTACCTCTCCTAGTGGGGAAATCCTTGTCAGTGATAAGCGTGAAGTCCGCTTCGTCGCAGTCTGCCATAATTCGCGTCCCTTGGGAGTATCATGGGTGTATCCCCACACGCTGTGTGGGACGTTGAAGTCCCCGACTACGATAAGGGGGGTAACCACCGGCCATGCTGACGGCCCTCTTGAGGAGAGAGTCCGCTCTCGCCCTGCGATAGCTGGGACTGCGCTATACGTTGCGGATAAAAAAGGCTGTTTATTCTGAGGCCCTTTCTGGGTGAGTTCATGAGAATTTCGGTTATGACGTACTCGATGCCGTCGGCAACTGCTCCGAGGTCACGCGAGAGATAATTGTACCTTTTTGCTGACGAGTGTAGCAACTCCCCTACCTCCTGAATGCGACCACACCACCAGATAACCCGCGAGTTTGATGGGGGTGCTAGACGCAACTTCCTGAATAGCGATCATTTGGGGCTTAAGTTCGAGCGTTCTTAAATATTGCTGTAGAAGCGGCTTTTTGTTAGTAAACCCGCCACAGTTCCATTGCCAGATACTAAGGTTCTCGTCCGCGCTATCCATGTTTAGGCAGAGGGGAGGGTTGATCACCTAACGCGGCCCTGAGGATTGCTCCCTCAGTCAATGGCGCTAGTACGTTGCGTTGTGCTGCGACCTGCGTAGGAGTCGGCCTAGGGTCTCTCCTGGCATCGCCCTGTTCCAATATGCGTGTGCGCTCACTGAGTGCTCGTAATCCCATCTTGGGGTGCGCCATAGATTCCTGAATTTTTGCTAAGGTAGCCTGCATGTTGACGAAGGCATCCTTGAGTTCCGAGAGTAAGTTTGCCGTCTCTTCTTTCTGTGTGTTCTCGACCGCTCGGCGCTTGGGTGCACTAGACCTGTGAGGTGCCTCAGACGTATCCATGGCGACCGGGGCCGAGGCGGGCTGCGCTGAAGGCGGTGAAGACGCGAGCTTCCCAATCTCCGCCATCTCCGCAGCTAACCTGCTCGTTTCTGGCTTAACCTGCGCGTTTTCTTTCCTCAACTGCTCGTTAGCTCGTCGCAGCTCGTCGCGCTCCTTCGCTTGGGGAGAACCGCGAGGCGAGTCGTCGCCTCTTGGAGACTCACGTCCTCCTCGGGCCTTGTCGGCCCAGGAGAGTGTCGGCTTCTTGCTTCTAGGAGGTGTTGGGCGTGCGGGAGCGGGACCTGGTCCGCCCCGACGAGTCGTTGCGCGGCTTGGAGCTGGAGCGAGGCTGAGAAGCGGAGCCTGCCCGCGAATGGGCCCGTTCCGTCGACCTGGAGCGGGAGCTGGAACATCCCCTTGGAGGCACCGCGGCCCCTGAACCCGGAACGGCCTCCCGAGCGGCCCCTGGAGCGGGGGCGTCCTCTGCGCTGAACATCCGCGGTGGACGACGAAGCCTCGAACTCGTCCGCGGTGTCGGGGTGACGTTGAGGGGACGGTGACGCGGCACCAGCCATTTTGGCGCGCTGACTGCGACGACGACGCACGATGTACGGGATCTTGAACCTTCGAGCACAGTCTTTGCTAGCCGTGAGATGCTGGCCACCACAGAGTTTGCACTTGGGGGTACACACATGCTGCTCATCGGGGCTTGCGACACCACAGCCACCCCAAATCGTGTCACCGGGAGTGGGGCACACGTCAGCGCGATGGCCGAGGCGGCCGCACGCATAGCACACGTCGATTTGCTTGCGGTAGAATGAGCACGGCATCAGCACCGGTCCATACCTGACAAAGTTCGGTACACGATATCCGTCGAACGCGACGATGACCGTGCCGGTTTGGGCTATTCTCTTGGCTGCTAGGGCGAGTGGGTTATTGGTGTTGACAATCTTGGCATCGATGGCGTCAGCGTCGTCTTGAAGGGGGGATGTTGCGAATCACCCCTTTGCACGTGGAGTGCGGGGCCGTCTTGTAGGCACTTAGCTCATGCACCTTGCCCGAGATGAGTATCTGCCTCATCCGGACGTATCGGCTCGCATTCTCGCGCTTGGGAGTACTGGCAACCATAATATTTTGCTGTAGATTCGGGCATAGAGTATCATGGCACAAATCTTCCTGGCTGATGCCAGCGGCGGCGAGTATTGCGTCAGCCACCGTAGCTGCGCCAATGTTCGAGATATTGAGTCCACCTCGCGGCCGGATCACAATCTTGATATCATCTCGAGGAAGTGAGGGCATCTTTCCCGCCCGTAGCACCTTGGACTTTAGCGTAGCACCAGCCGATTTGCCGCGGCGCGCGCCCGGCTGCGGCGTTGGCGCGTTAGAGTCAGCCGTGCGCGTTTTGGCGTAGGGATGGTCGATTAAAATTTTTAATCGATTAATCGTTAATCGTTCATCGATTCAGCCTTTAATCGATTAATTGCTTTCGATGTGATGTTTTAATCGATTAATCGACATTTTTGATTGGCGCTTTAAAAAAGGGTATCTGATTGTTTGAGAAGCATTCTTCGTGTTTGATCTCGACCAAAGTCTGTCAGACGCGCTAGAGATCACATGTGCACATTCGCGTCTTCGTGAAAATTCGTACTTTCGCCCAGTGGACACAGGAGAACCGCAGTCTCCGGGTGATGTCACGGATTGAAGGATCTGTGGCCATCGTCCATGGACGATTGGGCAGGAGGTCGTATTTCCTCGAAGTCTGCCTACACGAGCGCACCGAAAACGGAGGCGTTTTCGGCGACTACACCGCTCGAAAAGACGCACCGGAAACATGCAGCCTGGCCGATGGTTAGGAAATCCCGCGAAAGGCAAAGCAGAGATGAGGAGGAAGAGGAAGTAAGCAAGACAATAAGACGCTCGCACTTTGGGACGGCATCTTTTCTCCGTTTGTCTGTTAGATATTGCGGAAGCCCTCAATAATGCTGTAATTGCGGACTGACGTGACCTCTTCGTTGAGGTCACCCATGCAAGATTGGACAACAACAAACTGGCCTCAAACAGACCATCGGTATAGGCGTCTTCGGGAAGTAGAGCGACATGAGTGTTTGCCTCCCGGTTAGAATCAACGGCAGTTGCGCAAATGTACTTCACATATTTCACCTCGTCGTTGCCTTAACTCAGGGCTACGCGCACTTCTTCAATCATGCGTAGAGCCGGAACTGTAATAATAATAATAATAATAATAGTAATAATAATAATAATAATAATAATAATAATAATAATAATAATAATAATAATAATAATAGTATTATGGTGTTTTCCATCCCAAAATTACGATATGATTATGAGAAACTCCGTAGTGGAGCGCTCCCGAAAACTTCGACCACCTGAGGTTCTTTAACGTGCACCTTAATCTAAGTGTACGGTCCTCAGGCATTTTCTATTCCATTGAAAAGCGGCCGCCGCGGCCAGGATTCGATTCCACGACCTTCGGGTCAGCTGTAGAGCATCGCAACCACCATAGGCCAACGTGGAGCCCGAACTGTGAGCGTTCGGGCTCCACAGTCAGGCCTTAGAACATATAGTATTTCGCGACTG
>JALIZH010005746.1:62500-93020 GCA_030522465.1 Rhipicephalus appendiculatus | reverse complement strand
GTCTACGAAAGGTGTTCTCTGGGAGCCCGCGTTATACGTGCTGAATCCGTTTTGCGAACCGACGTAACCTAATCTCACGTCAACGTCGATTTTCGGCGGCAAATGCATAATAAAAAGTTCGGATGCAGACAAGATTTGTTCAGGCACTGCAACCGTTCTCCAATGTGTCATCGCTGCCGGCGCGGCGTGGTACCCTATAGAAACGGAAAGTGAAAAGGACAGGAGAGAGGAGAAGGGAGGAGGGAGAGAGAAAAAGAAGAGAGTGGAAGGGGCAAATAAAACAAAAGCACGTGCATCAAATCAATAAGCTAGCTCTGTAGCAGGCAGCAAAAAGGTTGGTGGCCGCGACGAAGATTGATCGAAGATCCCCGGGACGGCGTTTTTTCGCAACTGCGCCCCAAAAGTGCGTCCTTGTATGAGCGGCTCCGGATGTTTTATACGCAACCCCTTTGCTTCTTTTGTCTGGACGTGTGTGTGTGTGTCACTGATACGTGGAGACTGACTGCGCGCTTTCTGAGGCCTCGCCACGCTTTGGAAAGCAATTTCGCCTTCGCCCACGTATACAGAGGCTGTTCTCAAGGAGCGCGCTCTCATACGCCTCTAATTCTACTGCTTCTGTGCCACGCTAGTAACGCGAAAGCATTATTGGGCATTGCTACCGAAAAATGGAAATTGCCGTTCCCCCTCGCTTTCGTCCGTCTGTGACGTAACGCGTTAAGCCTTAGAATTACTGGGCCTATATTAATTACAGGAATTGTTGGGGTTTTACGTCCCAAAACCACGATATGATTATGACAGACGCCGTATATAGAGCGGAGGGTTCCGGAAAATTCGGCCACCTGGGGTTCTTTGCCGTGACCATAAATCTTTCTTTATTTATTTGTTTCTTTCTGTGCATGAACATCTTAGCACACGGGCCTCTAACATTTTGCGTACAGCCAATCAAATCTTCAACTATCGTACGCAGCCGCCACTTTTTTTTTCTTTTTCTTTTCTGTCAGCGCCATATGATGGAACGAAGTTGCGAAAAATTGTGCTGTGGACCCGTGCTTTCTGGGCATGCACTTGTCCTCAGCCTTTTTGGAACTTAATTGAGCCACATGGTGAAGCTACAGAGAAAAGAACTGCCGCTCGTGTACGATATAGTTAATGATTTGGGCGACTGTACATCGAAATGCGGCCGTCGCGGCCGGGATTCCAACCCGTGACCTTCGGGTTAGCATTCGAGCGCCATCTAGACCACACCGGCGGGTGGGCCGGTATTGCAGAAAACGAGGAGTGGTCGGAACGGTGACGGATATGTCTGAGGGGCTTACCGCATCTTCTCGTAAGTTGCCAGCAATGGTTAGCACTGGATAATGTTGATTAGTGTTACCTAAATGCAGACTAATTTTGGTTAGTGAGGGTTAAGTGTGAGAAAGGTCGGCTTGTGTTGGCTGAACAATGGCTATGCCGGCTACTGTGGTGAAAAACATTGCCGTTTGCTGTTTCAGTGTTGTGATTCCTAAACAACGTTTACACACCATCCGACATTTCCAGACTTGGGTCATTTCATTCAATTTTATCCTTAAATGTTGGTCTAAAAACTGGGAATGGGAACAAAGTTTTCAAAATGCTCTGTTGCCAACTCATTTCACCACTTCCGCCGAAATAAACTATATACCCCCTAACGCGCTGTTCTCGCCATTTGTCTGCTGCCAGCATGGAAGACCGCGATTCGAAATCAGTTCGTTCATTGCATCGCTCAGTTAGGCAAGAAAAAATTAGCACGAGCCCAGCTCGTCCGCAGCACGAAAGGAGTTGAGATATTCTGACGCATAGAATGTGACAGAATTTGTTTTGTGCATTTGCGCAGCACTTACGTGGATACATCAGTGAAGTTGTATAATAACTAAGTCTACTTAATGTAACAGATTGCTTGTCGATATACTAATCTAAACACACTGTTTCTATGGGATACCATAAGGGTCACTTGAAGCTGCTACAGTTCACGCTTGATCACGGTAAACTAACAGAATGAGCCCTCCTGCAACGGGGATCTCAGGTCACAGTCGTAGCAAAGGGTTCCCGTATCACTGGTGGTGTTACGCTCCGCTGTAGCTCAGGGTTTTTTACTTTGGGCTGCTTAACATTAAAGAAAGATGAAGAAAATTCAGAAGCAGTTTTGCACCCTCTGTAAGACTTGAAGGCGAAAGGCTGCTGCAGTCTTGGTAATGCGTAAGGCTTTACAATGCCATGTAATGACGTCACGAATTTCGGCAATCTGTGACGTCAAGTTGTGACGTCACGAGCTACGGTGTTTCCGAGATCGGCCCACCTTCGACAAAGCGACGATGTTTTGTGATGACGTCATGGTGACGATGCAAATTTCGGTGAACTGTGACGTCATGACAGCGTCGTAGTGTAATGTCATCACATGATGATGATTTTTCTGCGTCATTAGCGTTGTCGCCGACGGTTACATCTGCGCTTGATGAGGGATCTAAGGCCTTTAAAAAAAGAACGCGAAAGAGAACGCCGCGCGATTAATAGACGTTCCAGCAGGGTCTGCCCTTCCGGCGCGTGGGCAGCGGTCACCGGCGAACGCAGGCGCAGGAGAATCGGCAGAGGTGAGTTGCAGGGCACAGCCTGCAAGAAACGAGCCGAGAGTAAGGTGCAGGCTGTGAAGAGAACGAGAGAAAGAGATGTAAAAGGTGATGGGGGGGAAGGGGACGGGTAAAAAGAAATAAAAAAGAAAGAAAGCACAAGAACGCATAGAGGCATTCGGTGCGACACGACGCCTCCAAGCCGGCGCCCTAGACGCGTACAGCGAAGGTGGAAGGGAGGGTGTGGGTGTCGGGCGCTGCAAGACACCGTTCGCCGGAGCGGACGAAAGAAGTTGGCGGGGTGGGGGGAGTGTCGTTCTAAAACGGGCCGCGGCGGCCCCGAAGAGCGGCGCAGTCTCGCGGGGCCATCGCCGGCAGATGTTACGCCGGAAGACGACAACGGCAGCAAAGAATCGCTGCTGCTCGGTTCGCTTTCGTCGCAGGCGCCGGCAGTGCGCCACGGCATACAATGACGCGGGTTCCGTTGCCTCTACCGTGCGCCCGTGCTGCAACTGGAATCGCAAGAATGCTCGAGGGAGAAGTGTTCGAAAAGATTGAAGATAGAGGAAGGGGGGGTGGGGTGGGGGATGTGAGGCTACGGCAGGAGCGAATTGTTCGCACCGTATCGGACTGGATCCGCCTCCAGCCAACGGCATCGCTCTTCTTTTCCGTCAGAGTTTTCCTGCAAAAAATTCTGGCTCTGCAGAATATTTGCAGAAGGCTGCAAGCAGGACAGTTCGGCCAGCTTGTGAATGATGATCGGTGGTACAGCTGGATTTTGCCTAATGCACACCCAACGGTAACAGTTAACGGGACATGGGCTTCGAAATAAATGTGAATTTCTGCTCACTCAGTGCGTAATGGTTCTAACCTAGCTACTGTATAGGTTGTCAAGGCCATGAAAAAGGCTGGAACATTTGTAGGTTACGTTCCCAGAAAAAGCGAGAATATAGCTTTCTCAAACATATTGCGTCCCGCAAAGTTTTTGTTGTTTAAATTACGTCCTTCTTCCTCGTTTCAAAGTGCCTGGTGGCCCGAGCTCTGCGGCCGAAGGGTCGTTGTAAACCGGAATGGACAGTTACCTGTTCAACATTTTGAAAAACATGGACAAGGGAGCCTATTCACACGATGCATTTACAAGAACAGCCGCCGCAGTGGTCCAGGAGTCGCTGCGTTCGGCTGCTGACATGAAGGACGGAAGTTCGACTCTGGCTACGGCCAGAGTTGATGAGGCGAAATGCGAGAGGCACTGTGGATACTGTGCGATTTCAGTGAGCGTTAAGGAACACCAGCTGGTCGAAATTATGCGGATCCCTCCACTACGGTTTGACTCATAGCCTGAGTCGCTTTGGGACGTTAAACCCGACCAGGCAACCAACCGTTTACAAGAATAGCGCAGTCAGTCATCAACAGTAAGCTCGCCCTCAGCCCACTTCGTCTGTTTCCTCCACACATGTCCCGCCATGTATTTTAGGTGTGTGCTGTATCGGGACAATACTTCTTGTAAACCCGACATTACGGCAGTTATTATGTGTGTGGACTGGTACTAATTCACAACATTTCTGAGTTTTGCAAACTGCGAGTGCTTGGAGGCTTAGAAAGGTGAAACATAGTAATGTCAAACTAAGATTTACGCACACAAGGATGAGGATTTGAAAATTTTTTTGGGATAATCGTCCATAAATCATCGCGGTCTCAGAGTTCCTTCTAGTGAGTTTTGTAGCGGAACTGTGTACTTATTGCGAAGCTGGGGGCGCTATACGCTGTATAATCATGTAGCGTTGTCCTCACTGCGCATGCTCCGTATGTCATTGGCTCGATGGGGCGTACTTACGCTCCGCTAACATACGCTGAAAGGTGAAGACCACTTTCAAACGTTAATTGAGGCTACAGCTTCAACGCGATTTGTCGCGAGGGCTGCTGCCCTCTCTGCAACGTTTATCTCAGGAACGGTTAACTAAAGCTCTCGTTTCCTCTCAGAATTTCTAGTCGCAAGTTGCGCGAGCAGGTAGCGTGTCACATATCGGAGGCGTTCTCCGGTTGTGGCGTCGTCACTACCAGTGTCGCCACAGTATTCGTAAACGTGAGGAGACTTCTTTGCATAGCGACTCAGAGATGTGCTCTAGCCCATCCATTGCAGTAAGACTGAATATGGACCCATCCAGTAAGTAAGCTTAAATATGGACCCATCCATTCTTTTCTACATATGTATAGCTTTAGACATTACCGTTTTGCTTTCCGTATTGCACATGGTGCGAACTCGGGGGGCCAGGGGCCACTGTCAGGCGATTAAAGCCTTTAGCCTGTGTCTCCTCAGAAAATACCTGAAGAGAAGCTGAATTGAATTACATTGAACACTGCCTTGATTGAAATAGGACTTAACGCGTGTAATCACGACGCTTGGTCCGTTTAGGTTTTGTCTCGCTTCGTCCGTTTTAGGTTCCTTGCATTAAAGGAGTACTGACATGAATTTTAAGAATTTTCGGATTGTTGCTCTAAATGAAAGTACTGGTGTCGAGAAACCTATAAAGAGTGTCCTAGTGCATGGGAATGCATCGCATATATTTTTAATACAGCTACCATAAAACAGCAATTTTGGTTTCGGTATCGAGGGGGCGGCTTCTCAGTGACGTATCAGAGCAGTGTGACGTCACGGAAAGACAGCAACTGGCGATGTACTAACGGAAAACTTGTCATCTGCTCGTGGTGCACGTAAACAACGATGAGTTAATTGTCGTCCAGTGATCCTGACAGTGATTTCTGCGATTTAGGCTGCATGACGGACGCAGAGCTCTTGAACTCAGAACTGACTTGACTCGTCGGGATAATGTCCATTGCAGTGGAGCTGGCTTGCAGATGCTCAGAGACAAAAACTTTAAAATCAAAATAAAATATTTTATACGTGTTGTCTGACTCCGCTGTGTAAAGAGCGTTAACACTACATACCAAGGAAACGAAAAATATCCCTTTTGCGATGTTCCAGAATCGTGTCAGTACTCCTTTAAACTGCGAATGCCGTGACGGGACGCACGTTCCGTAGCGTCACGAAATGTGTTTGCGTTCAGCGCGCGTGAGACTCCTAACGTTCTTCGTATACTACGACGAGATATCGCGTGTGCATCGCAAGCTCGATAGACGAGACTGACACGGCGCAAGTCTTTTAATGCGCTTGCATGTTTCCTAGCATTTGTACTATTCGGGACTACTAGTTGCCTTCACTGTTAAAATAGTGGTTGTCGCTTCCAGGTATGTTAGTTACAGAGATTTAAGCAATTAAGTTTTCAGCTGCACTTTACTTGTGGTACTGCCGAAAGATGTAACCGGACAGTTGTGTGCGGGTGTACTTAGTACTGTGCAAAACTACACCCTAAGATTATTCGTGATTATAGTCGTACAGATCAAATACCCTATGCAACTATCTGCAAGGCCTTCTGCAGCTTTAGGAACTGGTGCACAGGTAAAACGGTTGGTTGGTGATATCATGGCCTACCGGTTCCGGTGCCAGTTTTTTAACCATCAATTCTGACAGCGATCGGATAGCGAGTGTAGGGCATCAAAGGTGAGCGTAATCTATTGGTGCGTAAACTAGGTATAGAATTAAGCTTAACGGATTAACTTCTTGAGGCTATGACTGCCCATCTCAAACGGCTTGGAAGAACGAGAAAAATGTACCCGTTCGAGCAAGTGAACAGATAGTTTCGGCGAAACGTAGATGAAATGTTATTGCTGTTGCCATGGGGATTTAGTTCTTGAATATCAACAGATTGTTGCAGACGCCATTTTTTGATTAAACTGTGATGTAATATTTTGCAAGCCGTTTAAATGAAGAGCAAGCAAGCGTCTTGGGCACCATGCAGGAAACGCCGTTAAAATTTTAAGACCAGTGAAGGTGTCGCACTGAGCTGCTCAGCCCGGTATTCCAATGAATCTAACTTAATCTTGTGGAACCTAACTAAACTGCAGAAGTTAGTAGAACAGAATGACAGATATTTCGCCAATATGGAAATAAACTTGTTACTTCAGTAAAGCTATACGCTAGGGCCAATAGTGAATCTTCTCAAGTCTTAAGTTTCAATACCAAATAGTTTTGCCGTCTAAAAAATTATGCGTGCTTCTATTCTGAGAATTGATACAACAGTTTGTGTAGTTTATGGGCCTCAGGGTAACTAAGTGTTTACTTAGCCTAACCTGCTTAGTAACCTCTCTTACCCTAACCTAAGCCTAAAGCACCTGTTTGCAGTCCAGAAGGTACTCCAGGTAAAAGCTACTACATCACTCCCACATCCGCCGTCCTGCTTTGCCTCCATGTTAGAACTCCTGTTTCGGGTTGTTCACTTCCTTCCGGAGCAAATCGAACCGGAAGTCTGCTTCCTCCGGTCTGGTAATGCCTTCAGCCGTCGGCCCGACGACGCGCTTCCGGCCGGCAGCGCGTATCACTCGAAAGAAATAAAATGGAGAGGAATCTCGCTGGAAACCCAGCTACGCCGGTAGCGGTAGAGAAGATGGGGAGAGATGGAAAGTTGTATGCAGGGAGGGGGGACGGCAGAATCTGGGAAAAACCGCAACGAAAAAAAAGCGGTTAGCTGTTCGTCGAGCGAGCTTCAGCCGGCATCCACGTACGCACACGCAGGGACAGATGCACAAACATACGCACACAGGCACGTTCAGGCACCCAGACAGCGCTTCACTCGGCCTCCAGAGCGCGCAACGTTCTCTCGAAGCTACGCTTCGCCCTCATCCCCTTCCCTCTCCTCTTTCCGCTCTTCCCTACTTTTCCCCCAAAAAGCTCCCGGTCTCTAGCTGTGCTTACCGCTCAGGCGAATTCGATTTGGGCCCCGACGTGACGAGCCTACGCGATTCGGTGGCCAGTTGCAGGCGCCAAGAAGCGGAGGGCGCGACGAACGGACGCTCGCTCCGTGCGCGGTTTGTCAGAACAGTGACGCAGAGAGGGAGAGGAGGTTCGTGGGGAGAGGAGAGAACGTCGTAATTCGTGTGCCGGCCCTTTGACGCCGCGCTCGCGCGTGTGTGTGTGGTTTCTGGATGGCTCGCACACCTCTCGCGTGGTGTGCGAACAAAGGGAGGAGAGAGAAAGAGAGTGAGAGAGAGGGAGGGGAGAGTTGGGGGATGGGGAGTCGGGAAGGCTGAGTCTGGGACAAAGGAGGAAAGGGGGGAGATACGAAGAGACGCTGGCGAGCATGTCTGACTGCACACATCGCATGACAAGAACCAAGAACGCGCTGGTACCTATACCGCAGCCTGCAGGCCGCGCAATTACCAGACTTACTGGATCGCGCATCCCTGCACCCTTCACTGTTTAGTCGGTCCAGTTAGTGTTTTGTTTTGTAGTGAGAACAAGGCGATGCCATTTTCAGGAGGAAGGGTGGACGAAAGGGGAGAAAAAAAAGACAGAAAGGAAAAGTAATTAATAATCATTATCGGTGTTTTACGTCGGAAAACCACGATCTGATTATGAGGGACGCTGTAGTGGAGGGGTCCGGAAATTTCGACCATCTGGGGTTCTTTAACGTGCACCTAAATCTAAGCACACGGGCCCCTAGCATTTTCTCATCCGTCGAAATGCGGCCGCCGCGGCCGGGATTCGATCCCGCGACCTTCGGGTCAGCAGTCGAGCACCACAACCGCCTGTTAAAAGGAAAAGAATTCAATAAAGGGTACAATTGTCAGTGTTTCTCTATTGCTCCTTTATATAGCGTTGGAAACGCGTACGAGTGATGCTCTCCCCCTTTTATTTTAATTCCTTAAGGGCATGCTTTTTGTAGTACTCTTATTTGAACCTCTCCGGGAGCTGTCGAAGCCAGCCATTGTTCGGCAGTCAAAGTGACTGCTCCGCACGGGGAAGAGCTAGCCGGTGATTTCCGAGGCGACGCCCCATTGTCCTACGGGCATTGTTTGAGTCGTAGCGTGTTTCGCCGGAGGTTTGTAGGAACACATGCGCTATTTTTATTGTTTTTTCCCCGCTGGACTGAAAGGAAGACCGACGCCGCGTTGGATGTCGAGGGTTGAAGCTGGTGTGATAGGAGGCAATCTTGTAGGAGGGCGTGGCATGCCGACGCCGACACTAGAGAAAATGAAAGCAAAGTGGGATCTGAGGGGCCTTGTGTACGTTTGGTCTCCATGGACGTCACCCCGTGGAGTCCCTTTGTTCCTACCGTTCATTAAAGAAGGGGGGCAGCCGTTAGACGAGTCCGTGCGGTCCGTTGTTTGGACGATTCCTACATCTGGTGAATCGACTGGCCCGAACGAACTCGTCGCTTCGAGGCTATTCATATTGTGACAACGCTGTCTGCACTGGATTTCAAAACATAGCGAGACCTCAAGGGACGGTGACTATTTCTGTCTGTAGCCTAGACACGGGGCCTGTAATTTGGCCTTATTCCTGTAGTCTTGAACGGGACAACAGGGACAAGGACAGTTGCGGTGCGTTCCTCTAAGTACTGGCAAAAATAACGCCGAAATTCAGCCTGTCCGCGAAACCCGCACCAGCGTCACCTTTCTGGGGTCTTTTCTGTAAGATGGTTCAGTCTTACAGAAAAGTTCCTAATCCACTTCGGGAGCTGCGCTCCTATATTTATGGTGCAGGTTCGCACGTATGGTGGTCCAGACGGGATAAAATGTAATAATAATGATGTCTGGGGTTTTACGTCCCAAAACCACGCCATGATTATGAGAGACGCCGTAGTGGAGGGCTCCGGAAATTTCGACCATCTGCTGTTCTTTAACGTGCACTGACATCGCACAGTACACGGGCCTCTACCATTTCGCCTCCGTCGAAATGCGACCGCCGCGGCCGGGATCGAACCCGCGACCTTCGGGTCAGCAGCCGAGCACCGTAGCCACTGTTCCACCGCGGCGGACAAAGGGGATCAAATGTAAGGTCGGACTTTTGACGTCTGGGAGTTTGAAGCAACGAGAGATTTTTGACGTTCAACAATGCGTGATGCAACGGCATATCCCATCACCCCGCTTGGATCACCATTGTGTTGGGCATATAACGTGCCGCGCTAAAGAATAAAAAATTTCGTAGAGCAATTAAGCAAATTTGTTGATATCCACGATCAAGAGTAGTGCAATGGTCAACGACGAAGAGAGTGATACGATGGACACAGAACATAGCGCTTAGCCTGAACGAGCGTTTGGTCGATAGCTTTCAATTAGGCCTCGTGTTTGGAAAATGTATGCGAGGCATGTGCTCAGATGGCACGGACGAGGAACAGATAGCCTTCGCTCGTGGAAATATCGAAGGTTAAGTAGCAATCCTGAGTCCACAATATACCGTCGGTGGCACGTGCTCGTTGCGGTTACCGAAGAGGGCAAAAAAAAATAATAATAATAATAAAGAAAGAAAGAAAGCTTGCACCTCGTTTACTGCCAGTAGATACATGCTGTCGTATGCCTTCCCAATAATGGTCGCCTTCATTTGTTTTGTTTTGTCCGCAGATGTCCTAGCATTAGAGCCTACGCTCCACGTAAAGCTAATACGCTGTTCATCTCTTTTGAATTCTCCTCTTTGCGTTCATTGTTAATGTTCCCTACGTTTGTTGTACTGTGAATCGTTCAATAATTAGTGTTATCTGTTAGATAAACGTTAAATCAATGATAGGTGTATCCATGAGGGACCAAAAGAGCGGAGTGGGTGAGGGAACAAACGCGTATTAACGGACATCTTAGTCGTAATCAAGAAGAAGAAACGGACATGGGCCGGGCATGTAGCGCATAGGCGAGATAACCGCTGGTCAATTAAGGGTGGCAGCCTGGAATTGCTAGGTAAGGCAAGCGCACCAAAGGGAGACAGGAAGTCGGATGGGCTGGAGAAAAGAAGAAAATGAAGACAAGAATTTGTGGGTATGACGTTGCCCCAGCAGGCACAGGGCCGCGTAAATTGGAGAAACATAGGAGAGGCCTTTGCCCAGCAGTGTGCGTAGTCAGGCTGATGATGATGATGATGATGATGAGGTCAACGATTAATCTTTATAAGCAGACACGCTGATCTTAAGTTTACTATGGCCCGACGCTTATTGGCTTTTGTCCTGCGGTGAATAGCGTGCCACATGTCAATTACTTGCGTCGGCGGTCTATTTTGTAAAGCGTGTTTCACTGCACTGGTGGTAACATTGAGGTGAAGCAAAGCGTTTCTGGCAAGGATGTTATTGTGCAACGAACAAAATGATTTCGTGAATGTCACCTTTAGCGAATGCCGATTTGCTGACGCTTCCGTAGCGGCTTACTAGACAGTTATAGTTAAGCGGGTTTAGCGGAATAGCGGGACCGAAATGCGCTGGCGCAGTTCGCTAAACGACCCACAGGGTTTACCGTTACCGATAAACGCTACGGTAAACTATTTAGCGTTACCATGTTTGCGTGGTTAACGTAGTGTACGTAAAACATGGTTATGGACGCTCGCTTTCGAACTGAATTTAGCGTTGGTGCGGACGGATTCACTTCTTTTGTAGAAAACGACTATGTAAAATGGCTTCGCTTGCCTTAGAGTAGCTTCGTCGAGCCAGTATTACGGATATCTTGGCGTAGTTTTTGTGATCGCTTATCCTTTCGAACGTCCCTTTGGCTAACCAGAAGATCGGTGTAAACAAATCTGCAACATATAAATTTTCGCTTTTGGTACGTGGTTCATATTTCTTTCTTTTTAATTGTTACTAAAAAAAGTACTGATATGCTGCATGCGGAAATACAAGTGAGCATTCTCTTTCTTCTTTTCACTTTTTTTAACGCATTCACCCTCCGCTAGGTGACGCCACTGTCGCAGCTTGGTCACGTAAACACTATGCCGCCATGGGCGGAGATTTTTCATTTTGCCGGAGGGGCGGTGCCCGGCTTGCTCTTCTTCTACATTGTTCTCCCTGTCGCTTCATATATATATATATATATATATATATATATATATATATATATATATTGAGAGAGAGAGAGCATGTCTGCTTCCTAAATTAAAGAATATAATTACAGACTTTAACACCACCTTATTCTCTTTGGGGCCTACACCGCGATATCAGTATGAATATCTCTTGTGATGACTCCCGATTTATTTTTTCAACTTACACAATGACATCAATCCTCCTCGCAACGCTTGGCTCAAAGCGAAAAAATGCCGTATAGGCTGCTACTCGGCGACTGCATCACATAAAATAGATTCCCACAATGGGTGGGACCCGCCTATTTTCTTTATTTACATGCATTACTTTGTTAAAACATGCACCAGACATAAGACAGTGGCCTTATGCTGGTACAGAAAGCTTTAATCTTCAATTTGTGATGGCCAAAAATAATTCTCGGGTGGTAGAAAATACAATTTTCTACCACTATAGAACACTAAGAGGTCGCCTCAGTTGTTTGTTAACACAACATATTCTGCATATACAAATCTGTTTGCGGGGAATTATTAAGTGAGTGCTTCACTTGTCACTTGTCCATGATCGGAATTTTAAAAGCCTGAAATGAAAAAGCGGCTATAAACAGCCCCCTGTGAAATAAATAGCTGCCAGACAGGAGGCCAAACGCTCGTTGTCAATGGACGGGTACCTAAGGCAAGCTCTTAAAAAATATCCCGGGCAGGCGCCGGGGGGGGGGGGGGGGCTCTGCAATGTTTACGGCACTGCAACGCTATTCCCTTAACCCCCGCTCTCGCGATCACGCTATGCTACAACTGTTCATTATTTTACGTGCAAAGTACGTACGCAGTGTGTGTTCTCGGTTTCACGGCCCTGATTGGAAGCAAATGGCGTGAGATTAAAAGCAGCCGGGTGGTTTAAGCTGTGAAGCAGGCTAGCTCTATTTACAAAAAAGAAAAAAAAAGAAGATATGAGCTTTCCCGCTGCACGGAAAAACTGTTAAATTTCTGTAAGATTTGTTACCGGGTACTTTAATTAGCCACCTAAGAATTGATTCGTCGAGCTAGGGTGATTGGTTGCTAGAAATTTCGAGGCATCTCGGATAACGGCCTTTCCCAGAAATAACGCGCACGTGTTTCCGCGGCTGTGTTGGATACACATGATATAGGAACGCAAGTTTACTTAAAGGCCAATTGACTGTTCAGCATAACTGTCGAAAATTAATTGAATTCGTTGAAAGATTGCTAGCATCTGGCATCGCTGCGGCACCTGGCGGCGCAGATCTGAACCACGCGATGCTTTCTCTGTGGCCCCTCTGAGATATGCTTCGGGCAGTGCGACGAAACGCAAAGTTAACCCATGAAATACGCCAGGACATCCCGAACGCCGACGTGCGATTCGCCACTACCAGACACCTAAGTCTGAGATGAAGGTCGCCTACACAATTATTCACAGCCCAATTTTCTACTCATTGACGTAGCTTTAGTACATATCATATATATTAAGTGAGGGGGCACTTTAGGGGTCCCGGCTGTCGTATGCTGTTGTATGCTGTCGTCGTCGCTTGTCGTAACGCAGGCCAAACCACATATAGCGTAGCCAGCTGTAGCACATTGAGAGTGCGCTCGCACCAAGGAGCGTCGCCTTGTTCTTCGAGCGCCTTCGACGATAATAAGTGCGGAGCACTTTAGGGGCGTCGTATGCTGTCATCTCTTGGCGTAACGCAGGCAAAACCATGTATAAAAATCGAAAAGAGAGGAAAGCAAGCGAGACATAGAAAGAGAGAGAAAGAAAACGTAAAATAGGCAAGAAAAGTAGAAATAAAAGAGAAGTAAAGAGACAAACAAGGCAGAGAAAAACTGGAAAAGAGAAAAATAAAGAAAGATAGCAAGAAAGAAAAGGAAAACCGAAGAGAAACAAAGAAGGCTGCCCAGCTCCGCACTTCCTTGCTTGGTCACCACTGGTGCGAAGCTGCCTTATTATTTTTTTTACTTATAATAGCGACCGTTTCACGCCCTCCTGGAAACCCGCCGTGGTAGTCTAGTGGTTATAGGGGCTTGACTGCTGACGCGAAGGTCGCGGGATCGAATCTCGGCCTAGACTACACCGAAATCTAAGAGATGGGGCCTCTATCATTTCGCCTTCATCGAAATGCCGAGGCCGCATCATTTCGATGGAGGCAAATGCTAGAGGCCGCGTGTGCTTAGATTTAAGTTCATGTTCAAGAGCCCCAGTTGGTCGAAATTTTCGGAGTCCTCCACTATGGCGTCTCTCATAATCATATCGCGGTTTCGGCACGTCAAACCACAATAATTGTTAGAGTATACTACTGCCCTTTTATAGTCACTTCATAACGTGCACATTGCCCTTCGAAAACACCATTGAAAAACTCACTCACTGTCATGGTGCTGCTGGGCCATGTAACTATCTTGGACCAGAGAGACTGAAAAATCATCATTAGCATCATCATTATCAAAAGCATCACCATCATCATTACCATCACCATCAAAAGTAGCCGCGTCATCATTACCACAGATATGCACTGTGCACGCTGGGTCGGAAGTCCGAATTTATTAAAGAGAATGGCTGGGCGGATTGGCAGGAAGGAAGAAGGTGATTAGGGGGCTAGCTGCCGGCGAGTCAATTACCTAGGCTGTCACGGACAGCCACCGGTTCTGTCCTGACCAGTAACAGGAGCTTGACTGGCCGTTTCTTTCTCTCGCCGTCTCCGCGCACCGCGTTTGCTTATTTGTCTTTTTTTTTTTTTGCTTTCTTCTACGAGGCAAGCGTTCGGTTGAGTGACTGACCCAGATTAGTTCTTTCGTAATTCGTACCGTTTCCCGGTAAGGTCATTCTTTCTCAAAGGGAATGCTTTGTGTATTTTCTTTTACTGATGCTTACCAGATCGCGGTCGTTGGAAGTCATGAAAGCGCGCACCTGTACGCACACACGCAAGGGAGAAGGTTAAATAAACGTTCCTTGCGGTAACCGCCAGAGGCAGTGCAGGCCTTGTCGGCGTATGCCTCCATTTCGTTTTGATAGATCTTCAGCAGACAACCAAAGCTGTATTGTCCGGTAGGGGGGGGCTCTTATTATTAAGGCGATAGCCTTGGATGCCTCGTGAGACACCAAATCTGGCCGTCGGCGTACCGCGGCGTCGGAGACGAAGTGATCCAAATATCATCATCACGTGATGACGTCATCATATGACGTCACGATGACGCCACAGATCAGCAAAATTTGCGACGTCCACATGATGACGTCATCACGTAACATCGTAGCTTGGTCAGAGGTTCTCCGATCACGGAGGCCATGCAAAACCAGGTGAGGTGCCTCCGTCTTGGAGGCAATGCAGAACCACGTTAGGTGCAGAAAGCTTATTACGAAGAGTGGCGGGGCAGCATTAATACATAGACTGAGAAGAAAGATAAAATGGCGTTAGGGGACCCTATGAGTCATTTAATGTTTGTCTTAATGCAATAACGGTCATTTATAAGCAGTAATGACTACCGCAATGCCTGACGTGTGTAAATAGGTTGTCTTTTTAACAGAAGCTTTTACGAGTTGCAGGTTTCGGTGGCGATGGCATACTTCGCGAAAAAACCCGGCGCCGGCGGCGAGTGTACGGAAACGGGGGGGGGGGAGGGGTACACAATTAAGGCCTTCTAGAAGGTGCACCCGTCACTTGCGTATTTGTATGCGGCGTTCTCTGAATAACTGATCCTCTCTGAATCGTGGGCATGTCGGCGAACAGCCGTGTCTGGTATATGGCAATCTAGTCTTTTATCGAGGTCATTTGTTTATTTCATTTCGCCGCATTTAATTGTTGCGTTTAGTTGCTTCACGCATGTACCGTCGCTGTTGCCTGCAGCAACTTAAGTGTCGCGCTGCTAAGCACATGGGTGAAGGTCCAATCGCCAGCATGGAGAAAGGAAAAAGCTAGGAGAGAGCATTGCGCTATGCGATAGCAAGCAAGCAGGCAAGCAAGAAAGAAAGAAGGAAAGAAAGAAAGATAGATAGAAAGAGATAGAATGAAAGAAGGAAAGATAGAAAGAGATAGAAAGAAAGAAGAGAAGATAGAAAGAGATAGAAAGAAAGAAGAGAAGATAGATAGAAAGAAAGAAGGAAAGAAAGAATGAATGAAAGAAAGAAAGAAGGAGAAAAAGAAGGAAAGATAGAAAGAAAGATATAAAGAAAGAAAGATACATAGAAAGAAAGAAGGATGGAAAGAAGGAAATAAAGAAGGAGAGAAAGAAGGAAGGAAACAAGGAAGCAAACAAGAAAAGAAAGAAAGAAAGAAAGAAAGAAAGAAAGAAAGAAAGAAAGAAAGAAAGAAAGAAAGAAAGAAAGAAAGAAAGAAAGAAAGAAAGAAAGAAAGAAAGAAAGAAAGAAAGAAAGAAAGAAAGAAGTTGAGTCATGACCCACACCAAGCTTCGCTTGCCTACATTTATTTGCCCGACAGGGCAAGGACTCAACGATTTTTTTTTATTTGCTCACGATCTTTTCTGACCCAACATTCAGCACGCCACGACCTGACCTGACGTCTCTCGTTGGGAAACACAAGCGTGGTTCGCCGTACTCACGCTAATACCATTAGCTCGAGACGAACGCCATCGCCAACGCGACAAGGAGTGACAGACAATGGCTCTGTGTCTCAGGCACCGCGGCGTCTCTGCCTGTCAGTTTCTTGCGCCTTTTCTGCTGCTTTACTATTACCGTTCAGGTAACTCGCTTATTGCACCCATAGCCCTCCCGCCGGCCGACGGAGAATACTCGTTACCCGTAATAAATACTGCAGTGATCCCTTGTTTCGTCGCGTTAATTCTCGCGACGTCTGAGGAACACTGCCATTAAGATGTCGGGTTCCCGATGGTTCCCTTTCCGTTTCATTATAATGTTCTTGTTCTTGTTGACCTTCTGCTGTGGCTCACACCCACTGTGGGGGGATTGGCCAAGAAATGTGTGATCTTATCAACTGTTATGGAAGTTTAGAATAATATATATATATATATATATATATATATATATATGAAATTTTGATGATCGCTCAAATGTATAAAAATAATAATACTTTTTTATTAGTAATAGATAATAAATTAAATCAAAGCCCTATTTTCCATAAAAGAAAGAAGTTATGCATGTGTTGACACAGAAGGATAATATTATGCAATGCCTTTTTCTTTCTCTTCGACATCAGCCTCATTTTTCTCTTCTTGGGGCAATCGAAGAGGCTGAAGATCATCGCCGTAGTTCAAGGTCGTGTTTGGAGAAGGAAACAAACCGACTGACAGTGTCTAGAGGGAAAGGAGGTCAGTGTAGTACCACGCCCGCTGTAGTACCTAGTTTTGTTTTTCTGCTTTGTTTTTTTTTTTTTTCATTTTCCTATCCATAGCAGTGAACGTTGAGATAATGGGAGGTTCATCAGCTATCCCACAATGGCTTATCGCATTCTGCGACTACTGTGTATTTCCCATATTTTTCCGGAGCTAACAATTGTGTCAACACCGTTCGTGGGCGCGCGCGATTCAGCTTAGGTCGTCGCTTCAACCTCCGCAACTCGGGACGTTGAAGTTGTCAGGAATCCCCGAAACAGGAAAGCGACAACATTATGAAGACTAAACGCAGTTAACGAAGAACATCGCTATTCCGAAGGCTAAGCAGCCGCCTTGTGCCACTTGATATATATATATATATATATATATATATATATATATATATATATATATATATATATATATATATATATATATGACATTGTTCTGTCATCTCGGCCGGCTTTGCCCGGCATTCCTGAAAGACCGGCAGAAAACTACCATGCTCCCTGCCTGCTTCTGCGGTCCCTGTAGTACTCTCACTCGACCAGTCTCTCTCACGATTTCGATCGCACCACCACCACGACGGCAGCGAGCGGGCATTAAAGGCGACGGACGAGCGAGGGAGAGAGCCGGCGGGCGGACAGACAAGCTCGAGAGGCGTCGTTGCCATGGTAACGCGACCGCGGCCGTCTCTCCCGCTTTCCTCCTCCCCCCGCGCACTCCTCCTCCTCCCCTTCCTTCTCCGGTGCCGGCAGCTCCCCGCGGCGGCACGCGGGGATGATGTATAAAGCCTCGGCAAGTATAACGGAGAGGGCAGCCACTTCGGCGTCGGCCGTGCGCGCGTTTTTCATCGGACAGAAGGAAAGCTGGCAGACCGGCGGAGGCCTCCGTCAGGGGGATTGCCAGGGGGAGGGAGATTTAAGGCCGAGCGTCGGAAAAACTTAAATCCTCTCTCGCGCGCGCGCTCCCAAGGGCGTCAGGAGGAATTGCGAACGGTGTACACCGACTCCACCCCTTTCTCGCCTGACTTTTTCCGCCGCTTTTTATTTCGCTCTAGAGGTCGCCATTCGTCGTCGTCGCAAGACCAACGTGTTGGCTGAAAGCTGACCGGCTCGCAGGCGAGGGAGCTACTTTTGCGGTAGCTCTCGCTCGGGGGCAGTGAGTGAGTCGGAGAGATAAAAGAGTCCGTCCGTCGCCCCCCAAATGGAGTGATTTGAGAGCACGGCGACTCTGAGTAGCGCGATTGCGAAGCGCCCTGCAAGGAAAGCCGAGACGCGATGTACGGAAAGCGCTTTTCGCGCTAAGCTCCGCAAAGAGTACTCTGCTCGTTCGAGTCGCTCGGGAGCTTTCGCAGGGCGCTTTCGAGTCACGCCGCTGTGTGCGCTTCCGTGCATGTTTGCCCCGGGTTGTCCTTTGAAATCCTGCCTGGCTTTGCTCGAAGGCAAGAATCCTTTGACAAGAGCGCTTTCGACGCGCGTTTGCGAACGCGACACCGCTGGCGTTCTTCGTAGCCGTTTATTTCGTTCCTGAATTCTCTTCTACTGTCCTCGTGCAGTTTTGTAGGGATTTATTGAGTCGTGAAAGCTTTGTAGGGGCCACCATGCTAACAGCCATCGCCCGTGTCTGTTGTTTTCTTTCTTCGTCTGAGTTGGTATCGTGCTACCGATTCATGAAGTGGAACCACATGGGCCAAATGTCTACGCTTCTACAGAATGCACTGATCTTTGGCAGTTATCTCTTCCGCTCTGGGTTATCTCTGTTACGTTGTCTCTCGGCCATGCGCAGGTTAACGATAGTTCTGAATGATAATCATCATCGTTTCGCAGCTTAACAGTGCCACCATTGCAGTATGTGCGGATCTGAGTACTTCCACTCCAGCTAGGTCAAATGGATATGTGCCCGAGGGTGGAAAGCTCTTTCGACAATGGATGAAATGAGGCCACGCAGCAAAAAAGAGTGATTCACTCGTTGTCACGTTGCCCTCCGCTCAACCAACTTTAGTCGAGATGCACCAACTTGTCCACATCTTCGCCCCTTGCCCATCCATTCGTTATAGTTCACTGTTCGAAAGCTCCTTCGTTGAAGTATAATGCGGATCTTATCTATGAAAAAAAAAAAATGAGATAGAGGGATATGCTGTCACTTAAGCAACACCTCTGTTAGAGCACTTTCATTGTGAGCCTGTTATGCAATGCGCCTTTTCCTCGATGTCACTGCCCATGTGGTCTTGCCCTAGCGGTATAGTCGTGGGTCACATATTAATCTCATGCAGGGGCTTTCGTTTTATCTATACTGATTCACAAGGCCCCTACCAAAAAACGGTCAGGCCTGCGCGGAACGCGTGGCACAGTCACAGCGGAAGCTGGAAGAGCAGCCTTTCTAGAGATTATTTTAAACACTCTTGGGGCAACTAATACCCGCCCACTTGCATGGCACCCACTACGCCATAAATCATCATAACTTTTGTGTAGTGGGAAAGCATCCACTATGCCTTTGTTTGTCATTCTTCTGAAAAGCACGGTACCGGACGCTACACGCTTGTAACGCATTATGTGCACTTTGTTCATGCTGGGGCTGACGACGATGAAGAATTAGGCCTGAGGCTTATGTAATCGGTTGGAGCATTGAACGATCCACTCGTTACGCAATTCGCATTGTGTGACGCCTGGTTGTTACTTTACTGTTCTAAAACGCTTTATTACACATGTTAACGCGATTCCTTACCCGATATGAAGCCTGCATAGGGTCAGTTTGCAACGCATTTTTAGCACCGGCGTAGCTCAGTGATAGAGCACTGGGCTGCCACGCAGAGGGCCCGGGTTCGGTTCCCCTTGTGTCCTGGGTGTTTTTTTATTTATTTAGTTTTTTTTTCTTATTTCGCGTGATAGTGGTTACGGACACCGGCGGCGGCGGCGGCAGCGGACAACTACGGCGCAAAAACGGCCCTTGTTGTGATCTCATAACAGCTTTCGCTGTGAAACCTATTAAAACGGCAGAGGGCAGCACATGAAAATGAACAAGACCGATTGTCTACATTCTAAAGTTAAAGCTGTCCGTGTTAGTAATTCTTGATAACGGAAACGTGCACGCCCGTGCACACACAAGCATTTACTAATAAATAAATGATAATAAAGCGAGGACTGACTTTCTTTTTACATGTACATATGGCGAGGCGAAACTCCAAAACTCAGAGTACGCTTGAGCTTCGCCTTCAAGAGTAGAACACAATAGCGCAGTCAGGCCTCGTACGCATCGCCCTCAAACGTGCCGCAAGGAAAGGAACGTCTGTGCATGCAACACTGGCCGTTTCAAAACTGTCCTAGAAGGCCTACGCAAGTACACTTGCGAAGTAGCCACTATGCCATAATTCTTCCTATCCGCTGCGGTGGAGCAGTGGCCATGGTGCTGGGCTGCTGACCCGAAGGTCGCGGGTTCGATCCTGGCCGCGGCGGTCGCATTTCGATGAAGGCGAAATGGTAGAGGCCCGTGTACTGTGCGATGTCAGTGCACGTTAAAGAACACCAGATGGTCAAAATTTCCGGAGCCCTCCACTACGGCGTCTCTCATAATCATATCTTGGTTTTGGGAAGTAAAACCTCGGATATTATTATGATTCTTCCTTTTTGCAAATTGGTGAAGTATGCACTACACGTCCGTAAGGTGCCACGCGCTCCCGCGCAGCTGAACACATTGTAATGGGTGGACAGCTTTCAACTAACCGCTCGGGGTGCAATTTACATATGTTTTGACACCTGCTGCGACTTTACGCTTCTGCCATGCAATACTACATGCGTTAAGGCGTTTTTTTACGAAGCACCTTCAAGCATTGGCGTGGCTCCGTGGTAGTGTTCTAGAACACCTGCTTGCCACGCTGAAGGCCTTGGTTCAATTCTCACTCTGACCAAAATTTTTTATTGTTTATTTATTTTCATCTATCTTCAATTTTCGCGCATCGGACAACGCCGATTTCTCGCTCACCACCAACGACGCCAACGCCGGAATTTCTTCGAAACTAGCTATTTAACTCTATCGCGTTAAAATTCACCCGTCCTACGTACGCAAAATCTCCCAGCGCGTACGTGCCACAGAGCTTCGGCGAGCCCTACAACTCGCCACTGGTCCACTCAAAACGAAAAAGGGAACACACGGGCGGCAGACATTAATTAGGATCTCTCGACCATAGGTCGGCAAAACTTCAGGAGCTCACTCACTCACTCATGAAATATATTTTGCGCTCAGGGCTCACTCGGACGCAGACTCACCAAAATTTTCCTGAGCCGGACACCCTCGGACTCACACTCACGAAAATGTTCTTCAACCGGACTCACTCGGACTCAAACTCACCAAAATATTACTCACCCAGACTCAGACTCACGGCTCGATCTGAGTCGGAGTGAGTCCGAGTGAGTCGACTCATGAGTGAGTTCGCCGACCTATGCTCTCGACAGACGTAACCAATAATTAAGAAAAGCTGCTATGGGAGCTAGCTGGTACGAATGCATGGCTTGTTCGCGCTGCCAGGAGCTGGACGAAGTGACCACGGAAAAAAGAGACACGACCACGGAAAAAAGAGACACACAGGGTGATGCGCGTACTATCAACTTAACGCAACGCTTGAAGAACATAACTACGCATGTTCATTGTTGACACATCCTGGTAGCTTGGCCATGCACTGCGCTTCGTGCAAATGTAAGCCATCTTTTGTGGGTACAAAAGTGTTGAAGCGCGAATCTGATCAAACGGAAAGAGAAATCATCGAGGCTTTTTTTTATTCACACAAGTGAAGGTTGCGTTAGCTCACCATCCATCATCCTATCTCAAAAACGAATTGAGTGTTTAAAGGCAGCTATGATAACTTAGATATGATGCCTTGCAAGTGTCTTTCGTGGATGGTGACGCTTTGACTGATGTACAACGTGTGCCTTTTTTGTCTTCAATTATTCGTTTGGTTTTCCTTTCTTTTCTTTTCTTGGGTCATACATAAGGAAGCGTGTGCACAAAAATAAACATTTGATAGTGCGCATCACCTTGTGTGTGACTTTTTTTTTTTGTGGTCACTTCGTCCTGTTCCTGGCAGCGCGAACAAGACATGCAATAATTAAGAAATACTTCAATGAACCGTAGGTATTAATGGAGTGATAATTACTGGGGCCGCACGTTTCATCTTCGCTGTCAAACCATCTTTACGGAGTGCTTGGGCGGCGTTCTTTTGTTTTAACAGCGGTGTTGTTTGCGGCCAGAGGTTAATGCCTGCGGAGAGGAACGCAGCTCCTAGCCGGCATATGACACAGAAATTGGGCAAACCTTATTGCTCACCTCCGGTTCACTAAAAAGGAAGAAGCTGTCCAAGCCAGGCGCAAGCGGAGGGCGGAAGATCGAGAGCTTCGAGAGAGATAAGCTGATGTCAGACGCGAACTTGCATTGTAGCCTCAGTTTACCACGATATGAGACAACGCACGACGCCGTTATGATTCTGAAATTTCAAGCAGCTTCACTGACTTAACGTCGTGAAGACTGGTTCAACAGTACCGTTGGTCGCAAAACTACTGTAAAGCAAAGTCGTCCGCCTCGGTGGATCAGTGGCTAGGGTGCTCGGCTGCTGACCCGAAGGTCGCGGGTTCGATCCCGGCCGCGGCGGTCGCATTTCGATGGAGGCGAAATGGTAGAGGCCCGTGTACTGTGCGATGTCAGTGCACGTTAAAGAACACCAGATGGTCGAAATTTCCGGAGCCCTCCACGACGGCGTCTCTCATAATCATGTCGTGGTTTTGGGGACGTTAAACCCCACATATTATTATTGTAAAGCAAAGTGAAGCAATTAAATAGCAATATGATGTCACGAGCGCAGATGTTTAACCATTATTCGCGACGCTGAGTCAGTGAAGTAGCTTCAATTTTTTTTTTCGTACTTTCAATATTTCACTTGGCTGCGGCGTTGAAGCCAGCTCCTGCGTAGTACTTCGCGCAACGCCGCTGTGTCATGCCGAGAAGCGGGCCTTTCAGGAGACATCTAGGGCGCGTGCGTCGCGTACGAAGTTGGCGCGCACTTCAAAGAAGTGGCGTAAACCGGAGCCGGCTGCAAGTAATCACAGTAATAAAAAATAAAAAAAAATAGCGAACTTAAAAAAAAGATATCCGGCCATCTCACGTTGTAAGAATGACAACAAGAAAAGCGTAACGTCGCGCTGAAGAGTGTCGCGCAAGCTCTGCGGAGAAAGTGTATCTCCAGATAAGACACAAAGGGAACAACGCGAAGTGGAGACGCGAATCTATATCTCGAGAAAAAGGGGGGGGCTGCAGTGTGGGTAAGCGAGACACAAGTGTTTTGTGGGGGGGGCCTGGCATGCGGGGAAGCCTTTCTTCTCTCAAAGGCTGAAAACGCTTCGAAAGCGAAAGCCCTTATTCTCTCCTCCTCTATCTCTTTGTGGTGGTATGCTCTCTCCCTTTTTCACCCTTTCACTCCTGTCTCTTTCCCTCTTTCCTCTCATTCGAGCAGTGGGTCGACGCTTTTAAAAAGAAACGACTCCGACGACGGCCGGTGAAGAATTTCGTCTCTCGTGTCGTTACTACGACGCGTTTGCCATTGCGAAAAACGTGTTTACTTTCTTTTCGCCTTATTTGTTTGTTTGTGTTTCACCTCTCCAGCCCTGCGTGCTCACTCCGAAAAGCCGCGGTTGGCTTCGTTCTTGTCTTTCTTTGGCTTCTTTTCTCAGCTTCTCCCAAGATGGACGCTCTCCGAAGCCTGAGCGGAAGAGCTCAGACGACGCTGCTGCGGAGTTAGATGTTTCTGTTGGTCTCCCTGTGTTTGTTTGTGTGTTTCTTTTTTTCTCAAATATTTCGTCGGTCTCAACGATTGCGTGTGTTTGTAGACGTCTGTGTGGATCTAAGATTTTCTTTTTTTTTTTTAAGTGGTTGGAAAAGCCTGCCCTTTTGTGTCGAGTTCTGAGATCGCCAGCGTTACCGGACCCATCGCGGGTGAACGCCTCTGCGGTGTTGCCGGAGCGTTGCTCGGGATTGCTTTCTTTTGTGGGCTGCCGGATTTCGGGGGGGGGGAGCAGGGGGGGGAAGGGGGGGGAATGCGCTCGGCCGCCGACATCTGCGGTTTCTTCTTTGCGGGCCGCACGATGTTGTAACGACTCCGGGCTGCAAGTTTCTTCGCGGACCCCCCCTCTCCCCCCTTGAAGTAGTAGTCGGCCTGGTCATTGCCGGGAACGACTTGCGAACGGTGTGTCGTGAATTTCCGAAGAGGAAAACGAAAACAGCTTTTAGGAACGACGTAAATAAAACGTTCCTTCGTAACAGTAAACTTCTGGAAATGGAAGCAGGGAAAAGTTCGTTGTATATAAAATGCGATCGGCGAAAGCAATTCTGACGGACATTTTCTGAAGACGCGAGAAGAGAGCAAGCGAAAAAAAAAAAATGTCGCGAAACTTGAAAGTGCCATTTTACCAGCCGCACAAGCTGCATTCAGGCGACTTTGCAATGTTCTTTGTTTAGATTTTTTACTATACTGAATGTGCGAAATGTAGCAGCCGCGTAAAGGCGCGAGTTAAATAAATATCCGGCATCCAAACCGAATCCGTCGTATCTGATTTTTTCAATTGTAAATTTTATTATTTTCACCGGCAATGGTGTATCCGTCGTTACTTTGCATACTCGTATTTTCCAAACATGCATAGGTGGAGGACGTGGTAGATTGCAGGTGCCTCGCGAGATATGCAGGCGTTCGCCCCTCTCCCGGTTGCCTCTTTACAGAACATGGTGAAAAACATGGGGCATCCTTTTAAAAGCGAAGCGCGGGCAGGCTTAACAAGAAGGCATCATAAATGACAACGTTGCATAGGGCAATAACTGTCAACCGTCTCCTCTTCCAATCACCGCTAAATATGAAGTCAAGGTCAAGTTTATTAAATAGTTCAGTTCAGTTACATGGTTAGCATATGACAGCAGGAGGTTCCCAAAGTTTCAGCAAAATTGACAGGGGGACTTCCTATGGCTACTTGTGTGGGGTAACAACAACAACAAAAAAAAATACAGCAAAAGTATACGGACGTGCGCGCAATGATGAACAAGTTTAATTAAGAATAACAATACGATCAATACATAACATAATGGTAATAGTATTAAAAAAAATGACATAAATGACATGGAAAAGATCAAAAGCAATAATAAAACCAGGAATAACAAAGCAAGAATAATGAACAGCTCTATATGACAAATGCAACTCATTTCATTATCAGTGGTATCAGATATGCAAAAGCAAATGTTAAATAAGAAAATAGCACAGACATGTCGGGAGCTGCTGACAGTTAATTACGCAATTCAGATGAGGTGATCAGTTCCTTAACAAAATATGTCTTACTACGCGAGGTGAAAATATGAATGTTGTGCGGTGATTTTAAGTTCATAGGCTAAATCCAAAATAGCTGTGCTAGTAAAGAGGGTTGTGAACTTCCCGTAGTTTGTTGTTGCGGCCGGCAAAACAACATTATTACGCTGCGAAACGCGCCCCTTGGAAGCACTTCATCTTCGAGGACCGAGAGTTTTCCTGGGAGTGACACGAGCCGCTGACAGAGTCGAAATTCCTCCACGAATCTCCACGACCGCCGCGGCGGCTTCTCGGTTTTCAACGACTGCTGTCGACTGAGTGAACCGAGCGCAAGTCAAGCGCAGCTTAGTCTCAACGTTGAACGTACGTGCGGAATTTTAGATTTGAGTTTAGGAAAAGCACATTTGGAACGTCAGACCTTCGTTGCCCGTTCAGCTCCGCTACTCCACAATCGTACAATCTTAAAGAGGAAGAGAACCTATTTTGCCATAGCCAAAATTTTATTTTACTTAATTGCGAATAAAAACGCGAGAAAAGAAATTGTATTAACTCTTTGTTGTACTTCAAAGGTGTGTGTATATCCCTAACGTACTAGTATATCAGTACCCCACCATATCTACTGCCCTTTTACGGGTGGTAAAAAGGTATTATGCGTAAGTTAGTCATATTAAGCATAAGGTGCTAATTATAAGGCGTTCATTAAAAGCATATATTAATTGGGAATGCAACAAATGCCTTGGAAGTTCAGGGCATCGACAGCGCGTAAAAATTCAGCGTTTTCACTGCGCCCGTGGTTCACAAACTTAAGTATCACTGATAAGTACTGCACGATGGTCTAGTGGTTATGGTGCTCGACTGCTGACCCGCAGGTCGCGGGATCGAATACCGGTGGCGGCGGCCGTATTTTCAATGGAGGCGAAAATACTCGAGGCCCGTGTACTTAGATTAAGGTGCACGTTCCATGTTGTCGAAATTTTCGGAGCTCTCCACTACGGCGTCTCTCATAATTATATTGTTGTTTGGTACGTTAAACCACATCAATTATTACTATTGTATACTGTGCGCAATCCCGCAAGGAGGAGGAAGGGTTGTTGAAGAGAAAATAGATAACCACCCATATGTAGGTCGAAGCCACGAGGAAATCTATATGGATTTTTCAAAAATAAGCCTAGTAAATTGAGTTGTTCATAAATTCGCCCTCGAGCTGCCAATTGCTAGCTTCCTGGCTACCTCACATGGCGACCGACCCGGACAGGCGTTGGTCCCGGGTTCGATACCCGTCCCAGGACGAATTTTTCGGCAACTAAGAGGCTTTATTTCTGTGAAACACATTTGGATTTACGGGCGCCTTCGAGCTACAAAGGTATGGTTGTCAGTTTCCCTTTCTTAAACTTAAGTATCGCGCTTCAATGTTCATCGGGGATCGCGTTCGTGCGTACTGTTTATGTATCTCTCTCGCTTTCATTCGTAACTTTCAAGAGGCTATACCCCTTTCAAGGTCTGATGCTGCTGCCATGCTTCAAAGCATCGCAAAGGATATCGCGAAGGATATCACAACACTGAATGCACCAAGAAGCCAAAACTATATACGGCAACACCACCTAAACGCGTTGCGGCGATTTCAAATACCAACGGGACTCCACCGAAGAGAGGCCACTCTGCTCTGCCGCTTATTGCTTCGAGTGGCGTTCACGAAGTCATATTCGATTCGCATAGGGATGGCCGACAACGCTACTTGCGACGCCTGCGGTACCGAGGAGACTTTGCAGCATATCTTCTGCGACTGTCCTCGCTACGCTGTGCAGAGACGATCCGTCTCATCCGCCCTCGCTCGTCTCGACAACAGAACGATGACGCTAGAAACTATTCTCCAGCCATTGAGAATTCAATCAACCAAGGCATTACTCAAATTCCTAAGGGCAACAGACTTGCACGAGCGGCTGTAGACCTTTAATGATGCCGTATACTACACAGGACTGCCGCTCTGCGTTGTGACGTTATGTGTGTGCGTGGGTGCTCCTCCTCTTTCTCTTTTTCTTTGATCTTCTTTCAATCTCCCCCATCCCTTACCCCCTGTGCAGGGTAGCGTAACGGTTATGCCAAACTGGTTCACATCTCTGCCTTTCCTTTCTCTTGTTTTCCTTCCTTCCTGGTCCCTTCCCACACGCTACCATGTGGGGCACAGTCATAGGCTTACGTAGTCATCATCAGCCTGACTACGCCCACTGCAGGGCAAAGGCCTCTCTCATGTTCCGCCAATCAACCCGGTCCTGTGCTTTCTGCTGCCATGTTATACCTGCAAACTTACGTAGTCTTCTCCATTAAACTAATCGAAGTTTCACCATAGCACTTCCCCTCCCCCTCCCTCCCCCCCGTGACTGAGATCCTTACGATCAGAACGCAGTGAAAAGACGAGCATTAGATGAGCCCTAGGAACAATCTGGACCACTAAATCCTGACCGTCACCGCGACCTCCTACTGCAGCGTACCGCCAAACTTCTCTTTGCTGACAGCTACCGCCACTGTAGCCACCACCACCAGTCAACGCGTTTCAGTCGCAGAGACGAAAATACGCAGAGGCAGTGAAAGCGGCGACGGTTGTAGCGTGGCCGTCATTAACCTCAAGAAATTAAACTGGGGCAGCTGCGCACTAGTGGTGCAACGACCTAGGAAACAGCGCAGCTGATGACCTTCCCTAGCATGTCTGCAACCTCCAACTCGCCTCCCTCCTCCGCTTGCCTCAGCTGAAATATGCTATACCCTCTTCCCTACTCCTTTCCCTCCTCCCAACCCTCACATCATTCCTCCTTACCCCCCACTTCCCCTTCCCACACTTTGCTATACTATGCCATATATGGCTATTCCATGCTTTACCCTTTCCCCCTCTTCCTTTCCTTCCTCCTCAACTCCACATCACTTCTCCACATCACTTCTCTTTCCCACCTCCTCGCTATTCTATATTATACTTTACTATGCGCTTACTCTCCTTCCATTTCTCTTACCCATGCATTTACATAGCTATATACGGATTTCCTCCTCTCTTGGCATCTCCCTTCCCCGTTTCGCCAGTGTTTCGCGTTCGACAAACGGCACAACTCCAAGTGTAAACAGCTCCGCGATATGGGTCAAACGCTGGCTTTCAACAATTCGCTTTCTCCTTAAATGTGACTACAACAAAAGCTAGATGTATGGGTAGATCCATCCATACATAGTAAAAAATTGCATCACGGCACCGACAACGCGAACTTCGAAACCCGAAAGTATAGGGGCGTATGCTTAGCCAGTGTAAACTACAAGATTGCCGCGCACCAGCCCCTTCTGCGTAGCGTAGGCGAACCAGGCTGCGGAGCTCTGCAGGGTGCACTTCTCCATTGGACCATGCCCCTCGCTGGAGACAGATCCACTTATCAATCAATCAATCAATCAATCAATCAATCAATCAATCAATCAATCAATCAATCAATCAATCAATCAATCAATCAATCAATCAATCAATCAATCAATCAATCAATCAATCAATCAATCAATGGAACTTTATTGTCATGAACAGATATGTGAAGATACAGGGCTTATAAAGCGTCGCGAAGACAAGGAGTTCGCAAAACGCTTTGAGGCGATCCACCTGAGCAGCTTCGCGCTCTCGGCGACACAGTTGCGTAGTGGGCGTGTCAGGTTTACTGCTAAAATGAACATACGAAATCAGGCGTAATCTAAACGCATATGTGCTCTACGCGTTGTCGCCTTGATGCCTTATGGATCGCAGAGATAAACGTGTTTCCAACGTTAAACCGCTGTCATCACCGTGATTTCGGAGGCCATGTTTTGCCGCAGTTCCCCCTCTCACTTGGCCATCCCCTATGGAGCGTGGTCTGTGCTCCCTCTCCTCCCTTCCTTCTGCTTCTTCCTCGAGTCTCCAATCTCGGACAATAATTTAAAAGGGAGGAGCGGTAGGGAAGTGGGGGGCGTCTCTTCGGGAAGCCGTCGGGGGGAAAGAAGGGGAATGGGGGATGTTGTCTCGAAGACGACAGCCGTGGCTGAGGCCCCAAACCACGAAGGGACAACAACGCTGCAGGCGGCCGAGCAGCAACAGCAAGCGAGCAAGCAAGCCGCGAGATTAGCTCGGGGGTCCTCGTGAGAAGCCGCGCGTGCTCGGAAGTTTGTAATTAGGGACGAGATGGGACGCGACGCGCGCTGGCGAATTTAATGGACAAAAAAGAGAATGGAGTGGTGGGGGGGGATCAGTGCGAAGATATAAGGGGACGAAGGGAGGTGGAGGGAGCGTAAAGTAAGAGAGCCGGAGAGAACGAGCCTAGAGAGTAACAGGAAAAACGAGAGTAATAGGAAAACACGTTAAGGCTCTGCTTATCTATCTATCTATCTATCTATCTATCTATCTATCTATCTATCTATCTATCTATCTATCTATCTATCTATCTATCTATCTATCTATCTATCTATCTATCTATCTATCTATCTATCTATCTATCTATCTATCTATCTATCTATCTATCTATCTATAACACACATACATGCATACGTACACACAGACACACACACACACACGCACGCACACACACGTGCACATACATACATACATACATACATACATACATACATACATACATACATACATACATACATACATACATACATACATACATACATACATACATACATACATACATACATACATACATACATACATACATACATACATACATACATACATACATACATACATACATACATACATACATACATACATACATACATAAATACGTACATACATACATACATACATACATACATACATACATACATACATACATACATACAGATAGTAGATAGATAGATAGATAGATTTTGTAATTAATAATTGAATTGTTTTTTTTGTTAATATTGTGTATGATCATATTGAAATGTGTTCCCGTTCAGTGTATCCCTTACAGACAACAGCGGCTGAACCGGCTGTGGTGGTTGTCTGTGTATATATGCTGGCGAACCACTATATTCAATTTGAATTAAGAGAAACTAATGAGCGCAGATAGCCGACAAATGGCGAAAAGTCCAGCATTTGCCCTTGGTAAAGCAGCAATGTCTATTGTGAACATTAGACGTCATTTAGGTATAACTGGGCATAATTTAGCCATCAACAGTCAGTGCTAGCTAGCGCTAGTTGTATGCATGTAAAAGCGGTAAGTCGTGACATGACCACTCACCGCTCGCAAATCACGTGGCGAGAATAGAGAAAGAGGGGGAGGGGGGTTAGCGCTATTATATGATGGTCTTGCAACGACATCTAAGATTGCAACGATAAGGCGAAATGGTAGAGACCCGCGTATTGTGCGATGTCAGTGCACGTTAAAGAACACCAGATGGTCCATATTTCCGGAGCCCTCCACTACGGCGTCTCTCATAATCATATCG
>JALIZH010005746.1:35000-57500 GCA_030522465.1 Rhipicephalus appendiculatus | reverse complement strand
AGTAATGTTCTTGAAATCACCCCCTCTTAAGCGATCGCGTTTGGTATATCAGTGCTTTCGCTCGAGTACGTTAGTCTCACAAGGTCACGCAAACATGGCATCTTGGTGCGAAGACAAGTAACCGTCGTGCACACGAAAACATCGTGACATCCTCTCTGCAGTCTTGAAATAGATACAGCTCAAAAGAAAGGGGACCTGTAAAGTAAGAACACTGGCAACAGCGCTGTTGTTTGTGTCCTTCTCGTATTTGTATTTTTTTTGTTTGCGCTGTTTTTATTTCAAGTACTTGCGCAAGCATCCGCTCTAGTGGACTGTGGTGTTCTTGTCTTTTTTCGAACCTAAATATTTGTATAAATAAGTGTGCGTGGTCCTCCTGTGTATCTTTACTCGCGCATGCGGTATTCGCTCTCTGTCTCTTTCGCTGTTAACCCACACATCCAGTATAGGGTATCCGACCGCGTATCACGGGACCCTCTAAAGGGTATATAGCGTATAGGGTATCACGTATAGGGTATCTATAGTGTATCTATAGTATAGTATCACGTATAGGGTATCTATAGTGTATCTATAGTGTATCAAGTGACCATCTTTCCATTACCACAGTTACACTCTCCCCCTCTCTTCCTCTCTAATTGAATCTGTTGGCGAACTCGCAACACAGCGTACGCAGAGGACCCATAAGTACTTTGTTCCCGATGCCCCGACCAGCTGGCAGTAAACAACCGACCCCGGGAGGCAAGACCAGAAGAGGGCGATAAGACACAACCACTAGATGTATACGTGTAGTGCCTGCTTTTACATCGTGGCAATCCCACGAGGCAAGACAAAGTAAATGTGGGTAACGCGACGCGCCAGGAAAGGCTTGAGCAAGCGGAAGAGGAACAACGGGCAGCAAAAAGACGGGGGGGGGGGGGGGGGTTAAATGTCGAGGGGGGGGGGGTGGGAAGCAAAAAAATAAATAAATAAAAATAAGCGCTGCACAAGTGGCTGAGCAGTCGTGAAGAGAGGCTGTCCCGAACTTTGTTCGCCGCACCGCTGCACCAGCACTGAGCTGCAACGCCAGTGCTGCTTCAGTCTGTCGCTCGCAGCCGCCAAGACGGATAAATTACGCTGCTCCTGGGCCGAGCCTCAAACCCTTTCTTTTGTCCGAACTTCCACGTTTTTATTTTATTTCCTTTCATTACGTCCCTCCGTCTCGAATTCCGGTACTTCCCGCGGCCACGAGAAAGCGCGAGAGGGGTGAGTGAAAGCGCCGCGTGATGCACTGTGTACGTTTATAACTATACCCCCCCTTCATCACCCCGTCTCGAGAACCGACCGCAGCAGCTTACGGAGGGAAAGCGCTGCAACAGCCACGTTTTTTTTCTTTTGTTAGTCTTCGCATCCTGCGGGTGCCTCTTGCTGCTGGTGCAGCTCGGGCCGTGACGTTCTTACGGCGCGGTGACGGACGACAGGCCAGCCCGTTCTCGCCTCTGACTTCCTCTTTCCCCTTCTCTTGTTTCTTTTTTTTCCCTCTCACTCTCGTCATTACCCACTTTTCTATCTCTGCTTTTCCTATAAATTTCACCACCCTCTCCATGTGCTCCCCCTAAGTTCCCGTTTTCCCCCCATATTCCCTGCCTTTCTTTTCCTCCTATGTAGCTCTTTCCACCTATCCCTATCTCCTTTCCTTCTCTGTCATTCTCTCATACATGCCCCTCTTAGTCCCTATAGATGTTTTCTCTCCTGATACCCACTTTTCCTTCCTATGTACCTATCCCTCCATCACTACCTTTTCCCTCTCCATCTTCCCATCGCACTCTCTTCCTCCCTTTTTCCTCTGCATTTCCCTCCTCCAATTATAGTTCATTCGTTCTTGATCACTCTTTCAATTTTGCATTACTGTATATCTCTACCACTTTCTCCTGTCCTTCCTCCCTCTTGATTGTTTTTTTTTTTCATTTTACATTACTACCTCTCTCTATCGCTTTCCCTTCTCCCTTTCCCTTTCTTCCCTCTTCATTGCTGTTTCCGTTTTAGATTACTACCGCTGTCTACCACTTTCTCTATCTCCTTTCTCAATTTCCCGTCTGACCCTTTTGCTACCGTTATTTCCTCCTCCGCCATTCTTTCATTCACTTATACTTCATACCCTCTTCATCGTTCTTTTCCTTAGATATTACTCCCTCTATCTATCACTCTCTCTTTTCCCTCTCCATTTTTCTCGTTCTACCCTTTCTCTCTCTCTCTCTCCTTCTTTTCCGCACCAGCACATGCCGCGGCCGTTGCGTCGTCGTCGCTGCGGATCGCGAAACTTAATGGCTCGAGAGTTGCAGAAACGCGAGCGCGCGCGCGCCTCGGCGGCGAAAGTAATGGGAGAGCGGTCGTTCTAGCGAGAGAGACACACACTTCCCCGACAGACTCGAAGAGGGGGAGGAGGATCTACCGGCGAGTGCGAGAGAAACGCGACGCGCGGCCGGCTGTCTCGAATTCCTCGCGTCTCTCCCCACCTCCCCTCCCTACTGCTGACCCTCCCATCCCGTCCTCTTCCATAACCCGTTCGGTCCCAACCACTCTTCCACTAAACGTGCGAGAACCGGGAAAGCCGCGCGCGATATGTAGGGCGTCGACGACGATGAACGACGGAGTGTTGCGGCGCAGCGTCTGCCGTAGTCACACGTCATGCATGCGCCGGGATTCTTGAGGAGCGAAAGAGCTGGGAGATAAATATTTGTGCGTTAGGAGCGTGCGCGCATGCTGGCTCGCGCGTCGTTCTTACAGCTGGCTCGCGCACGCGCTGCGGACTCCGCATTCTTTTCAGTTGGTGCGTAGAGGCTCAGGGAAAAAAAAGCCATTCTTTCGTATCTTGTTGCGATAGCAATTATATGGACAGTACAACTGCTGCACGTTTTATCGTTGTCTTTGTGTCCTTCACCTCTGTCTTGCGCCATTTGAACATCGTACCATGTGTGCCAACTATAGCATAGTTACTCGCTTCAGAGTTTCCTCATTCGTGGCGCCGTTGCCGTGATGTTCTGAGTATCTATCGTATATTTATCTTTAATTCTCTAAATAGAAAGAATAATAATGAACAAATGATGCGCCTGAACTTCTTGCTACCAACAAGTGACCCCGATTCTCTTAAGCCGCCGTACTTGCTCATAGATCATGGTATCCCGGCTTCTGACCCGAATGTTTCGATGCCCGCCGTGGCGGTCTCATTTCGACGGAGGCGAAATGCTAGATGCCCCTGCGCTGTGCGATGATTTTAGGGCACAATAATGAACTCCAAGTGTTGAAATTATCCAGAGCCCTCCACTGTGGCGCCGCATAGCCGGAGTCGCTTTGGGACTTTACTGCTGTCGGCCTCAAATGAAACGCGAACAGCGGCAAGCATTAGAAATTCTATAGTGAGCGCCGTTCAGTCATCACAATTGACAGGCGCACAGCACCGCGGTTCGGAAGCACAGCGAATTGCCATCGTGATGACTGAACGGCGCGCACTATACCTTTGCTAATACTTGCTGTTGGCGTTTTATTTGACGCCGATGGTACAGTAGTTGCACATGCGGCTCATGTGCGTAACCAAGCTTTGCTTAGTATTCGTGTTTCGCCTCTTCTACTACGTTCGCACAATAATATTACGTTGGTTTGTACGCTAACTACAAGCAACCTGGTAAGATAGCTCAGCCCAATCCCTAGAGGCGGCGCAATGTTTGTAGAAAGGCAATCTTATTATGCACTCTAAGGATCCTCACATAATCTGCTCATCAAGACCCCGCAAGGCCAATATACAGCCCATAATCCGGCCTGCTTTGGTTGCCATTACGTCGCAATGGTGACGGGTACGTGAGGAGGACGGGACAACCACACTGCAACAATGACGGCTTCAATAGGGGGGCACAACTTTAGAAGTCCGCTCGATATCCTTCTCAAAGGCGAATGCTCACGAGCGTGCACTAATAGGTGCGCACTCCCGACCAACATCATGAGCCGGAGGGCCGGTGAAGCCGCCTTCAGAGAGCATTGCCGAGTGCTTGAGCGGCACTGTTAAGGCGAAAGCCTTTAATGTCTCATGCTCACGGCGTTCGTAGGCCGTCCGTCCGTGCCCCGGAACGGTGCCAGCTGTGGCCTCTCCCTCTCACACTTTCTCAGTAATCACGTGATGGCACAGCGGCGCATAGAAAAAAAAAAGACCTGGCATAGTCAGTCGAATGGACACAGGCTTTCGCCGAACACACTTTGGAATTTACGAAGTGTCCTTTTTTTCTTCTTTCGCGAAGGTGATCCACTGTCGCGATGTGGTGATCTGGGTGGGGTTTCTCCGGATTTCTTTAAGTTGTATCCTTCTATAGATGAATAGTACGTCCCCTAATAGTGAAACAGGTTCGTGGAGTGGACGCCGCCAACGGCTGCTCTCTTTCGCGCGAACTATGTGGTACAATCAAAACACCGATGTTTCAGCCTCGTGGACCGCTGCATAATTGATATAGTATGACCATGTCTGGGCTTCGATTTACCAATTATTATGCATGGCCACGCTCTTGCGATCCGCTAGACTTGTGACGTAGCTCCCGAGATAGATAGTAAATAGACAGAGACAGAGAAAGGAAAGGCAGGGAGGTTAACCTTAGGTTAACCAGGTTGTACCCCGTTTGCTACCATACACGGGGAGAGGGGGGAAGAGGGAAAGAATAGAGAAAGAAGGGAGGAAAGAGAACGAGGGATACGTTCAAGCACATATCAGCGTCCGCCGTGGTGGTGTAGCGGTTACGATGCTCGGCTGCTCACCCGAAGGTCACATGTTTGATCCACACCGCGGCGGTCGCATTTCGATGGAGGCGAAATGCTAGAGGCCCGTGTACTGCGCGACGTTACTGCACGTTAAAAATACCACATGGTGAAAATTTCCGGAGCCTTCCAGTGCGGCGTTCCTCATAATCACATCGTGGCTTTGGGGCGTTAAACCCCAAATATTTTTCCTAAACACACATTAGCGTTCACCGCGCGCACCTAGGCAGTCATAACCGAGAAATATTTGAGACCGGTTGCTCTGCGGTTGTCTTTAACTAGACAGGAATCCAAGATTTAAAAAAAAGTGCTTGCAAGGACTGGCTCTACGGAATCCAGAACTTGCAGCGCGTATTTAGCTGATGGAGTTGTCATTGAGATCTATCATAAGCACGGCACGCACTCTCCTCCAAAGATAGATAGTAACCACTGAAGGAGAGGAGTTGGTCCCATGTTCTAACCCGTCATCGGGAGGGAGGCGGGGATTTTTTGTTTTTCTTTAAGTGATAAGCTTTGTTGTTTGATGAATTTGTTCGGGGTTTCCTTCCGTACCTTCGCGTTACATTTGAATGATGAGAATTCGCGTTTTACGTGTGCATGCAACTTTAGCGAGCGCCGGCGAGTGCAAACGCGCCGAGGCCAAATAAAATAGAGACGACGAAGCGAGCCCACTCTTCGGAGCGCTGACGGGGCGCAAACAAGATTATACCGCTCCGCACTCGGCAAATATTGTTTTCCCGGGATCCTTTTAACTACAACGCACACACGGACGCGTACGAACGCTCCTTTTTCTTTTCTCATTCTTGTTCTCCGGGTGCACCGGACGGGTGCACCGGAAATTTTGGAGGCGCGCGCTTGCGTTTCCACTCGGCGCAGTGAAATTTAAAAAAAGAAAGCAAGAAAGAGACAGAGGGAGAGAGCCGGAGAAAGCGAATCGATACACAGTGTGCGGGCTTGTGAGCGGTATTTTTCAGGAAGCGGAGCGAGCAAATCTAGAAAGGCGTACGACATAATACGTTTAATGGAGCTCCGTGCTGCGTGTGTATCTCCTTTGTTTGTTTTTTCCGCTTCTCCCTTGCTCGGCGGCTGCGCCGATTTTATGCGCGAAGTTGTTCCTTCCGAGCTTTCCCCGCAAGCCTTTTACGCTTTCTATCGGCGAGATTGCAACCCGAGACGCCTCTTTCGCGTCTGCGCTGCGGGAACACGTTCGCGTAGCGTGGATCGGCGGGAAGGAAATCAAATCGCCTCTCAATCGCGGCAACGTATAAAGGGGAGGCGATCGATTGCGCGAGCGCGTTCTGATTGTGTTACACGCAGTTTTAGCTTTTTAACACGAACGTTTTGTATGCCGGGCTGTACGAAAAGATTTACGTGACGTCACAACCGTCTCGGAAATGACGTCACGTAATGCATTATAGGCAGATTTAGATAATTTAAAACGAAAGTCTCGTATGCCGGGCTTCACAAAAAATTACATTACGTCAGTACCGTCACGGCAATGCATTACACGCAGCTTTAGCTTTTTAACATGAAAATCTTTTTTTTTTATTGAAATGGTGAAATAGGAGAGGTTGGTGCCATTATGGTGGCACCGGCTACTCCTTCTCGCTTAGTAGACAAACTACGTACTAAGAAAAATAATAAGGTCACACAATGCAATACAGTAGAACACACGATGTGAAAATACAGCACAACCGAACATTACATGAGAGTTCAAATAAGTCTAATAGGATCATATGTGCACAAGTGTCGTATCACAAGTTCAGATAGGGAGAGTCAGTTCACATGTAGAAGTTCAAACTCAAATATTCTGTAATGCTTGACATACACAGCAAAATACACTGAGTCAAATGATTACACATAAAATCAAACGCACACCGCAATATTACACTGTTCCTTTAGTATGAAGGGGAAGGCGACATCGAGTACAGTAGTTCAATATTTCCATAAAATATTTGATTCTTCAAGAAACTTCTTGAAGGCGACAAGCGCTCTTTTCTGAAGGCCTGCCGTTGGCCATGGACCTAGTATTTTCTTCATTGTGAAAGGCCTTGTATCTAAAAGTAGCAGACTTGCTCGTAGAACTTTTCGTTGCGATTCATATTTTTTGCACTCGATAAGTATATGATGTACATCTTCGTCAGGGTGGCCGCAGGAACACTCTGTACTAGACGCACGTTTTATCCTGTATGGGAAGTGTCGCGTAAATGCTGTGCCAAGCCGTAAGCGGTGGACTAATGTTTCAAATCTCCTATTTTCTCTTAAATCTGATGGAATGCATAGCTTTATGCAAGGGTCTATTAAATATAATTCCGAACTTTTAGACCTTTCATCGAACCAATTGTCTTTGGTGAGGCTATCGGTTATCTTTCTCAGAAGTAGACGGATTTCACCGCGTGAAATTGGAAGACTAATTGTCTCTTCGTTATTGTGTGCCCGATTTGCCGCGGCGTCCGCTGCAGTGTTTCCTGGAATGCTGCAGTGACCTGGTATCCATTGAAATGCGATCACGTGATTCATTGCTGTCGCTTTTGTGTGTTCCTTTAGGGTCTCATATAATAGGGAAGAATTTAGAGAATTTTTTCTATCACTTTGCAACGATGCTAGAGCGGCCTTTGAATCGCTAAAAATGACCCATTTTTGCGCTTTTTTTTACTGATGTTATAAAGCGCAACGCGGATAGAATTCCAAACAGTTCCGCAACAGTAGAAGACGTCACTGTACATAATTTAAATGTCTGCTCTACTGCCAAGTGTGGAATGACAAAAGCTGAGGTGGAGGAATTTTCATGGCAAGAACCGTCTGTATACACGTGACTATACTGCGGATATAGGATATGAATCTGGAATAGTGCCAGCTGCTGCGCGAAAATCGTGATCATGTCCCTTTTAGATATTATTCCCTCGACCGACAACTGTATTTTTGGTCTTGGCAGCATCCAAGGAGGGAAATTAATATTTACTCTGCTTAACTCATATCTCGGTAATAATGCTTTATGTTCTTGAACAATACTGTGTAGCTTACACTTATTTCTTTCGATAAGTGCGAGGTTCAATGGATGCGTCTCGTGCTGAGTTAGAATTCGGTAAACGTGGCGACAAGTTTCGACCGTTCGTATCACGGAAAATGGCGGGTGACGAGCTTCAGCGATTACGAGAGAACTCGAGGTTGCCTGTGGGACTCCAAGGCACACCCTTAGCCCCCCTTGCTAGTAACCTCTGAAGACGCTCCTCGGTAGTTTGCGATAACCCTTGGAGAATAGGTGCCGAATAAGCAATCTTTTGCTTTATTAGTGCGTTATGCACTTGCAATAGTGAAGAGACTGATCCCCCCCCATGTTGTGCCAGCGAGTCGACGGAGTACGTTTATAACTATGTTGACCTGTTTTTCTAGTGCGCGAATGTGCGACGCCCACGACAGCTGTCTGTCAAGGATAACGCCAAGAAATTTATGTTCTTTCACTAACGTCAACACTTGTCCTTCGAGTGTAAGTTTGAAATTATTCATCTGTTGTCTTGTGAAAGGTAATAGCGCTGTCTTCGCGTACGAGAGACTCATACCTCTTTCCTTCAAAAAATTGTCGATAACATCAAGACCTTGTTGCAGCACTGTTTGAACTTCGCGTATATCTGATCCTGAGGCCCATATGCAGATGTCATCTGCGTATAGTGAATACCGCAATCCAGTTGGTAACTTTCCTGGTAACGCCGCCATTACGCAGTTGAAGAGGAGTGGGCTTAGAACACTCCCTTGTGGAACGCCCTGTGTGACGGAATGGTAGTTACTTTGTCCCTCAATTGTTTCTATGTATATTTTCCTTTCACTCAAAAAATTTGAGATCCATCGCAGCGATCGACCACATAGTCCAAGTTCTAACATTCCAGCCAGCACGTGAATGTGACTTACAGTGTCGAATGCCCTCTGAATGTCGAGAAATACTGCGATTGTGACGTTTCCACACTTGCGTTCGTGCTCAACGCATGTGACAATGTCTAATACTGCATCCATTGTGCATCGCCTTTGCCGAAAACCTGTCATGTAGTCTGACAGCACTTTTGTATGTTCACACCACCATTGAAGTCTACCATTTATCATTATCTCCATCAACTTACAGAGACAGCTTGTGAGACAGACCGGGCGGAATGATTTTAGACATAGAGGGGTCTTTCCTGGCTTTAGGATTGGAACTACCCGACCTAATTTCCATGAATCAGGAAGAGTCTCTGATATCCAGCTATCATTAAATAGCTCTAGCAGTGTCATTCTACCTGCTGGTCCAAGATTCTTCAACATCATATACGTAACGCCATCTGGTCCCGCAGCTGTCTTTGTACGACATAACTCAAGAGCATACTTCAGTTCGTCTAAGCTAAACTCACAATCAAGTTGAGGGTGTTGCGACATAAAACACGCACGCACCTTTTGATTGGCAAGTGCTATGGAACTTGTAAATTGTGGGCATGTAATTGGGATTCCCGGTCTGGTTATTAGCCGACAGAATTCGTCACCAACATCTCCTTGCGGAGTGTTAAGGGCTATGGCAAGGGCTCGGAAAGGATTGCTCTGGGTAACAGGACCGCTGAAGGATCGGACAACCGCCCATATTTTAGGAACAGGAGTGAAAGGACTCAACGACGAGCAGTATTCTCGCCATCGTCTGCTACCTAATTTCTGTAAGCGACGGTGTGATGTTGAGTGAGTTTTTTGTGCCGTCTTGTAGTCCTCGAGCTTCCCGCTGCGTCGGTAAGCCCGTCCTGCTCGTCTTCTGATTGCTCTTAAGCGTTCGTATTCCCCGTCAACTGCAGCATACTCATTGGGGACAATGACCTGCTTGGTGCTAATTTTATAAGAGTCGCCCAATATAGTTGTAAAAGTTTCTAAGTTTGGTTTTTCGCCTAATGCACCCGTTATGCGATGACGAAAATGCTGCCAGTTAGTATATTTTGAGTAGCGCTGAGTCCTTGTATTTTGCATAAGCCGATGTTTTACCAGAATCGGGAAGTGATCACTACCATGCGTTTCTAAGTCCGTTGACCATTCAGAACCCTCAAGAAGGTCGTGTGAGCATAGCGTGACATCTATGCAACTGGAGTAACGATACCCTCTAAGAAACGTTGGAGAGCTATCATTTAGCACGGTCAAATTGCATTTCTCGGCAGCGCACTCGACAACATTTCCGCGAGAATCAGTATGTTCACTGCCCCAAATTACATTATGGGCGTTGAAGTCCCCACATACCAGCACACATGAGTCCGCGATATTAAACACATTCACCAGGCTGTCTAAAGATATTTTGCTAGAAGCTTGTAGATAAAGGCTTATCACAGTGACACTTCTATTTCTAAAAGATATTTTACATGCCACAAACTCCGGTATATCTGAGTCACTTGAATGTATTAAATAGGACGGCAGATCTTTTCTAACGCATAGCATCGCTCTGCTTTTTCCAGCTCTGCGCGATGATTTATATATCACGTAGTTAGAAAGTCGGAAATCATCTCCCACACCTGCCTCCTGTATGCATAATACAGGAAAGTTATGTTGAGCGAGTAGTTTTCGAAAATCAGCTGTCTTACTACGAAGGCTGTTAGCATTCCACTGAAATATGGAGACATTGTTGTAGCGACTATTCATAGTAAGCCTGCCGTGAAGCTGACTGAGGTTGTGGGAGCACTAGCGGCTCCATTGACAGTAATGCTTTTACCTCCGGTAAGTTGTTTGCTTGTGGGAGGGCGCTGAGAATTGCACGAAGAGCTGTGAATAGCATCGGTAGGATCACATTTGCCAAAGGTACAGACGAGTAATCACTAACCGGCGCTGACGCTCCGTCCTTGGTCGGAGCAGGCCGTCGAGGAGAAGCATCAGATGACCGCTGAGATGGTTTCTGTGGCAGGAGTGAATCTTGTATGCCGGTTCCACAAAAAGTTATTTGGCGTCATTACCGTCACGGAAGTGACGTCACGTAAGTTACGTCGTTACTAGAGTACGCTAGTTTCCAACCACCACGCGAAGTATGTCTTGGTTCACTTCTAGTTTTCATAACCAATGTTCTAATTTACTTCTGGTTTTTTGCCTGCAGTCTTTTGATTCGCTTCCGGATTCTTGACTCACATCCGGTTTCCACTTCGTTTACCGTTATAGTGGGAGTAAGAAGCGTTTCTTAGGCAAGTTTGATGAGAAATGATATTTGATGTCATACATCCCGTCAAGAAAATGGGCGCTCGAGCATCAGGCTGGTTAACCTTACTACCATTACCTCATCACTTCTCTCTATCTCTCTCTTAACTGAGACTTCATCTTTAGAGAGCTAAACGTGCGAAATGGAGCTTTATGTACTTGGTTGCCGAACCGGTTGACCTGTGACGGAAATAAATAGCATAACTTTTTTTTTAACGCGAGCAATAGACAAGAAGACGAACACTAGCATCAGAGCTTGTGGTTGTCTTGTCTGTTATCTGCGTTAGAAGTAGCGCTGTTTGCTTTCGCCGTGTATCTGCACCGACTATCCGAAATGCTTGTGTTCATGAACTGGCTAACTGTTGAGCGGTCGTACAATCTTTCGCATATAGTTATATGAGGTTTCATGCCCAAACGTGCACAAAGTGGCTTTGCATGTATATTGAGGAGACAGAATGATATGTGTCTGTGCCGCTTATCTGGCTCTCAGTCCAGCGGTCATTCTTGGCGTTTACCACATGGAGCTGTTTTGGCACGACGAACGTATCAGTCAACGCAGTGTCGTCTCTGTTGCAATGCAGCTGTACGAAAGTCTTTTTTATGTAACCGTTGATGAACAGGAAATATTGCTGGAGCTCCTCGAGTCTTTTCCTTTTCAACGACTTTGTCGTCATAATTTCTCGTCTTCCACCGAATTTCTGTGTTCTTTGTATCAGGTAACCTTCGTTATTTCGGCGCCTTGACGAATAATACTGGACAGGTTATGACTGATGTAAGTGTTGCCTTGCAAGGTCTCGATAAATAAATTGTTGGGGACTTACTCACAAGGCGATCACAAGTATAGCTGGTTTTATATCGTTCAATAATTTGCAACGCGCGATTGCAGGAAAATACTTCTTTCTTTCTTTCTTTCTTTCTTTCTTTCTTTCTTTCTTTCTTTCTTTCTTTCTTTCTTTCTTTCTTTCTTTCTTTCTTTCTTTCTTTCTTTCTTTCTTTCTTTCTTTCTTTCTTTCTTTCTTTCTTTCTTTCTTTCTTTCTTTCTTTCTTTCTTTCTTTCTACCATGATGGTACGCAGCTACCAAACGAGATATGTCTCCTAGCCTGTAAAGCTGTTTTCACGGCATGTAGCGTAAGAGTGAGGAGCAGCCGACTTCGAGAGGGTGATGACTGAAGACCACCTTCGGAAACCTGCAATTACTACCGGATCATGGAACAGACGTTCCAGAAAAATGAAACGAAAAGAAAACCGTGGATATAAACAGGCGCAGGGAGATAAAATCGATTGCTTGAGATAGCCAATTGAAGAGAAATTGTCCGTCAGTCGCGGCATAGGTGTTACATTAGAGCGCGCTGAATTGCACACCGGGAGGGGGGGTTCCGGAGATCTGTAGACTACCGCTGCAACATTAACACCAGATCGAATACTTACAAAACTAGAAAACGTGTAATCCAGTGAATCACTTCGCCGGATTAAGTTGGTTCATCCATCAGAGACACCGCGTTCTGGGCTACCCTCCATCAATCCCTACAAGTCTGCGTGCGTGTGCGTTTGTATTTCTGTGAGCGGACATGGCCTTTCAAGAACACCAGCTTGTCCACGCTCTCTAAAGCTGCTACTGCTGCGGAACTCACCACCCGCTCTACCTCTAGCAAGCGAACCACTGTGCTCGAAGCTTAGTGGTTGCTATGCTCCTTGGGCTTATCTAATCACTAAGCAGGCTCAGGTCAATGACATAGCTTTAACAACGCGCCAATAACATAGTTTTAGATGTACTCAGGGCCAGTGTAAGCCTTGAATTTTCAGTTTGAGGCTTCGCTGGGTGTCAGGAAATGATGATGATGGTGGCCGTGATGGTGATTATGATGGGGAGGAGGAAAAAGAAAAAAAGTAAGCAGTTGACTGGCCCGATGGGTTGGTCTTGCCAAAGAACATTAAATGTGCGTCAGAAAATGCGTGACGGGAATATCATGGACGCTAGTGCATTTTGGAGACAGTGCAGAGGCTGCATTGTGCAATGGCGTGCGGACAAACTCAGTGCTCAGCTCGTAAGACTGTGACGCACAAAGCTTAGAAAACCGTGCGAGTGCCCAGAGCGACCTAGACAAGCAGTACTATCGATAGGAGCTACCGGAGTTGCACGCTTTTGGTTGGGCTTGCAGCGTAGTACGTTGTCCCCCTTGCTGCTCAGGTCCCTAGAGCTGAGTAGACGCTTCGGTAACTTAATTTCCCAAGATAATTAAGACGGGAGCAAACAGCGCGTAGATACGGGATGGTGAGAAAACGACTAACAGGGCGCTGAACTAACAACCACTGAACTAACAACCACTGGTTTATTTCTGGGAAACGCAATATATATAAAAACTGAACGTCCCGTGTGTGGCGCTGTTTGTTCCCGTCTTAATGATGCACCAACAAACTCAGTTAGTTATAGGTGCGCTCCTGCAGTTCACTCTCAAGACAAACATGTCTAACTTAATCTAATATTCAGGAGGCGCGACGACGCGCTTGTGTAGCTAAATCGTATTTTGTTACCTTCTACTTCCAACTGAGTACAGAAAGCGGTGTGGCGATGTAGCTGGCTCCTTGCTTCTTACAGCAGCAGCTTTTAGTGCCGGAACTGTCTTTATAGCAATAGCTCAACCGCTACCTTTTCGACGCTCATCGGGCATTTCTGGTGTAGTCTTCGTTAAGGCACCAGATATTACCATAATTCACCACTAGGCACAAGACAGCACAGTCAGTTATTATTATAGAAGAGATCCCATGAAGCTGATATTGGCAGCTGTTTTGCCAGGGCTTTTTTTTTACTGCGAAGCTGTGTATGACGTCACGTTTCGTCCTGATATATAGCTAGGGAGGATACCCGCCTCAATATGAATAGCTTCCCATAAAATGTCTTAGGTGTTGTTGATATCCTTTAAGGCTACTCTGGATCATATGCCTTGGCAGTGTCCTATGACTTTCACAGACTGTGACATGGAAGGAGACTGGTGGCAAAGAGTCCTTCACAGTGAAGCTGTTTTAGATCAAGCACAGGCCGTCCAGAAGGCCCACGATACGGCGGTAAGGTTAAACCTTACTGCCTCGACGTGGGAGCCGCCTGCGTCAGCCTAAGGGTTCATCTTCAGGACCTGAATAAAGTTCATCATAACATAACGTCAGGAAACGGAAAATTTGAAGCACGCATCTATCAAGTGTGGTGATATACGAAAGAAAGTGTACCAGTGCAGGCCGATAGATCCCACCTCATCATAAACAGTACGGGGCTAACGTTTCAGCTTAGCGGGTTACCCATCTCAGTAGAGTACTTGGGCAGTGACTTCATTTAATTTGTTAACTTGTCTCCCTTTCCGACACAGTGAGCCACTCGAGAAAGCAGCGCTTCATTCCTGGTTGAAAGAGACCAACGATGAAACTGACCGTGCGTAAAACAAAGCTGCTAGGTTCCAGTGTTAACTATAACTTTCGGGATGTGTGTGTCTGAAAGTATTTATTGTTTCGTTGTATATGTGTCAATCAATGTTCGATCGTTATTGTGGCTGTACATTCAGGTTAAGGCCTGTACTCGGAATGCGTTCCCTATTGCCTATCCCTCCCTCTCCCTCCCCTTGGCAATAAATGGGCAAGGAGACGCACTTCTCGTTAGGCGAGCCCACGGGGGGCTTGTTTTACGGTTGCCTGCTTCCCATTTCGCTTCTTCTTCAGCGCGCTAACAGAGTTCGTTTTGGTGTCTCGAACACGGAAGCCGCCGACGAAAAGCAGGGGAACAAATTGGTGCTTTGGAAAAAGGAATTCCCGCGCAAATGGATATGCTCGCTCTTCACGCATTCACACCATGTTCTTTTTTTTATTATTATTATTATTTGACTTACATCAGTCGGATATACATCTCGGGAGAACGCACTCGAACCAAAATCGATATACTGATAGTAGTTTTCGCAGATGAAGAGCAGGATGTAGATTCCTATATAGAGCACGAAGAATAGAAATAAAAGAAAGAAAAAAAAAAGGAGGCGCGCTATGAGTTCGGAGATGTGGGAGACACAAGTGAAAGTGTCAAAATGCCACGGTGCGTACGTGTCATGAAGCGGTGAGGTTTTTGCGGGCGGCGAGGAATGGAAACCGACATCCACCGAGATAGCAAAATAGGGGAAAAGCTAAACCGAGAATTTCAAAAAGAGGGGACAGAAAGAAAAGTGATGTGAGAAAGTACAGGAACCGAGATGGAAGCTATTTCTCAGACTCGGGTTCTCAAGTCCGTTCCTCTTTTTTTTTTCTTCTTTTTTATTCCATCCTGAGTTGATTCTGTCGCGTGTGGCTTATAGCGTCGCACACTCCGCACCACGGTAGTCTCTGGAAGCTCCGTAAGGAGTCGGCCCTCTCTCTTTCCTATTTGCAGTGTGTGTGTGCTATATAGACTCCATAATACTTCGTCGTCGTCGACTACTAAGCTCCTTCGCGAGGAATTTCGACTCGACTCTAGCTGCCGTATATGTGCGTGGCAGTGTACGCACGCGCGCTCGTCGACACTCGTACATCCGGGCTCTTGCTCGGGGAAAATGGCTTGGCCAGTCTGTCTCTTGTCGTTTCTTTTGTCCCGTCGTAGACGGCGAGAGGTGCTTAAAAAGGCGAGAGCCGCTTAAAACACGTGTTCCAGCAACTCCCGTATCGATCTGTCTCTCTCTGCTTCTCTCTCTCTCTCTCGGTGGCTCGCTTTCTCATTTCGGGGTGCCGACTGATCTTCCACGAGAAGGTGGTTCGCGTCATTTGCCGTGGTTATTGGGTCCACTTCTCTCTTCGTGCCGTTCCTCGGGCAGCGGCCGCCGAAAGTGAGCAGTGTATGCGACGGTGTCCCGGTTTCTCGCTCTTGGATTTTTGTCGAGAAAGTGACAACGTCTCGGCTTGGCTTGCCTTTGAGGGAGGTTCATTTCGAGCACCGTTCCATTTGGCGCACGTCGTTGGAAGGCGGGAATCGCGGCGGCAGAGCGATGTGCTGCATTCGGTAGTTGTATGTATCCTTGTTCCTTTTTTTTCTTTTCTTTACTTTTTGTTTGTTTGTTTTGTATCCTTCGACCAAAGATGAGTTTGCACCGAAAGGTTTAACGAGTTCACAATAAACTTTGAGATAGGAAATTCGTGTGCGGTTGCCCTGCGCGTCCCAGTAATAAGTCCGGCATATGAAGAAAGACATCTAGAAAAAGAAAGTGGAGGAATGATATATATCTGGGAAAGAAAAAAAGAGTGCAGAAGCATTAAGGAGTCTACAGCAAAAGCACGAAAAGAAAAATCTAGTCAGTCCCGCGCCGTGAAAGCTGTCGGACAGCGGAGCGGTCGCCCCTCTCGTCAGGCATTTTCGGAAAAGTTTCCACTAAGTATTTTGTATGCCCCTTAGCTAGCTCGTGATAAGAGTCTCTGCTCGTAACCTCGCATTTGCACTGGCGAAAAGACCGGCAGTGTTGTCGCCGTTGTCTCGTCGCTAGCGCACGGCGTTTCAACGAACATGACAACGTCAGAGTAAGAAGGAGCACCGCAGACGACCGCGTGATTCGCTGCGACAGGGGAAAGGTGAGCGACCCACGGGGTCCGCTCCCCTCTGGCATTTATATTCTTTCCATAAATTCATGTTGTGCAAGCGGGGGTGTAAACCCCCTGTAGTTATGACACTTGTCTTCGTACCGTGGAGGGCCTGGGTTCAAACCCCGCCCCTCCAAGGAAGTTTATTACAGCAAAGCGGTTATGCTCGAGGTTTGCCGTGGGTCATGGATAGAAAGCTATCATCATCACGAACTGGTACTTGCTCTCTTCTTCCACCTCGTCCTTTTCTGTTTCGCTCCCAGAACACGTGTGTCCATTTGTCCCAGCGTGGGATGCAGCAACCCCGATTGACGAAAGGACGAGTACAAATAAGAGATGGAAAGAAAGAGAAAAAGAAAGAGAAACAGAGAAATTCTTGGCAATGCGGTATTCAAACCCGCGTCCCCACGATGCGAAGGCGAGCGCCGTAACCACTCGGCTATCCAGGTACGCTAGTAAAACATAGCATAGCCTTGTATAGTATTGTATACCAAGAGGGTTGGAAAGCATAGTAAGCGCGAGGAGTGTAAATAAGATGGGGGGAGGGAAAATGAGGGGGGAGAGTAAAGCATAGCATAGAAGAAGAGAAATAGTGAGAAAGAAAGGGTAGAAAGACAGAAAGAGTTAAAATAAAGACAAATAAGTAGAGAGAGAGAGCAAGGGAAGATAGAGAAAGATAGAAAGAACGCGAAAGAGAAAGAAATATAAATAAACAGAGACAAAAAAGAAAAGGAGAGAAAGCGTAGCCATGTATAGTATAGCATAACAAAGGGTTGTAAAGAGTGGGGTTACAGTGGGTAAAAGCCTAGCCAAGCCAGGACGAGCTAGGTGCCCACCAGCTCTGCTGTGAGCCAGCCTTGCGCGACTTACAGCGAGCTGCGCTAACTTGTTTTTTTTTTCTTTCCACCTTCAGTCGCACCTCCTTTCCGTGGCAGATCATGTGAGCTTTAGTGAACGCCATAGATGGCGAACAACGACGATTCAAGACCCTGCAGAGACAGCGTCGCTGTATAAAAAAATGAACACGTTTAACATCGCATTCATTCGTTCGAGCATTTGCCATAATTCATTTCATGGCGAATCTGTTCTAAGAATCGGTGGGCCCCACCAATTGTGAGAACACTTGCCTATAGTTTCTGCGTGTATCGCGTTGTAAAGTAAAGTATGTAAGCTTTTCAAAATGTTAACAGCGCAAAGAACGTTTAAGAAGGGACGAGACAACAGAGGCAAAGAGCGCTCCTTGCCTCTGTTTCCTCGTCCCTTCCTAAACATTCTACGCGCTGTTAACATTTCGAAATGATTCCACACCAACTTGCCCAAGCGTCAACCCTTTCAAGCTATGTAAGCTTGTTTCTGTTCCGAGCAAATTCGGGTGAGCCCGTACTTCTGTTTTAGGAATGTTCATGAAAAGTTTTCTAAAAAATAGATATCAATGGACTCTGGCTAAAGTTCAGATTTATATCTGATACATATGATATCAGGAGCGTAACATTATGAAGGCAAGGGCCAACTAATTGTCAAGATAATTAATAAAAGTTAACGGAGCTATCGAAAGATAGTAATGAAAATTCATTGATCGAGTTCCCACCTCGTAGCCCTTGGCTCAAAAAGAGAAATACGGCATAGGATGCCTGACTGATTCGCATTAAATGGACTTCCACAATGCGTGGGATCTGCCGGGAGTTCTTCTTTTGTCTGGTATAGCTGTTGTTTAAGCGCATCCAACGAAGACAAAAGACGAGAAAGGAACACAAGACTTGTGTTCCTTTCTCGTCTTTTTTGTCTTCGTTGGAGTGCGCTTAAACAACAGCTATACCATGCATATCAACCAACTAGCCCAAATGTCGATTCTCGTGCACTTCTTTTGTCAAAGAGAGAGGGGAGGGGGGGGGGGGCGGTCGCCAAAAGCGGCACAGCAGGTTGAAGGGGACGTCAGGCCACGGTGTCACCCCTCCCCGTAATGCGACGCGAGGACTCTGCGCACGGCTATTGCGCCTAACCTTATAGACTCGTCTGATTACCCCCCGTAGCAGGCAGACCCGTAACACGTGACAGTGCCGCCGCCGTCGCCACCTCCATTCGAGCCCATCTGCACTAACGGCCCGCTAATTGAGGTGACGCGCAACGTGCACCGTGACCTTTTTCTTTTTTTTTTTTTCTCGTTCGCCAGTCGTCGTCGCCCGAGCGCCAGTTCGTGTTGATGTGCGCCCATCTCGTCGCGTCGCCGGTTCTCCTACGCCTCTTCCCCCCCCAATTAACGTCCCGCCGGCGCTCGAAATGTCGCGCGCAAAATTGTCCAGGTCTTCGTCGCATACGCACCCCCTCCCCCCTCCCCGCCTTTTTGCAGCGTACGTGTACACATGCGCGACACACAGACGAGTGAGCAAAAGAGCTGTTCGAGCGCGGACACATCCGGGCTTTTGCGTTGTCGACGCCACTCTCTACTCCCCCTTTTGCTTTCTCTCTTTCTGTATCGTGTCTCTGTCTTCTTTCTGAAGTTCTATATTCAAGCTTTCGCTAAGGACGTCTGATGTAGGGTGTCACAAATAGGCGGATGATATATATATATATATATATATATATATATATATATATATATATATATATATATATATATATATATATATATATATATATATATATCACTGAGCCACCGTAGCTCAGTGGTGGAGCATCGGACGCGTTATTCGAAGGTCGCAGGTTCGGATCCTGCCGGTGGCAAGTTATCTTTTCGTCCACTTTTCTTTCTTCACAGTTACATTGCAATTACTTCTACTAACGTCCCCTATAGGGGACGTTAGTATATACTTTCCTTGGCATCATTGTCTGTTAGTTCTCATTAATAATGTGTTTAACAAAGCAAACGAGCCCTTAAGTCCACACTTCTTTCCTATATATATATATATATATATATATATATATATATATATATATATATATATATATATATATATATATATATATATATATATATATATATATATATATATATATAATAGGAAAGAAGTGTGGACTTAAGGGCTCGTTTGCTTTGTTAAACACATTATTCATGAATATTATATATATATATATATATATATGTGTTTGTGTGTGTGTGTGTGTGTGTGTGTGTGCTTGTGTGTGTGTGTGTGTGTGTGTGTGTGCGTGCGTGCGTGCGTGTGTGCGTGCGTGCGTGCGTGCGTGCGTGCGTGCGTGCGTGCGTGCTTAAACGGACAGGGTGGCAAAGGGACCAACGGCGTAGTAAAAAGAAAAAATGACCAGATCCTAGCTAGCAGCACCAGGAAAGGAAAGGTTTATTCAACGTTTCGACCAGAGTCTGGTCTCCTGCCGAAACGTCGAATAAACTTTTCCTATTTTGTTGCTGTTACCGAGGGTCTTCTATTCATCTCTTTAATAATTTGGCTAGAAAACCACATTGTGGCGTTGCGAATTGGCCATTTTAGACGGAAAATGTAATATAAGTCAATGTAAACCCGACAATACGCTTAGGCACGTTTCACACGTGGTTGCGCAAAGTCGTAAACTAATGCTGCTGTCTTGATGAGAATGCGTGTGAACATAATTTAATCAACGTTGAGAAACAAAAACAAAAAAGCACAACAAATAACTGCACAAGTCCCTTCTGTCTTTTTTTTTCTTGCGACATGGAATTGTCCCTAAAGAAATACTCACACGAATTTTAATGATTATCGGGTTGTTGCTCTATATAAAAATACGGGTGTCGAGAACCCTAAAAGTAGTGACGCAGTGCTTGGAAATGATTGAATATGTTTTTAATACCCCTACTTTAAAAAGGCAATTTCGGTTTCGGTATCGAGGGGGCGGCTTCGCAGTGACGTGTCAACACAAGTCTGACTTCACGGGAAGACTGCAACTCGCGACACACTAGCAACAGCTGCCAGTTTGCTGTCAGTCGCACGTGGTTCACGTAAGCAACGACGAGTGAATGGTCCTCCAGAGACCCTGACATCGCTTTCTGTTATTTAGGCTGCATGCGGGACACAGATTTCACAAACCCAGTGAACGATGTTGACTTGTCGTGATAATGTCCCATTGCAGTGGGGCTGGCTTGCAGATGCTGCGTGATGAAACTTTAAAATCAAAGTAAATTATTTTATACGTTTTGTCTGGCTTCTGGTTTGTGGAGAGCCTTGATAGAGCGCACTATGGAAACGCGTAATGTCCCTTTTGGGCGGTCTCAAACTTTTGTCAGTACTCCTCTAAGGCGTAATATTTTTTGTGAATATGTCTATTAAATGCGCGCCGTTAGGCCGGTGTTGTGTATGAAATGAAGCAGTGATTCCACAACGTTCTCTCGAACACCGGCAAACGCGAATGCGTTTACCGTCTTAGACAAATTCACGCATACAGCAAATAGTACTGTGCTGCTCACACTTGTCTATAGCGGTCGATCGCAGGGGCTGTGTATTCCGGTACCGCCCGCAGCTGCTACCTCCCGTTAGCTGCGGTCATCATGCTTCAATATTAGCACAATGGGCCTAGCACGCGGCATGACTACGTTTTGTATCATTACCGCGCAGATCTCTGTATAATTTCGCAAAAAAACGGCGGTTGCAGCGGCCGGAATGGCCGCTCTACACAAGTAATGTTTCTGACTACCTGTCGTGTAGCACAACCATCGCTGTGCCGTAGTTCTTACAGGAAGCTCGATGCTTCGTGCCAGGTCATCTGTCCGGTGAGTGGGCTTTCCGTTGCCATTACCACTGCCCACCGTGCTCATCTCTTCGCCGTCGGTATAACCTCCTCTCTTTCTATTTCGCCTGGCCCCGCCATCAGCCACGCTATTCAGCCGTCCAATCGATCAGCGCGCCACCGCACTTACGCGGGCGTCGAGAAAGAGAGCGGGACACACACACACACGCGCGCACGGGCGCCGAGCGTTCATTTTTCTCAATTAGTTGTTCCCGCGGCGCCAGCGCTCCCGTGGTTCCCGCTGGCTCGCCAGTTGTTCGCGCCTTCTTTCGGCGTTTGCCAACTCAGTGGGCGCGCGAGCGCTTCTCCGGCGCCCGGCTTTGTATTATTAACGAAGCCGGCGCCATGTCTATCTGTTTCACCCCCCGTCGGTCTCCCTTTGCTTTGGCTGGGGATGCTTTTCTCCCCCGAGCTCCATCGACAGTCATCACTCGCTCGCGCCGGCAATCTTCTCGCTCGCAGAGTGATTTCGGGCGCGAAATATTGCTCGGATCTTTGCGGGAAGCCCGCGACGGTGCTCTGTAGGACAAGACTGCTCTTTTGCGACGTAAATGTCGTATATAGTAGATGCCACCCTACTGACACGTTTTGTATCTCGAGCTGAGGACACGTTTTTGAGCCGTGTGTGGCTTCGCGTGGCCTTCGCGAATGCCTACTCTTTTGGGATTGGAAGTGGCCAACCACCCCACACGCGATAACTGCAGCTGCGAAGATACGATTGCCCCATCATCGCTGTGAGTGTGGCTGATTTTGTGCGCCCAGGAAGGAACTTTCGCGTACGTTAGACGGACTTGATCATCCCTCTTTGTAGGAGGAAAGGGTCCTGGGGCACTGGCTGAGGGCCTCCTCAGCACAGAAGACGTTCAAGGCATTGTTGCGCTTTTTAAGGACATTTGGGCGAGACTGTAAACTGCGTCGTAATCTTTCCCTGTTCTTTTTTTTTTTTTTTTAAGTGCGGATCACTTTAGGAGCCCAGGTTGTCGTACGCTGTCGTATGCGTCGTCGCTTGGCGCAACGCAGGCAAAACCACGTATAAAGTTTGAAAAAACAACGCAGGCAAAACCACATATAAAGATTGAAAAAAAAAGAGGAAGCTAGTGAAAAACAGAGAGGGAGAAAGAAAGGAAAAAATAGGAAGAAATATAGGAATAAATACAAATAAAGAGAGAATAAAAGACAAAGAACTGCGAAAGAGAAAAAGAGAGGAGGAAAGAAAGAGAAAACCGAAGAGAAAAAGAGAAGGCAGCACAGCTTCACACTTCCTT